>OX456526.1:151719136-152079136 GCA_949748255.1 Eustalomyia histrio
CTTCTAAAAAGGTGGGTAATTCTTTTGAACAACAATACAACTGGTGGAATAACGACGGCTTTCATAAAATCGTAAAAC
Organism: Eustalomyia histrio; assembly: GCA_949748255.1. Classification (NCBI taxonomy): domain Eukaryota; kingdom Metazoa; phylum Arthropoda; class Insecta; order Diptera; family Anthomyiidae; genus Eustalomyia; species Eustalomyia histrio. The sequence goes on from OX456526.1 coordinate 151,719,215, forward strand.
ACCAATCCCATTCGCGGAAAAACAAGTCCACACGCTAACACTTCAGTCACCTTGTGTTTTGGTTTGAAAACAAAAAGACTGTTCTTACAAAAAAAAATATATTTTTAGTTTATATTCATATGGTTATAATATAAATTCTTAAAAAAAAATAAACAAACTGAAATTTGGAAAAATATATATATATATATTTTTTTTTAAATTAAAATCAATATTCTTATTAATGTTTTACAAATTTTATTATTATATTTGCAGGTAGTGGAGCCACCAATAGAATTATTAAATAACACACACAAAAGCAATTCAAAATGTGTATTCTTTTTTGGTTCGAGAAATTTGTAAGTAGAAATACAATAGTTATGGTTTAAACCTTTTCACTTTATTTATTGACTTTCACACATTTCTAGCGCTTGGATTGAATTTAATAATATTAAACCATATGAGGGACCCTGGAAGGATACATTATCGAAATTGGCTAAACCAGCTTCCTTTCGGCAAGCTATGGAAGATATAAAAAAGCATATGGATGATCCAACAGAAATCGATGGTATCATTAGTAAAAGTACGGGCATACGTTCACAGCCTACAGAAGCAGATTTTGATAAGATACGTGATGGCTTCTCAGTAGAGGAGGATACCATTGATACGAATGCCAATAATCTAGACAATAATGGTGAAACCTCCCCTTTAGAAGACGAAGAAGTACCAAACGTTGTTATCAGAACCCCTAAACGTACACCAAAAGCTAAAAGTACTGCTGCTTCCACCAGCACAAAAGCCAAATCGACCACCTCGAAAGCCGGCGCAAAACGTCGTGTTTCTGCACAGATACCGTCAACAGCTTCAGCCACATCGAAACGTAAACGCAAAGATTCTGCACACTTTGAAAATGATTTCGTTGATGAAAGTCCAACACCTAGACGTAAAATGAATGCAGTAGCTTTGGCCCACATAGTAGGACACTCTAGTCCACCCAGACGTAATAATAATTCAATAGCTTTGCTCGAACGTCCTGCAGTTAAAGTGCCCGAAACACAGGCAATTGATATGAATACACGTTCACAGACACTGGCTGAACGTGATATAGCACCGTCTGATTTGACATTTGGCTTTTTGGGTTTAGGCATTATGGGTTCAACTATTGTTAAGGATCTAATATGTACGGGTCATAAGGTGGTGGTATGGAATCGTACAATGTCAAAATGTGAACCATTCAGAGAGGCCGGAGCTATAGTAAAAGAAACCCCTATGGATGTAGTAGATGCTGCAGATATAATATTCTGCTGCGTTTCAGATCCTAAAGCTTCCAAAGATGTGAGTGAAATTTTTTTTAAATGTCTTTCAATTTTTAACTCATTTCCTTGTTGCAGCTGGTCTTTGGCAATTGTGGTGTATTGCGTGTAGCCGATTTGTGTAATAAAGCTTATGTTGAAATGTCTACAATAGATCCTGAAACTTCACAAGACATTGCTGAGGGTATAACTCAAAGTAATGGTCGTTATTTGGAGGTACAAATACATGGCACACGCCAAGAAGCTGAAGATGGCATGCTTATCATATTGGCTGGTGGTGATCGTACCGTTTTCGAAGAATGTCATTCCTGCTTTAAAACAATTGCCAAAAATACATTCTTTCTGGGAGGTAAGTTTATTATTTGTATTCACGAAGGTTAAAAGGCAAAACAATTTTGGATAAACTAAAAGAACACAACAGTTTTTGTTTTCTAATCTTGTGTTTTTAATATATGTATACCAGAGAACTGCAAATGCTGATTGCAAAACGTTCATACGCAATCAACACAAGAATAAATATGTGCTTGCGTTCAAACGTTGAATATACTCCAACACACATATTTGTTGATGATTTTAAATCAATCAAACGACGTGTGAATTATTGTCACTGATTTATAATCATCGGTCGTTGTTAAACCATTGATTTTATTCTGTTCATTCGAGCCAACAATAATTATTTTGATGTAGAATAATCAGAAACAACAAACAACGTGTATGAGTGTAATTATAATTAAAACAAAATATTTTTTTATCTATAAAAAGGGGTGGTTTTGTAGAAACACATTTCATAAATTGTTATATGTATATTAGGGTGGGTCTAAAATACGTTTTTTTAGAATTTTTATGAGGAATGCCAAAAATATTGGTCTTTGTGAAATTATTTTTTTTTAATATAGGTCGACATATCAGGCTCGCCCAATCCGGTTAAAGTAATATATTGCCTAATTTTTCAATCAAAATAGATGAAAAAAAATTTAGACAATATTTTAAATTTTCCGGATTAGGCAAGCCTGAGATATCGACCTAAATTTTTTTCCCAAAAAAATATTTATATTTCACAAAGAAGAATATTTTTATTACTAGTAAAAATTCTAAAAAAAACGTATTTAAGTCCCACCCTAATGTAAACAATATCATTTATGAAATGAGTTTCTATTTTGTTTTAATTATGAATAAACTCATATGCGTTGTTTGTTGTTTTTTCTGATTTATTCAACGCTGACTTTTTGTTGAGTGATTACATTTGCAATAAACATAATCGACATATGATTCAAACTGATCCGAATTACGCGTTCAGTAACATGATGCTGATTTTATTCTACAGTCAATTTTGTTGAATTATTAAATGTGAACAAGAATTTTTGTGTATGATTAAATCAAAAAAAAAGTTGATTTTGAAGTTCTCTGATGTATACTTTGTGTATGTCAAACACTTGTTAATGTAAAAAAATTGCAATTTAATGTGTTTTATTGTATTTTTCTTCTCTTCCTACCTTCATTTGTGGGTGTATGCGGATTTTCTGCCATTGATTTATTCCATCTCTATTATAATTTTAATTGCAATTTAATTTCAATATTTTTACATATGCTTTGCTTTATTTTTTCTTTTTTGCTTAATTTGCCATTTTTTATTTTTCTTCTCTGCGCTTTTCATTTTATTAAAAATAAAACTACTGCTCGTCCACTACTTTAGCAGATGTTGGCAATGCGTGCAAAGTTAATTTGATACTACAGACCATATTGGGCGTAAGTTTAGTTGGTTTATCTGAGGCCTTAGCATTGGGTAAGTTTAACAATAAAGATGAGAATGATGGATAAAATGAAGTTCAAAAATGTTTTTTTGTTTTCTTTCTTTTTTACAGCTGATCGTTTTTCAATTTCCCTTAAAGATATATTGGATATATTCCAACTGACATCTATGAAATCAGATTTATTATTAGCCAAAGGAAGAGGTAAGCTTTTTTTTTAAGATTTTTCTATCATATGCATAATAAATATAAACAACGTTATGTATGAAAATTTGTTTTATAAACGTGTTTTAAGAAAACATGACTGTAAATAAATAATAAATTTATTAAACATAGTTTTCAATAGTGTTACATACAAAAATTAAAAAATGTTAATTTTTACAACGTTTTTCTTTGCAAATTTTTCAAACTAAAAAAACGTTTTAATTTTAAAGCACAGCGTGTCAATTTTTATTTTTTAATTGTAACTTAAACTCTGTTTTTTTATATCATCTAGTAAAACCTTATTTTGCAACATTTTCTTAGCGATCATTAACTTTATTTTCTAATTTTTTTTTTAGAAATGGCCAAAGGTGATTTCAATCCACAACAACCGCTCAGTCATATGCAAAAAGATTTGCGTTTAGTATTAAGTATGGCTGAAAATTTAGATCAATCTATGCCTGTAACAGCAATTACAAATGAAGTTTTTAAACATACCAAACGATTGGGCTACAGTGAACATGATTCCAGTGCTGTATTTGTAAGATCCAGATTTTAACAATTAGTGAATACTGCGATATTATTTGACACAACAATAACAACAAATACAACAACAACAACAACAACAACAACCAGAACAGACAACAATAACATTTAAACACAAAAGAAAAAAAAACAATTTATATCATTTAGTTTTAAAAAACTACAAAACCATGGTGAAACTTAAAGTTTTTATTATTTTTTAGGAAAAGATGACGAAGAAGATGAAGAAAACTTATTAAGTTTGATTCATATTTCATCATAATCTATCTATCCCCTCTCTCCTTACCCTTTCTTTCTTTGTCAGCTAAAATGTAAAAGGATGTAAAAAAACGTGTTTTGTTCAAAACACCGCAGTTTTTTTTTCTTATCTAGAAGTCCAAAATGTGTAGGCACGTAGTTTAGCCAAATGAATTATTGAAAATTGTGTTAGTTATGCCCTTTTGCATTTTAGCTGATTAAATACACATTTTAAGGCAATTTGTTTTTAAATTATCATTATTTTTTTTTCTTTTGTTTTTTTTTATTCATATATAGGAGAAAATTTTAAGCTATAATATTAAGTTTATATATATTTTACACAATTTTTTATTACTTTATTAAAAAAAGTAATTTATTATCATTAAAATAAAATTTTTATTTTTTCTTCTATATTTTGTGTGAATGAATAATTCAAGAAATCAAATTTAAATATTCAAAACAAAACCGCAACACAATTAAAACAAACTAATACCCCGATTTTAAAATCAAATACAAATTATCAAAATAAATTTACCTATTCAATGACGACAACTACTACTAATAATACTACTGCTGCTGCTGTTGTTACCCCCAATGGTCATATAGTGGCTCAAGAAGATTCTGATGATTTGGTAGATCTTGTGCCAGAAATTTATCATGAAAATACTGATGGAAAATCTTCAAGACTCAAGAAGAAATTATTTTAATAATTCATTTTTTTTACACGGAATTTTTGACTTGTAATATTTTATGGAATGTAAATTTATAATGATGTTATTCATTAACCCACTTTCGGTGTATTTGTTTGACAAGAAAATATATTGAAATGTTTAATTTAGAACATAAATTGTGGCATTGTAAAACTTTACTGTGTAATAATATACCATGCAACAATAGTAATAATATCATTTCCCTCTACCCCTCAATTTCCTCTCCAAAAAAAAAAAAAAAAAAGAAAACAACAAATGTTTAATATTAACTTATACTATATAAACAAATAAAATACAAATTGTTTTCCTTTTTTTATTTGTTTTTAAATTTTATTTTAATAATATTAATTTGTTTTTCTTTAAATGCAATTTAATTTACCAATTATACTTGATGAAATAAAAAAAATCTCGAAAAAAGAAATAATCGATTTTTTTCTATTTCAAAAAGGCTATGCTATAATGATAGGCAACATTAATTTGGAAAAATAATTTTCTTCCACCAAAGTGAAATAACAGACCTTTGAACTACAAGCGGCGATTTCACCATCTCCATGACGCGCAACAACTGTTGTAAGATTTACCATCCCGCGGAATAACATTTTTGCCATATATGAGGCACTTTATTAAATTTCCCTCCCTAAGAAAGCAGCACATTAATTAAAAGCCGGTAACACTTTTTAATTTTCTAAAAAGAAAAAAGTTTAAACGTTTTTGTGATGGCGTACATTATAACATTCAGGGTTGGCAGGCAATACTGTTATCGATTCAATACCCTTCCCATTGACTATCGTTACCCCTAAAATACCGTTACTGAAAAAATCGTTATCCTTAAAATACCGAATTATCGTTAAAACACACCGTTATCGAAATAATAGAAAATATCTTTACCCTTAAAATAACGTTACAGAAATAATAGAAATTAGCGTTACCCTTACTGATAACCGCATTTGTTTTGGTTACCATCCATGATTACATTTGATTTCGAATGAGATAAAAGCTGGGGGTGTTGGCATTGAAAACCAGGGTTGGCAACCGTTTCATGGGGTTAGTGTTATTTTTACAAATTCATTCTAACTAAAAGTCCATAAACTTAGAACAGCATTGAATAGGATATAAATCCACTATAATTTTTGTTAAATAAATTGGGAAAATATCCACGCTTTTTTGCATAACATATAAGTTTTCACATTTTTTAGCCAAAAGCTTATTTTGTCTGAAAAATCTTATATAACTAATACAAATTATATAAAATTTTATTTATAAACAGAGAGGAAACAGATGATTGAATCAAACTGGTGACTAGAAAATGAGTAAAAGGATATGTCAAAATTGCGGTGATACACAGAAAGGGATAGATAGAGGGAAATATGTACCATACAATTTATATGGAGTTTTTTCTGCCTTGTAATATAAATACAACCCTGTCGTTAAAAACTTCTATGATGTAAAAACGCCCTTTTGGGCACTATTGCCAATTCTCTGTGCAAAAAAAAAAACGCTAAATGCGTTACGAAAAGTTCTAGAAACCGCTTTACACAAAAAATATTAGAAGCGGATAATGGTGGTATATTTTTCACTCGCGTGTAAATGTCTTAAGAATGACAAATAACAGCAGATATATAAAAAGATTAAAGTCGTGCATGTCGACTGAATGATGCCCCACACAAAGTAAAATATCCGGGAAGCTCCTGAACCTTATGTTAACAGTGCGCTAAATATAGAGATAAATCTGAACGAAATTTCTAAAAAAAAAGTTAATTTAAGCAAATACCAAGAAGGCGGATTAATGTGGGGCCCATCCTTGGGATAATACAAAACGTATGTAGCGGCTTTCATTTAAATATGTTTTTATTTGCGACCTCTAGTTTGATTGCAAGAATAAGATGGTTGCACGGACAGGCTGTTTGACATTGTTAAATCGATTTGATTTCGATACACTTCAAACAAACACGTAGTAGTGTTGGATATAATAAAGTAAAAGCAAAAATATAGCGGTGTCATCAAGTTTCCGCTGACTGCTTTTTCCCGCTTCATACCATCAAAAAGCGATAGATTAGCAAAAAAAGAGCCGAGTTGGCAACAGTGGCTATATGAATTTTAAGCACAAAAGGAGACATACAAAAAATAGAAAATGGCGAACTTCGGTTTGATTTTCATTTCGGAATTTCACGTTAATTTTTGTTAAATAAAAAATCCTTTAAATATTAAAAAATATTAACATTAAAAAGTAAAAACGAACTATAAACTAATAAAAGTGAGTGATTAAACAACGAATGTTTGAAGAATGTGAAAAAATGGATTAGCAAAAAGTGAAAATTTTTTGGCAAAAATTGTGAGACGAAAAAATCTGAAAAAATGGTCATGAAGTGAACGAACCTCAAAAAAGAGAAGTAACAAGATAAAAGAATATGGAAAGATAAAGACAAATAAAATTCAGCAAATTAGAAGATACTTTTTAAGAAAAGATTAGAAATACTATTAAAATAGGAACTGTAATAATTGCAATTGTGTTATTGGCAATTGTTAATTGCAATCGTGTTTTAATGACATTTCTTATTGTGAGAAATTTAAAGAACAATTGTTGCTTATTTTTGTAATGGTTTAATAAACATATTCTTCAAAAATGTTGTAATTAGCAGAATGTAAATAAAAGTAAGTAATTGCGTTATAATTGTTGAAAATATTTCATAATAAAAGCAATCCCTGATAATAGCTTGTTCATTAGAAATAGTAATTCATAGGTTTTTTAATTTTTTTTATCATTTTCTTTTGTTTTATATTCACGGCGAAATTTCTTTTTTGTTCGTTATTAGTTAGTTGTTTTTGTTTTGCTTTAAAGAAGGGAAATTCATACAAAAACATTCTACACACAGCATAGAGAGAGCATTGATACTTTTTGCTGTACGAAAATACAAAGAAATGCCGTAATTTTGTCATCTATTCGATATTAACGTAGACGAAAGAGATAGTTATATAATATTTTTTTGTTTTTTTTTGCAATATTTACAGAGTTGCATTATAGGAATAAAAAAAATATTAATTGAAAAATAAATTATATTTTGTATACTTTTATAATTATTTATTAGTTGGTTATGATAACGTCCTATATGGCCATGGGTTAAGTAACAGACCATACAATATTTGTTATTAAGATTTGCTTATATGTAAAATCGCGTGAACATGTTCATAGCAATGTAATCAGTGTTTCCAAAAAAAATAATGGAATTTCCCATAAAACAACACTACACGCAAAAAATAAGAAGTGTATAATTAACGAAATATGTACAAAACCAAACATATTTTGTGTGAATTTATGAAAAATGAATGTAAAATATACGCCTAAAAACAAAACGTTCCCTTTACATAACGTTTTCGGATGGTCATAAAAGGTATACAACTCTGTTTACGTACTTTTTTCTGGACTAGAAACTGATTCGAATCCATTGAAAGTCCGTCAATGACAGACCGTTGCGTCGTGTAAAAACCGGGGTTGAGTCCGTTAATAGTCATCCATTGATGAAACGTTATTTCGTGTAAAAAACTGAACGACACAGTCTTCAAAATGCCGCAACCGATCCGGATTTCTATACAAAATTGTATGAAAATGACACAAGGCAACGTTGATAGCTTGCCGCATAAACATAGCTAAGTTTTTTTATATATCAGACTTGTCATTCGAAAAAAATTTTTTCTATATATGATGTATTTAATAAAATTAATTTTTTCGTATGAGTCAATAATTATACAATATTTTACAGTGTAGAAAATGTATACAACAATATAAATTGGCAACACTGTTTTGTACACATTGACAGTTTGAGAGAGCGCAGAAGAAAATTTCCGATAGACTTCACTGCCGTCAAAAGAAGTAGTAGTAGTTGTCGTCTCATGAAGTTGCTCGTATACGCGTTCAATAAGAGTTAATAAAATATAAAAAAATAATTAAAAATTAAGAAATAAAATTTTATTAAAAATTTGGAAAAAAAAATCGAGTGAATAAAATTGTGTGAATGGAAAAAGTTTATAAAATTATATGAAAAGAATGAATAAAGAAAAAATTAAAAAAGAAATAATAAAATGAATGTCGAGCCTCATTAGGTTAAAAATTTATGGTGTAAAAAAAGAAAATTTAAAAAAATTTTACTTATCTCGATTTAGTTGGTTTTTGTTGTTGTATATATGCGATTTTTTTTTGTTATAAAACTTCTTAACGTTTAATTTACTGCCCCCCTTTTTAGTCAAATTGTAGTAACAAATCGTCATCATCTGCTGAAAAACATCGCTGTCGTCGTTTTGTTTTTTTTTTTTGTGGTGTCGGGTTTTTTTCGGTTGTTGCTGTATTTTTTTTTCTTCTTTTTCTTGTCTTTTTTTATTGTTGCCCACCCGTGTGTGTGCCGGGCACTTTATTTTCTTCCCTCTCTTGTATTACTATTTTGCAATACAATTTTTTCTGTTTTTGTTACTACCCTCAACCCTCTTAAATCGCATGGTGTACCAAATGAGTTGAATGAAGAAATTAAATATTTAGGAGTTATTATAGATAAAACCTGAGGTTTGATTCCATTTTGTGACTATATTTGCAAGAAGATTGCTAAATATTGTTCAATGGATGGACAAATAAGAATATGAGCTGTATTTAACAATGTTAAAGGTTAACACATATAAGTGGCATGTTACAAAATTAGCAGTGTCTCTCAGTAAATCAAACACAGGTAATTAATATTTAATTTTTTCTCTTATTTACGCGTAAAATTACAATCTATATAGAGGAAATGTATTAATGTAAAAACTCCATATATGTAGTATTTATTACGAACTAATAGCATGATTGTCGAATAACTGAAAAAAAGACGTGATCAATATTAACTTTAGAGTAAAGCAAATCTGTAATCTAAGGTTAGATCCATAAAATGCTAATTGGCTTTAGCAAGGTATTATTGGTACGAAACGAGAATCCTAAATTTTTTTAAATTTAAAAATTTGTACATTTAAAATGTTGTTTCGTTCCACATCAAAGCTTAAATCACTTAATCCACCTTAAGTGTCGAAAAAGTTTTATTCTGGAGTAAAATTAAAAAGATACCACGGTACAAATATGTACACTGCTCCACTAACGGATAGATCCCACAGACGGACAGTTCAAATAGACGGACAAATATCATAGTCCCTTCTTGGAACTTAATAAGAAAAAAACTATCCTTTAGGCGGACTTCTCCCGTAACCGGACAAAATTAGCGTGACGCTCGGTGACCGCCTGCTGGAGCTTTCACTGTATTGATATGAAAAACAAAAAACTAAATTTGATACAGCTTGGAGTGCTCCACAATTGTAAACGTATTAAAATGGAAAACGCCTTAAAATTAATAAGAAGAAGAATTCAGAGATTTTAATATTATAATTATATGGATTTAATTTGCTTTTGTCCCCGTTCGATTTCAAAATATTAATTCATTTGTAATAGTTTATTTAAATAAATTATCAATTATCATTTCAGTAAAATAAATATTTTGGGTTCAATGATTAAATTTTTTTCTGATAACACTAGGCAACAGCCATTTTGTTATTTGGTTCTAGCATACTTTTTCTCATGGATTTGGACCTACTGAACACGAAAATGAATTTTAAAAATTTTTCTGTCGATTGGTTTGCGAGATACAAATTTTTTAATTTTTTTTTTTTAATTTTTGGAGGTACACTTACTATTTTGAGCATATCTTTAGTCTTCTTTGACCTATTTTATCCTACTACTACTCAAATTAAAGACAATTGAGCCGTCTACAACTTATTCTCAGAAAATTTTCAAATCGGGTTAGTAGTTTTGATGTTGGCGGCTTAAAAAGGTTAAAAAACTGCGTTTTTTTAGTAAAAATGTGGCTGAAAAATTCATATAAAAATTCATATAAAATGTAAAACGCGATGTTAACAGCGATTTTAATTTTTTTACGTATAGCTGACACTTTTCCAAAGAAAATAAGCCCTTACTTAACAAAATCTGATGACAAATGGCCGACTTATTATTTTTTTGGTAAACGACCGAAATTCCGCTATTTCACGATTTTTTGATTTTCATTATTTGCACAGCTTACCTACCCAACGCAAACGAATAAATACATTTGAACTTAATTTAAAATAAACAAATTAGTCTTCGTATATTATTTTTTAATTTATTTACAGCACTACATGCTCAATGTATCGCACAATTAGCTAAACTAACGAAATTAAACTAACTAATTAAATTAAGCAAATCAACGCACAAAAAAATGAGTAAAAACAAAGATATAAGTGTACATTTTATGCCATGTGGAAAAACTGCTGACTTCTTCTTTGTTTTTTGTATTCGCTGCAATCGGTCTCACGTATTAGGGTCCAAATATAGTCACCCATCATAGCCGTGTCATAGTTGCCCTGATAGCGTCGTTCCATAGCCTTCAATTCCTGATGAAAGCGCTCGCCGTGTTCGTCGCTCACGTCTCCTAAATTCTCAGGGAAAAAATCCAAATGAGAATCCAGAAAGTGTATTTTAAGTGACATGTGCACTCCCATGGCTTCATAGTTCTTTACCAGATCCTCAACTATGTCCTTATAATTCGGGCTTTTGTTGTTTCCTAAAAAGTTTTCCACAACAAGCCTGAAGGAATTCCATGCTGCGGCTTCGATGGGTGATAACAGCTTTGGGAATTTTTCATCTTTCAAAATTTTTTTTATCTCGGGTCCTGCGAAGACTCCTTCTTTAATTTTTGCCAGCGAAAGGTAAGGGAAAATTGACCGTAAATAGGCAAAAGCTTCACCTTCTTTGTCTAATTTTTTGGCAAAATTTTTAATCAAACCCAATTTTATGTGCAGCGGCGGAAGTATTATATTTTCACGGTTCTCTATTAGTGGTTTGCGCTGAACATTCGCTTCTCCAACTACAGGTTTCGTTCGTACCGGCCATTTTTTTTTATATAATGCTGATCATCAGCGCGGCTATTCCAAAGGCACAGAAAACAGCAATGTCGCGTATAGCCTCCTTGGAGTCCACACAGAATGGCCACAACTTTAAGGTCGGCGCATATTTTCCAATTGTATTTCCTATACTCTATGCATTTCAGCAAAATGTCCATAGTTTCATAGTTCTCCTTTGAATGAACCGCATGAGCAATAGGAACAGATGGCTTTTCATTCCCATTATGTAAGAGAACTGCCTTCAAGCTCTCTTTGTTGCTGTCAATAAACAACCTCCATTCGTTGGGGTTGTGAATTTGGTGAAGCTCTTGGAACAAGCCTGAAATGTCGCTGCAAAAACATATTTGGTCTTTCTTTGTATAAAATTTTGCATACTCCTTGTGACGGTTTCTGTACGCTGATACTTTCACTTCTGAAGCCGCAAATCCACACTGTATCATCCGAGACGCAAAAAGTTCGGATTTCTCCTTAGTGAGACCAAAATCGCACACCCAATCGTTTAGTTCGGCCTGTGACAGTAATTTTCGCTTTGCACCCGGCTCAAATTCGCTTGCATTTGACTCAGACTCTTCTTCTGACGATTCTGCTTTTTGAAGAGATGCACCAGGGCACACTGGATATGGCACATCATGCGAATGTGGTACTGGAAGCGCAAACGATCCCACTTGAGCGTAGTTCCATTTAAAAAATCTTCCTACCCCACTGTTTGTGGTGAGGCAAAAATAACAGTCTGTGGAATGGCATAGCGGCTTTTTCCACATCATTGGTGTATCGAATTTCATATGGCGGCTAAAATTAAAATAAATTACTATATTCGCTATGTATAATGTGTTTAAATAAAAATTCTTACCTTCCGCCAGCTGCCCAGTTGGTTAAGATTATATAGCAAAGATCACACAGCGACTTAGGTGTCCATGGTTCTGTGATATTTGGTGAAATACCAAAATAATTCAAATAGTGCAATTGTACTGCTGGAGTAAACTTGTGTGCGTGATTTTTTTTTATAAACTGGCCACAAACATTGCAGAAATTGTCTGGATCGTTCAAACACTCGAACACACGTAGTCTTTTACTCATTGTCTTCCTTGCGTTTTCTAAATATTAACTTCTTTACACTTTCACAGACAGTTTTGAAATGCAATTGATAACCGTGTCTCCTTATGTTTAAATATGTATGAGCATGTAGTGCTGTAAATAAATTAAAAAAAAATATACGAAGACTACTTTGTTTATTTTAAATTAAGTTCAAATGTATTTATTCGTTTGCGTTGGGTAGGTAAGCTGTGCAAATAATGAAAATCAAAAAATCGTGAAATAGCGGAATTTCGGTCGTTTACCAAAAAAATAATAAGTCGGCCATTTGTCATCAGATTTTGTTAAGTAAGGGCTTATTTTCTTTGGAAAAGTGTCAGCTATACGTAAAAAAATTAAAATCGCTGTTAACATCGCGTTTTACATTTTATATGAATTTTTATATGAATTTTTCAGCCACATTTTTACTAAAAAAACGCAGTTTTTTAACCTTTTTAAGCCGCCAACATCAAAACTACTAACCCGATTTGAAAATTTTCTGAGAATAAGTTGTAGACGGCTCAATTGTCTTTAATTTGAGTAGTAGTAGGATAAAATAGGTCAAAGAAGACTAAAGATATGCTCAAAATAGTAAGTGTACCTCCAAAAATTAAAAAAAAAAAATTAAAAAATTTGTATCTCGCAAACCAATCGACAGAAAAATTTTTAAAATTCATTTTCGTGTTCAGTAGGTCCAAATCCATGAGAAAAAGTATGCTAGAAACAAATAACAGACAAAAGTTTGTTATTTGTGATCTAGTGTAATTTGATTTTAAATCTTAAGGTCAAATTGTCGTATTGGTGTTAAATCTGAATTAAAATTTCCTTAATTGAAAATTTTCTCTATGGACCGTTGACAATTTAATATAAAAAGTGATCACATTCAACAGTGTATTAATTTATTTGATTTCATTTGGTTAAAATAATAATTGAGTTAATTCTTTAACAAACAGTGCACTTGTAACGCGTTTATTTGAATGTATACAATTGATTTAGTTAAAACAATAAAGAAAACTTTACAAACTACCTGTTTTCATCCGATTAATCCATTGAAAATTCTTGCGGTTCTAAAGAAAAGAATATACTAACATAACTATTACTAGATCTTTACATAAAATAAAGTGCATCTTAGAAATATATTATAATTGTTTTCTATGTTTGTTTGTTTACAAAAACCTGTGGTTGTCAAATCGAAATCTCCCTAAAAGCAAATGAAAAAGATCAAGATTTCTGTGCGAGATTTCAACTAAAATCTCGTGATTTTTTTTTTATTAAATCTTCATTTACATAACCGAGCCATTAGGGCCTTATGTGGTTAATTAAAGCTACTATCTTAATAACAAACTTCTAGAAAAAAGTAGAGCTTAATAATTCAATAAATAAATATCCAGATAATAATATATACATATATGAGATCACATTTAAACCCGTATTTATTAATTTTGGTCGCATTTTTTATGAATTGATTTTCTTATGGGTTTTGCTCTTCGAAGATATTTCGCTAATCTATTTAAAGAACCGAAAATAAATACTTTTTGGTTTAGCTTATTTCTCTTAGTTATATCTTTTTATTCCAAAATAAAGCAGTATATTGCTTACAACTTTAAAACTCACGAACTTTCGTATGGTCATGTCAACATGTGATTTTGTCCATATAAAACAACAACAACATATATGTAGGCGCCCAAGAGCGTATGCAGTATGTATACTGTATGCTGACTTCATAAATACGGTAAATACACGTTGTAGCGCATACACTCATACACATTGACAGCGAGTGATCATCGAACACGCATGAATCCGTAGCGAAGCACTCCGGGATCCAATAGTTGGCAATAATTTCTTTACAGCGAAAGATTCCTGACAAATTTATGGCAAAAAAACTTGCAAATGGATGAGAAAATTCGTTTTCCGTCAAAAAAGAAAATGGGAAAAAGGAAGCTTTTTCCAAATACATTTTTAACATGAAAAGCAAAATGCTGTCAGGGCATATAAAAATTATGGCAAAAACATAATTCGCTGCTGGCAATAGATTCATTTTATGTGTTTAAGCATTTATTTTGCTGTATTTTTTTTCTTTTTCCCTCCCGTGGGTGTGCCAGGCTCTTTAGTTTGCTCCCCACTCCTACTAATTTGCAATCCAATTTTTTTACTATTGTCACCTCCTCCCTCCTTCGTAATTTTGACGATTTTTTTTTTTACAAAAATTTTCTTCAATTACTATTGGCGATTTTTTTTTGGGAAAAACCATTAAATTTTAATGATTTTAATAATTACAAAAAAATTAGTATGAAGAAAAGTTTTTTTTAAGCATTGCGAACTTTCCTCTAAAGCTTGTTATAAATAATTTCATAACTATCATTCTTGCATGAGTGGACAAAAATATGGTCGTCAAAACATTGACGATTTTTGGACCAAAAAGTATGGCATCACCATTATAAAGCACCATTTAGTTTAGCAATGACTGAGTAAAGTCGTCTCTAATAGGAAATTAAAATATAATAAATAAAAATAAATGTATACATTTGGCGCTCAGCAACAAATTTATTTAACCTTTTGGTTAAAACACAGCAAATAAATATTCCCATTTATTGAAAATTGTTAAACATTTATTTAATCAACAATTAAAAAGAAAAGCCAAAAAATGCACAAGGTAATAATATACAATTTTATTCAATTTGGTTTGATGATTAATTATTAAGTATTTTTAGATTTTTGTCAACGTATTTTTTTTTATTTTTTCTCTTTTTAAAATTTTTTTCTTTCTAATTTTATTATCACTTGTCTTTATATCAAATATGGTAAGAATTTTAAAGTTTCTATTGTCGTCGTTATAATATTAGTGCAAAGTTCAAAAAAAAAAAAAATTAAATTAAAAAATCATAAATTTTGTAGTCATTATTTAATGTAGTAAATGTTAAACAACATACAAATACGTACCTATACTGTTTATAAATTTAAAATAAAGAAGTTTTATTTAATTTTTAAATGTGATTCAATTTTAAATTCCAAGAATCAATATGATTTTTGTTGATTTCTTTTAATATAATTAAACGAATTGATTTAATTTTAATCCGCGAATTAATTTATAACACAAAGTATATAATCGAATCAGTATAATTTTGGACAAAATTATTAACTGATTTAAAAAGTCAATAAATTTGTCAGTTTCGATATCATAATTAAATGTTACACTTAAATCACAAATTTTTACAAATTGTGAAGATCAGCTCTAGGAGGAAGTACAACACTTTCAACCTGAGCGACCAACGTCAATAGTAAAATTAAAGAGAAAACTGTTCATTTGCTATGACTGCCTTTGTAGTCGCCTCGGTATTGAATTAACCAAACCGACATTATTTTGTCTCGTTCTTCTTTAAGATAATTCTAATATTTTTTTTTGAAAAATTTCCCAAATCTGTTCTGTTTGTTAAAACTTTTTCGAAGATTTTGATTGAGCATCTCAATATACATCTTATGGTCCATTATGCTATCTACAAAATTTAATTTACCGACTTCAAGCCAATTAAGACCGATCGTCTCCCATGTTTAACCTAAAATTATAGGTTTATTTCTTGTATCTTATTGTTTGACTTTTGAAATATTCAAACTTTTCCATCGGACTTAGATAAGTAGTAGTACAACTACCTGGAGTGAAAATTCCGTGGCCCAACAATGAAAAATCAATTTTTTGGACTTGAAATTAATTTTAATCTTCAAGTATTCTCCGTTAAGTGAAATGCACTTCTTTCACCAAATCTCTAACATCTTTATACGATTTGTTTCGAAATAGGCTTCCGTCTCTGATATAACTTTTTCATTTAAGAAAAATCTCTTTACCTGGAGCCATCTTTTCAAGCTTGAGAACAAATAATAATTGCTGGAATTCAGATCTGGATAATACTGGGGGTGGGGAAGCAATTGAAATTTTCTGAAGCCAAAGCAGATGAGTGCGCCGGTGCATTGTACAAGATTTTTTTTCTTTTTTAAGTGGGGTCGTTTTTTCTTAAGTTCTTTGTCCAATTTGTCCAATAACTCAACATAGTACTTGGCAGTTATTTTTTTCGTTAGATTTCGATTGATGATAATTTCAGATTAAAAATCGATTTTTCTCAAAATATATCATTTATATTTTTATTTAAAATATTTTCATTAAATGTGACAATATTGATTGAAATTTTAACAATTTAAAAATTATATTCTACATGCTGTTATGTATGTATTATACTTTATGGTTTCTTTTTACCCAAATAAATGTTGTTCAAGCAAAAGTATCTGTAACAATACACCGGAAATGTAATATTTTCATTTGTAAGTGAGATATTTTACACATACAAATGATCAGCTGCCACATTCTTATAAAGGACAATCACTCAAAAAGATAATACGCATAACAATTAATGCATTAAGAATACAAAAAATAACATTTTCATCATGATGATCTTTATTAAAGTTATAATTTTCTAAATTTTTATCTAAATAAACATTACATAAATATTAATATTAAAACGAAGTACTTTTTTCGTTCGTTCATTGGTTTTCTTCATCTTGAAAAAACAGCAGGTGTTGTGTCAGCATGATGTGTGTGCTGGGTAAGCGAGTGCATGAATGTGTAATACGAACTTCAATGAACTTCAAGCTATAATGAGTTCCAACAATTTAAGTACAGTAGAATTAGGACTATACGAAATCACGTTAACAATGTCCTTGTGCTTTCATGTTTGTTGTGCAATGATTTTTACACAATGTGCAAAGTATGAAGGAGATGATTAAATTTAATATTTTTGCGAATTGATGTAATATTGCTTTTATTAATATTTGTCTTTTTTAACAACATTTTTTTGAAGTATTTGTATAATCGCGATTTTACTGTATAAATCGCTTGTATATATGTATAAAAAAATATAATGAAATGTTAAGAACAACTTTATAAAATAATTAAAACAAAGTGAAAATCAATTCACTTGGCGGTTAATTACGAATAATATGAGTCTGTGATGTGTGAAAGCGTATAAAAATACACATTAAAACAACGTAAATTGTTGCTGTGTGTTGGGATTTATCATTGTAATATTTTTAAGTGATTTTTTTTTGTGTACGGTGTCAAACCGGGCATTGACTTGTAATAAGAGATTTTGTAGTAAATATTGTTAAAACAAAATTGTTTATACTGTTGTGAGATTGTTTTATAATTTGTAGTCCTATGCCGCCCTCTAGCAGAGCAATACGAATGAAAATGTCAAAATGCATATTGGTGCCTTAATGTAATAAGGTCTCAAATTTTTTGTTTCTTCAGAGTGTAAGGAATATGGATAATTAAATCTGTAAAGCTGTATCTTTTAATTTAATTTATCATCAACAATGGCAACATTACAAAATTGCTTTAAAGAAATTTTATATAAAAGCTTTTTAGATACAATTAAGTTTATTCCTTCTACTTATTCAAAGAAATTAGTTGGGGCCTTTCTACAATTAAGCCATCTACACTCAAAAATTATAGAAAAGTTTTACTACTGATAAGTATATTTTTATTAGAAAACAGTAAAATTTACTCCATTAACAAAAAGGTAAACAAATTAAAAAAATGTACTGCAGGATATCCTGAAAGGTAATAAATTGTGACAAATTCAGATCCTTTTCGTAGTTAATTAACGGTTCTGCTTGAGAGAACTACAAAAAGGGACGCCCTACATGACACACGGCATCTATGGCTAAGGAACACTGGGCGTCCTTTGTCTTCTTAAATTAACTAATTTAAGGAAATTGTTGCAAAAATATCACAGTTACATTTCTTGTTATAATTGGAAAATGAAAAAGTTTTAAGTTTATTTTATGGGATTTTTAGTTTAAACTTTATTTGACATATACAAATTTAAAATTTTTTTATTATTAAGCGAAAAAAATAGTTCGATACATATAAAGTTTAATAAGCGCTACGTCAATAATATGAAAGCCATTATGCCGTAATGTATAAAATGTGTCTGCGATACTTTGTATTGTAGTCAACAAACAAATTTATTACATAAAAGCGCAAATTCGCAATTTTTAAAATATATTTTAAGCTACTTTAAGTTCAATATTAAAGACTGTTATGATTAGAGATGGGCACGTAAGAGATTTTTGACTCACGCTCACGCACGAACACGAACCAAAATTTACAATCATGCACGATAGGTTTTTTAAATAATTACTTTAATTTCTTTCATTTAATAATATTTTTTCTTGAAAATTAGGAAAACTAATATTTTATTAAAATATTTAAAATTTATCTGAACTAAGTTGCATGAAAATTTTCCTTAGAAATAGTTCAATAGTTTCTAAAAACAAGTAAATTTTTATTATAACATAGGAAAAAATGTATTACTTTTTGTTTTTAATTGTCTGAACTAATTTTTAGAAAACAATTCTTCAAAATTAGAAAGTGGTGAAATTAAAAACTGAATTTGGAAATGGCTTTCTAAAATTTAGTTAATTTTACTACTCTCGAACCAAAAAATGAACACACTTTAAGTTCAAGTACTTTCTCGATATAAGTTAGAGACATTTATGAACTAAATGGGAGTAAATTATGTCCTAAATTTGTTTTTTTTTTAACTAAACTTAATTTTATTACATTTGAGTTTGCAATTTTCTTAAAACTAATATGTTTTTTCTTAAAATTAATAAATTTTTGTTTAATTGACTTGTTTTTTTTTTTTTTCCTAAAATCAAAAAGTATTACTTAGGAAAAATATTAAATATTTATACTAATTCGTTTTTCCCCAAAATTAGAAATTTTTACTCCTTTTAAGAAGATTTTTGATTACATTTTATTTCATGACTTTTTTTTGAGTGTATATGCATTTGTATTCAACATAACCTCAAATATTGATTTATTATAAATTCAAGTAATCGTCTGAAAAAAAATTACGAAATTCAGGGAAGGAAAACAAAAAGAATATTTGAAGATAATGAAGAGTAATAATGGTTTGATAAGTCCTAAACTAAAATCTTTTTCCAAACTTCAACAATGTTAAGAAAAAAAAATGGTACAATTCAAAGAATTTTCAGTTATTTTAAAGTGTGTAACATATATTTTATAAATTGCAAAAGTACACAAAAATTTAAAGCCTTTTAAGTATATTTTTTGTTAACTTCTATGTCTTTAAATTTAATATACCCATGCCCTATTTTGAGTGGTTTAAGATTTTATGTTTACCAAAAAAACTGCACAACTTTTTATTATAACAACTTTATATTTTACAAAAAACAAATTTATTAATACATTTTTTCATTGCTCTTTTCCCAACAACTTTTCTTTGCAGCTGAAACAAAATCAATTAAAAACAAAATTAACATAAAATAAAAAAAAACACTCAACCTATAAAACACCAAACAAAAACAACAGTAAACAGTTGCCTAAATATATAAGCAATAAATAAAATATTCTAAACAATTAAAATAAATAATTAAAAAAAAAAAAACAATTACCAAATATTTAAAACAACAATACTTTAAATGCAAAAGTTTATTTCATTAAAAAGAAAAATATATATTTAAAAAAATAACAATATACATTTTGCATTATAAAAAAGTCGCAATAAAGTAGAGCTTTAAAAAGGATTACAAAAATATTAAATAAACATAATAATAAAAATAACCAAGTGCTTATTACAAAAACAACACAAACAAATATTCTAAAATTAAAAAAAAAATCATTTTATTTATATTAATTTTTCAATTATGTAAACAGTGAGCAATTTTTTAATTTAAAACGCTTTTTAGCATTATATAATTATAAAACAAAATTAATATTTTAACTACATAAAATTACCTAAATAATTTTATTTAAGTAAAACATACAATTACTTTATTCAAAACAACAAAAATAATTATTAAAATTAATTAATAATTAATAATTGAAATTAAAACTATCAATTAATAATTAAGCTTAAATATCTTTAATAAATTTATATTTAAAAACAAATAACTACAACTTTTACAACGTGAACATAAATATAATAAAAACAAAATATTAAATTTTATATAACAAAAAAAAATTAATTATTAAATTAAAATATATAAAATCTCGTAAATTTTTTTACACTTGTAAAAATAATCAAAGCTACCATAACAACCAACCAACCAATCGTCGTTGTTGTCGTTGTAATAACTTTTCTACTTTTACTATTAAAACTACGATAACACAAAACAAAAACAACAAGAAAAACATCAGAACTTCTTATCCTTAAACAAGAAAAAAGAAAAAAAAAAACACTCAACATACTACAAAATATTTATAAGCAAAAGCCAGTCTGTGTACAATCCTTGCAAAATAAAAAGAACAAAAAGTACCCTGCAACCAACCCAGCATTCGATGTAACCAACCATACATTTATATATTTAAAAATAACAAGAACAAGAACTATAATATATAAACACTAAGCAACCAACCAACCAACCAACCAGCCAACCAAACCATCCAATCCAACCTACCAACAACATGTCTAATTGTTATGCGAGATATTAGTAAAAAAGTTTACTAAAACCAAATGCCATGGATATGAAGAAAATATCAAAACCACGGTAAGTTTTCATTATAAGTTCTTTTTTTTATATCTTCTCACAGTAATTACACAGAGAAAACATATTCATTGTTTATTCATTTTCTTCCTTAATTTCTTGCCAACTTAATGATTAAGTTGCAGCAATCGAATTATTTGTTTGTTTCAAACAAATTTATTACTGTAGTCAATAGAAAAATAATTTTCCCACCAAAGTTCTGTTGTAATAATTGAATTTCTGTTGATGTTTTCTCAAATTTACAAATGCTCCTGGCAAATTAAAGGGGTAGAAAATTAGAAAATCCTTCTTCACAAAAAGAATATGAAAGATTTTAAATTTCCTACACCCCCTTATTGGCACCACTTCTCCATAAATTAAAAAAAAAAATTATGAAAAACAGAATTATACAAAATCCTGCTAATTTTTTTAATATTTTATTGTCATTCCACAAAGCTTTTTTCCAACGATTCCCTTTTTTGAATCTTTATTTAAAAATTTATTACTTTTATTTTAATATTATATTTTTTGGTGGCTCTAAATAAGTTTCCCACTAAATAGTTTTCTGTATATAAATGTGAAATTTATATATATTTTTTGTTGTTGCTTTCCAATTATCTTTGTAAAGTAAAATTTTTAAAACAAAGTTTTTTAATTACTCCTTTAGAAAGTTTAAATAAATCTGTAAAAAGAAGATTTTTAACATATCTTTATACCCTCCACCATATATGGTGAGGGTATATATCAGTTTGTCGTTCCGTTTGTAACATGTCGAAATATAGGTTTAAGACCCCATAAAGTATATATATTCGCGATCCTTATGCAATTTTAAGTCGATTTAGCGATGTCCGTCTGTCTGTTGAAATGGTGATCACGACGCGAAGACGCAAGCGGGGGTGCCCGAGCAGTTTGGTATTTAAAATGAGCAAAATCGGTTCAGCGGTTCAAAAGTTATGAGTGAAAATGTGAAGGTACCTCTAAATTTTCCATACAAATTTGTACAATTTTTCTGTATATATTTTTTTTTTCTGTTAAGTAAGTAAAAATGTTATTAAGTCCTCTTATTGTTCGATTACATTTATTGTCTTACATCTATGAGAATAATAACATTCTTAGAGCTATATGTGTGTTACTCTAATAACTAAGTTAACGTAAAAATCAACAATGTTAAAGTCGCTAACAGAGCAGACCTCTGTAAATAACATTGCTAAAACTAAATAACAAAAGTTCGTTACATAAATTGACAAAACATATTCATATTACAGTTCATGCAAAATTTAGTATATACGTATATCATCTTCAGCCCCTATGGTGGAGGGTATTCAAAGATTCGGCACAGCCGAATTTAGCCCTTTTTTACTTGTTTTATTTTAAATTTCTTGATAACTATGTGTTGTAGGATATTTATTACAATATAAATATAAAGTTTCCTAAACATAGTATAAAACATACATTAATTAAAAATTTTCGTTGGTAAGATTCTACACGGTAAAAAGTTTTAGTTTATTTTTAATGCCGAGTCGGTGTAAATATATCAGTGATCGGCACTTATAGCACTCAGGGGCCGTACACAATCGGCAATTTACTCGTACACAACACGAATGTCAACAAATCTCACAGCTAAGAGCACAAAAAATACAATTATTTCATTCAGTAGTACGCTAACTTTCAACAGAGCAAGTATATGCCACTTTGTTGTTCTAAAAATTTGTTTTTCTTTTATTATAGGTATTTTTTTATTGTAGGTATTTATTTTGTTGTTCGTTTGCATTTTATATTAAAAATGTGGAACGTTAAATGGGAAGAATTTTTTTTTATTTTCTTGAAATATATTAAATGAGGCAGAGTGCCTTGTATGCAATCAAAAAATTATTATTATCATTATTTTGAATTATTTTAATTTTTTTTAAAAAAGAAAACAAAATCATGAACTTTTTTTAATTCAATGAAAACGGATATTCTCTTATCGATTAATTCATTTATTCATTTATTTATCTGTAAAGATAAAATAATTTCTTACGGTGTAAAACACCAATACATTCATATTCTCTCTTCCTGCCGACCACTGATGTATATATCAAATCCGAAAAAGAATTAAATGTATTCCAATATGGTATACTTGCAAAGAGATTGAACGAGAGACGGTGAGAGAGAGAGTTTTGTTTTTCGAGCATAAAAGAAACACCAATATATATTAGACTCTACACCTGACCAAGAATGGATTAATACCAAAAGGAATATATTTTATTCTTGAATAGGTGTTATTTTTAAGACCCAACGGAATGAATTTTATACTAAACGGCTGTTGATTTTAATCTAGGCAGGACTAAAATTGACACTCTTTATTTATAAAATTTCACTGAAAATAAATAAAACAAATTTAATTTTGAGTTTTGTAATTTTTTAATTTATTTTTTTATTTAATAATAGAGTATTTAATATTAGCCTTACTCTGTAATATGCGGTGTTAATAAATCAATCGAAATTAATTACGGCACCGTCCCGACCTCTAAATTGCAGTTCTCTGCCTTCTACGTCGATGTTTAGCTTGTTTACAACTAAAGTGAAAAAACTGTATTATAAAAGGATTTAACTGTATTATAAAAGTATTCAATACTAACTTGAAATAACGATTATATTTGAAGTGAAAACCTCACTTTGTGTTTCAACAATTTTTACAATTGAAAAATTCCACCAATTTTTACTTTCACGAACATTTTTACACTTTTCTTTTCAATGACTTTTCAACTTTGAAACCGCGTGGTTGGAAAATAGATAACTTTAACACCTTCATCGGTGTTAATTGTAAGAAATAGAGAAAAAGAGAGAGTTTTAAACCGAAACAAGCTAGTTTCTGAGAGAAATAGAACTTTACACATGTTTTTAATTATTTCTAGGTGTTCTTTTCGAACTTGAAGGAATAAAATTATTTTAAGAGAGAAATTTCATTCCTTTTTGGCATTAAAATTAAACCGAAAGTAATAAAACAAAAATAAAAAAAATTCTAATGCCTGTTTCGGTGTTATTCGTTTTTTGGTGTTATTTCTATTCCAAGCTGTCATTAAAAACTCGCAATTTTTTTATGGTGTTAAAACAATTCCCTTAAATATTTAAATTTATACCGTATGGTTTCATTTATTCCAAAGAAGTTTACACTGAACACCGCTAAGTGTACAAATTAAACCAAAACTTTTTACTGTGTATAGAATATTTTAGAAAATTGTTCTATATATTTTAGAAAATTAATATTTTAGAAAATTTTCTAATTCAAAAAATTCTTTCTGCTTATTTTTTAAGCACAGACATAAACCCTAATTTGATATTTCCATAAGTTTTCTAATGATATATTTTAACCACGATTTATTACAAATAATAAAACAAAATAATCAATCTTTAGTTAAAATAACATACATACAAGTCAAGCCAAAAAAAAAAAAATAACATAAAATTTCCTTCCGCATATCCTTTTTTATCCTTCCGTATACACTTAACATAACATCCGTTATTTTTGTGGGTGGCTTAAAGGGGGAAATATTACAAATACAAAATGATATAGTAAAATTATAATGAAACTCGCAAAGTAAAAACAAACATTAAATAAACAAAATCCGAATATATACTTATAAGGAAGATGCCAAGCAACCAATAAGGACGTAGAGTAAGAAGTAATTGTAGAAACAAGGATGTGTATGAATCGAAGTATGTAGGTTTTTAGTTGTTTCTCTAACAAGTAGGTACAAACAAAACAAATAAAATCATGTCTGTCGGAGTAGTGTTGCCAATTTAATAAAGACTAAAGTGAACGAAAAGAAATTCAAACTGTGTTGATGAAAGGAGGAAATGAAGACGGCTCCTTTTGGTGTACAACTAAATGTTAGATTGTTGCTGTTGCTATTGACGATGATGATGATGATGATGATGATGATTATGACACAATATTGATGTTTTATTGAGTTAGTCAATGTTAAATAACCAAACAAATCGAGGATACATTAAAACAACTAGGACTAGTAGATGAAAAATTGTAAAAGGATATATATTGCAAAATGTAAGCCGAATGTATAGTTTGATAAAAATTACAGTTGTTTTTCTACAAGGATATAAAAAAAAAAACAACTAACAACTATCAATAAAAACACTAAAAAAATGTATAAAAACTATCAACAAAACTATCTATAGCAATAACTAATGTACTGAGCTTTTGATTTGATTTACATATTTGCAGTCATCTTCCTTTTGATTCTATTTTTGTTTAAACAAAAAAAGTGTTGAACATGCCTCTCTTTCTTTTGTTTTGTTTTTTTTTTTATCGTAAAACAAAATCATTTTATTCCAAGTACATTAATATGCAGATGTATGTATTTCGAAATACATACAACATTTAAAGGGTGTATTATGAAAATGGTATAAGTCGCTTTTCTAAAGCAACCTGAAATAGTGATGGAGTTTTATAGGATTTATTGGCTTTTATTGATTACATGATTTTTTTGTAAGTAATTTCGCTTCACACAAAAATCTTTCTCATAAAAATAATGTCCGAGTCTATTATTACCAGCAAAAATAAAGCGGCCAAAGAAGCAATAAAAACATCACTACTATGACAAAGGCATCACTTCTTTTCTAATGGTTTCATTGATGAATTTAACATTAGCGTGTCATAGGATGGAAGAAAATGTTCATATACTTTGCAGTATTTAAGCTTTGATGAAAATTTAATTCATAAGAATGCAGAAAAATAAGTTTAAAGAAGCGAAATGTATGGATTGATATACAAATACTCTTTATTAAAACATATAAATAATTCTGCATTAGTGAAAAAGCATTTTTGAAACATTTTTCAAAAATTTCGGAATTTTTAGACAAATTTTAAAATATTTTTGGATAATTTAAAAACTGGTTGTACAATTTGGAAACATATTTAGACAATTTTAAAATATTTTTGAACAATTTTATATAATTTTTGCACAATTTTAAAACATTTTTTGGGCAATTTGAAATAATTTTTACACAATTTTTAAATTATTTGATGAATTCTGAATTAAAACTGGAAATGGTGTAGTGTTAAATAATAAACATAATGCAAAAATTCAAAGATTGCGTCGTCATAAATATTTAAGGCTGAAAAAATGCAAATGACAGGCAAGCTAGTTTCAATTAAAGGTCAAAAAAATCTGTTTTTCTTGATTTTTCAAAATTTTTATAAAAATTGCAAAACTGCATAAATTCTAACCCTCATGAAATTTTGAACTAAAATATAAAAAATGATTTAGTAATAAAATTAAAAAAGTTCATCAGAACTATTTTCTCAATTTGAATAAATATATACAATAAACTATAACTAACTTATGCTTCAGAAGTAATGAAGAGTGATTCTTTAAGATATGCATCGGGTTTATATCCAGATCACTGCATTTGAAATATGAACACATGAATTCTTTTGGAAATGCCTTAGAATAACACCAAAAAATCATAAAAGAATGTCAACTGAAGTTTAGGAAGCAATGAAAGAAGTTATAGTCACAGAATGACTACCATTTTTTTTTGCTGTGTAAATATTTTGCAGCGCATAGTTTTTTTTTGGGAAATGTACAATTATTAAAAAAAAATTTTCAAATCAATTTTTATTACTAGCAGATTATATTATTAATATTTTTAAAATATCCAATAAAACTTATTTAAGTTCAATACTTTTTAAAAATTTTTTATTTTGGAAAATATTGTAGTCCTATCAGAGGACATTAAATCAATTTAATGTCCCTTGATAAAAATTGCAAAAAAAAGTAGCAATTTATAGTTTAAAAAATACAGATATGCAAAACCTTGTATATCTCAGTTAGAAAATAATGAGACTTGTACCACTTTCAAAACAACCCCTTCATATATAAATGTAAATATTCATTGTTATACACCGATGTATACATATATAGCTGTATTTAAATTGCTTTTTTACTCCTTTTTTTTGGTTTGGTTATTTTGTGAATTACAAAAAAAAAAATTGATATAAATTTTCCTAAAAGGTATGAAAATTACACATGTTTGCAAAAGCTCATGTAAATATGTTTTAATGTGTGTGTCTAGTTACAGGAGGGGGGATTTTTGTACGTACTATATTTCCTCTGTTGGCAGCATAATATTAAGTAAATACGATAGACTGAAATTTATACGTTAAACTACGGTGGGAAAATATAAATAAATGTGTGATGGAAATAACTTGGATATATTTTTGCTTCAATAAATATAATGAAATACGAGGGCGGATTAATAAGTCCGTGACTTTTCGAACTTCCCTCGTAGTTATATGAAATGCAACACTGCTCCCATCAAATACCACCTGTTAATAGACTACTGTCAAGTTCCGTCATTTACTTTGCGTTTAACAACAGGCGTTTTCAAGGTCCATAAAATAGGCATTTAATTGATCAATAATTTAATCGTTGGAGCTAAATCTCTTTCCACCCAGCCATTTCATCAGGTTTGGAAATTGAAAATAGTCACTGGGGGCTAAATCCGGTGAATGAGGGGGCAATTCGTAGTGTACTTCATGGATTTATGCCATGGAAACTGAGCTGTCACACGATTCCGTTGGTGGTCGATTGTGACCCAAGTGATCATTCAAACCACTGAACCATGTGAGATGCCTATGTCTTCCACAATCTATCGCACATTCAATCTCCGATCGGCCAACACTATATCGTGAATTTTTTCAATTGTTTTGGGCGTCCACAACGTTCGCCATCTTCTGTGCTTGTAAGGCCACAACGAAAGTCAGTAAACCACTTTTTTACCATTAAAATCGATGGAGCAGAGTCCCCATAGTATTTATCAAGCTTTTCCTTGGTTTGATTGACGTTTTTTTTTCGCAAAAAATAATGTTTAATGAGCACTCGAAATTCACTTTTTTTCCATTTTTGAAAAAATCCACGAGGTTGTATGTTTTTAACAGCTGTTAAACGCAAAGCAAATGGCCGAACTTGCTCAAAATTTGACAATAGTCTATTAAAAGATGGCACTTGATGGTAGCAGTGTTGCATTTCATATAACTACGAGGGAAGTTCGAAAAGTCACGGACTTATTGATCGTATGTTAACATTTTATTTTGACAACTCGTATAAACAAAATTTAAAATCTGCTCCCAAGATTAACTAATCTTGCCTTTGTTTTTAAAATTTAAGATCTGCAATAAAATATATGTAGACTTTTAGGCTAGATATATTTTACAAACTTCAATGGATAAATTTCAAAGTTATAGCCAATTTTGTTCACAAAAATATACATTGATTTATAAAGTACCCAGTGTTAAACGGTGGTGAGGTATCATTATGTATTGGACTTCCAGCAGTGATATTGACGTACTTTCTGTATAACTTTAAAACATATAATAATACCGTTTTCCACCTCAAAAATATAACTTTTTCAGCCATGAGTTTGCGTCAGCAAGAAAATATTGTGTCAAAAAAAAAATCAAACTTGTATTTTAAGAATATATCGCGGATTTAAATTCCATAATGCATTCTTCTTTAACTCATTAAAATTGCTACACAGACATACGTATGCTTTTACGGCTGACTAATTCAGGCTTTAGACCTATTTTTAGCCATTTTAAAGCATTTAAATTTTAATATTTTTTATGGTTCAAAATTAAAATTTGTTGTTCCACTGCTGCTGTCTATGTTCCCCTGCAAACATTTGGAAGATATGTCAGCAGGAAGATATGGTGTCAAACAAAATCAAAATCAATATAGTATTTTGCGGATTTCATAATAATTTGTCGATAGAAAATGTCTTAAAATATCATGGATTTATTTTTCAGACAGAAAATAATGTCTTCAAGAATCGCTGATTTATCTTCCAGAAGTATTGTTTTCTGGCAATAGTTCCTCACGACGAATCTTCTTTGTATTGCCATGTTTGCAGGGCCATGCATGCATGTAAATCTACATTACAGAGATGTGTATGTGTGTGTGTTATATGTGTATGTATAAATGTACTTTTATTTGATTTATTTATGTGGTAATTTTTCACATAGAAAATGACATAATTTTATGCATATTCTCTATGTTGACATTGTTTTGTTGCCAAAGAAGAATTCTCTACTACGAAATCCATTCAATTCTGCTCTACGGCATAAAATAATATCATGTTCAATAACTGTTTGGTTTGGTTTTAAGTTTTAATGTGCTTTTTTTTCAGTCGTTTACCATATAAGAGTTAAGTTTGTCCATCCGTCTGTCTGTCGGTTCATCTGGCTGGCTGGCTGTCCTTCTGTCTGCCTGTGTTTGTATTATTTTACATTATACATATTTTACATGTATAATTTTATGTGTAATATATTTATTGCAGTTACTTTTTTAAGTGATTTTTTTTTATATGTTGTGGCTTCATAAATTAATGTGTATAAATTTTCAATTAAAATATATAAATTTATACATTTTTATTTACCCCAAATGTTGATATAATTTTATTCAATGTTTTATTGAATTAAATTATTATGACAAGAAATGTACAGAAAATAGAGAAAATATTTCTCATATAGAATTTTTGTAATTAATTATAAATGTATTTTTTATTAAATTAAAATAAACTGTTGATAAATTATTTTATTATCCATAAAAATTTTAAATTAAAACAGACAGAAGTTTCAAATAAATAAATAAATAATTAAGTTGTTGGAGAAAATTCTTGTGCAAAAAGACACAGTGACTGAATTGTAAATTTTACAAAAGAAGCTTAAGCTTAACTTGGTTCGACTTATGTTTCCCCCCCTTTTGAAATTTGGACAGATGGCACAAAACAAGTGTATGAACCTTTAGTGGCCTTTAAATTTGGGATCTTAAGTTATATAATCATATATGAGATCATGTATGATCATATATTGAACCATGCATGGACATATATGGTCATCATATACAAGCCCATGTAGTAGTGTGTGTAGTGTGTGTTCATACACAGAGAAAACAGATTCATCGTGGCAACCGAATTTCTTGCCAACCGAATATTTTGGCTGCAGCAACCTAATTATTTTGTTGTCCCAACCAAATTTTTTTCGTGATATAATTGAAAAATTTGGTTTCATAAACAAATATATCGATGGCTTCAAGCAAACCATTTGATTGGCAAGAAATTAGGTTAATTCAATGAATCTGTTTTCTCTGTGTATATATATCGACTTTTATATGATTTGTCCACTTAAAGAGATATTTTTATATAAGTTATTTAAGAATAAAAATTATTAGAAATTATTTTGGCGCCCAAACAGGAAAATATTTTTTCAAAAGTCAAATCTAAAAAGTTCTGGATGGATAAGCATATTTAAATTTCAACTATTATATGTTTTGGCTTAAGGCTTCATTTCTCAAACGGAACCGCAATCCAACTCCCTATGGAGAATTTAATAAGTAAAAGAGTAAATTCAATTGAGAATATGTTTTCTTTGTGATTTCACAAAGAAATAAAACAACATATTTTTTTTCATATTTTTACTAATTATGCCTTCGATTACAAGATTACATTTGAGAACTTTGGGCTGGAAAGGTCAACAATTTAGATTATGTAATTTTTAAACTGTCGAGAACAAAACCCCAGTTACAGCGCCAATAAATAATTACTATATAAAACAATAAAATAAACTCTGTTCACAGGCTGGAAAAAGTACAAAAATAATTCCAATTATTTAATTACAAAAAAAAGTAATTCAAAGTTTAACCCATATTCCTTAGAATTATGTATATTGCAAGAATTTCAAAAGAGATTTGTTATTTTTACACATTAAAATGTTGTCTACAACCACACAATAAATAACACAAGAAAAGCTGTTCTCGAAAAATACTTTCCAGTTAAAAATATATTTTCAAAAGAAAAAAAGAAAAAATGCATTCTAAACGAATACAAAGTGACTAAACTATAGGCGTCAATGGTGGTAAACGATGAAAATTGTATATACTATTTTATAAGTAGTAGTGTAAGTATGTGTAGTAGATACTTGTCATACAATATGCAACATAATACAGAATAAAGTAAATATAAAACTGAGAAAAACTTTAGTAAAGTGTTGACATTTTTAAGTTGCAAATGCAACATATCCTTTAGAATAAAAACTAAATAAATAAAACAAAAAAAAATACTCACACCTCGTACGCTCCTAACGCCTAGTTTTGTCTTGATAGTCGGTGTTACTAAAACTAACACCACCCCTATTTAAAATGTATTACTTATCCCCTTACTCCCTCTTCCTATATATATATATATATATATATTCAGTGCTTTTTTTGTAAACTCATCGTCTGTAGTATAACATACAATAAAGTCAAGGCAACAACCTTACATTTGCTATCAGAATCATACTAGAATTGATTATTTTGATTTAAAAATTTTTAGTCTAAAAATATAAACATCTTTGACAAGAAGATATCCAATAATTTGCTAAGGAATTGAACTCAAGTGTTCAATATTTGGTATTTTTAATATATACAATATTAATCTTTGCAAATTCAGGTTCGAAGGACCAATGATTGTTGTACTGTTAAATTTTTTAATTTATAATTACTAAATATTGTCAACAAATACAATGTAATACACAAGTGAACCTAAAGGATTTTTAATTTTAATAAATTCTGCTCGAAGGACCAAAAAAAATATAAGAATTCTGTTTTAAATTTAATAACTGTGCAGTCCAGTTTAAAAAAAAATTCTCTCGTCCAATCATAGAAAAGGAAAGAGTTTTGAAAAAATATACATAGTATATAATATTTTGTTTAACATCTTACGCAGCTGAGAGTTTTAAATTAAGTTAATATTTTTATATGAATTTCCATATAAAATTGTTTATTGAATTTTAAAGCAAAGTAGAAATTTTTTTAAAAACAATTTCATTCTTTAAAACTCTGTAGTTGATTCGTAGCAGTTTGTGAGAGAAAATTTTCATAGAAAAATGTGGCAAATAAGGATAGAGGCACCTACTTTGCTAGAATTTAAAAATGTGTTGTTCACAGAAAAAAAAAACGAAACTACTACGACTTTTATACGTACATAAGTGAGCAACAGTTAATTATTTATAAATGCGACATGTTTGCTTAAGGTGTCAACTTTAACTCAACCATAAAAAAAAACAAAAATAACAACAACAACAACATTACGGAAAACTATTATTGCGTTTGCAAGAAAGAAAAGAAAAAATATCAGAGGTTGAAGTAGAACGTCGGACTAAAGAATGGTTAAAAAGGACATTGATATAAAATAGCGTAAATATGTAAAGGGAAATATTAAAGGAAATTAAGGCTTGTAATAGGAAGTCAGGGTTAGTTAGTGCAATTGTCGATGTTGCCGTTGCTGGTGCTTTTACAATTGTGTTGTTGGATGTTTAGTTTAACCAAATTGAATTCCATACAAAGAAAGCAACTAAAACGACAAGTAGTACATACTTCTTTAGTTCAAGAAGGGGGAAAATTAAAAATGAAAATAGGTCAAACGTTTGGTTTATTGAAGACAATAAATGTTTATAATTGTAACGTTTTTGTAAGTGAATAGTGAAAGGAGGGGTTGGATAAGGTGATTGAGGTATTGAAAGATTTTTAAATGATTAGAAAAACATTTGTCAGTGTTGTGAAAGATTGCACTCGGAAATGTTTGTACATAGAATCGACTGAAAATTGCAGTTAAAATAAAGTTATATGCAAATAAAAAGACGACAAAGGCATTTAGATTTAAAATAACTAAAAATATTGTTATTTTTAACTGTAAAAAAAACAAAAAACAAATGCTGTAAAAACAGCTAACAATGTCGTAGAAATAACTGTTTACTATACAATAAAAAATAACTGACAAAAATTAGTAAAACCTACTAATTTTTTCGGTATTTTAATAAAAATAAAACATTTTTTTTTCTTTCATAAAAAAAGTTTTAAAAATAAAATTTAAAAAACCCTTAACAAATTATTTATTTCAATTGAAAACCTTTACGGATTGTACTGATCATTAAGTTTGTATTTGAAGAAATTTCCTCATAAAAATTAAACTTTTGAATATGAAGAAGTATTCTATAAATATCATGTAATAAAGGGTGGTTAAATCTTAAGGGCCGATGTTGATTTTGAATAAAACAAAAATTATTTAGGAAATTATTATCATTTCTTTTTATTATGATACTATGGTATGGTTCAATTATGTATGGAACAAAACATCGGCCAAATGGCCGCCGCGACTTTGGCGGCAAACCTCCATTCGATGGTCCAAATTTTCGATGACGCTGAGACATAATTGAGGTTCTATGCCGTTAATGTGCCGAATTATCTCATTCTTTAGCTCTTGAATTGTTGCTCTTGACGTACACCTTTTTTTTTTAAATTACTCCAAAGAAAGAAGTCCAACGGTGTCAAATCACATGATCTTGGCGGCCAATTGACATTGCCACCACGTGAGAAAACACGGCCATTGAATTTGTCGCGCAAAAGAGCCATTATTTCGTTAGCTGTGTGGCAAGTAGCACCGTCCTGTTAAAACCACATATCGTCCAGGATCATATCCTCAGTTCCTGGCCACAATAAGTTCGTTATCATCTCGCGATAGCGAACACCATTCACGGTAAATGCTTGGCCGACCTCATGACACACTATCGCGAACAACAGCAATGTTTTCCGCAGAACGAACTGGACGAGCACGCATAGGTGTTTTCACAGACCCGGTTTGCTGAAATTTGCCCACAATTTTCCCGATTGTGGACACATTTGGTTGATTATGCTGACCAAAAACTCACGAAGTGCACCAAATGCATTTTGATTTAAACGCCTATTTTCATAATAAGCATGAATAACTTTCACGCGTTGCTCGATTGTGTATCTTTCCATGGTTCAAATTGACTTAGTCTGAAATTGAGAAATGTCAAATGAAATGCAGAAAAAACTTGACGTTTAGGTGTGGTTCACATTCAACATCGGCCCTTAAAATTTAACCACCCTTTATTTTTTTTTAAATTCTTCATCATAATTAGGAATTATTTTATAAATATTAAGAAATATGTAAAATTTAAATTTTAATGAAACAGTTTTACCATACTTTTACCTTTAATTTGAACGAAAATGTATGAAGATTTTCAAACTTCATAAAATTAAAAAATTATATTTTTTTATAAGAATCTTGGGCTAATGTTTTATTTTGTTATAGAAACAATTTTTATAGAAAGTTGAATTCATTTATTTTTTTTTTGTTTGATTTATAAACTAAAGGAAAAGTCTTTTGCAAAAAAGGTTTCCTTCATCCTGTTTGTGTAGATTAAAAAAATAAAAATATTTTAAAACTTTTTTTTTTATATAAAATATATATTTTTTCCTTCCCTTTATGAAATAAGAGAAATATGATAATGTTCAAGTGTAAACTTTTTGTTTCATAGGAAAAATTACTTTACACTTATATATAAAGTCTTTATTTTGAAAGTGGCTTAAGTCTACTTTTTGTCGAAACTGGAATAATGGTGGAATTCTTTAAAACTAATCGGGAAAGTTAAAAATAAAATATTAGTTATGATTTTAAAAGTTTTACTAGTTAAGGATTAAAAAAATCTTTTGATGTGGACCCTCACAAAATTTAAAAAATATGCATTTATAATTTATTTGTTTTTCAACCTTATTATGTCAATACAATTTTAGTACTTATTGCTTTAACCCGTTAATCATTTCATCGTCAGAAAGTTGATAATTTTATTTTTATTTTATTTTTGTTTTCGTAATAAAAAACATTAATAATACATTTATAAATTTATATAGAGTTTTTATAAAAAATATAAATTGTGTAAAATTCAGTTTTTACTAAAATATCAGGAGGTATACATAAAAACTTCACTGATAGATATCAACTAGAATTTTAAACGGATTTAATTTTAAAGAAAAATGGATTTACACCACTTTTAAAATAAACAGTTCATATAAATAAAAAAAACATATAAAAACTAAATACAACTATAACAAAGTTACACTGAACACGTAATTTAATAAAAAAAAATGTATATAACATAACTGACACAACTCAAACTTATACATTTATTTGTGCCACACAACATAGTGACTTCAACACACTCATACCATACTCTCCACGGCATTCTACCACATCCCGAAAAAGCGAAATATAAGACACACAGTCTGCCCTCCCACACATACAAAGACTACAACACAAGAGAAACCTTCTTTACTTCCGGATCCTCTTTATTGTCGTGTCTAACATAACGACGACTGTTCTTGTTGCTGGTATAGTTGTTGTTGTTATTATTATTATTATTGTTACTGGTATCGTTATGTGTAATTTATACTTTTTTTCTCTCTCTCTCTCCTAAAGTACATACAATTTATCCCATTACATATACTTTTTTTGTATAGCAGTAAAGTTTATAGTAGTACTCGTATCTATCCACCTTTTGTAGCCACATTTTATGGAGTGTAAAGTGTGGTTGCATGAGTGTTGTGTTTAAATGTGTATTTGTGTGTGTCCGTTTGTATTTCGTTGGTTTTTTTTTCATAAAAAATTCATAGTGTTTGTAGTGTCATAATATTTGTTGCAGTTTTGCATTTCTAATATTCGTTTGTTTTATAAAACATTTACATACATTAGTTTGTTTCTCCTTTTTTTTAATGTATAAAAAAGGATATTCAAATATATATTTAAGGACTTTTCTCTAAAGGCATTTGATATGATTGGTTGGTTTGTAAATGTCAAAGGAGATGGAATATGAAATATAATATTTTAAATAAAAATAATCGTAGGAATCTATGGAGTTTTTAAAACTAAAATGGAGGGAGAGAAAAATGTTTTAAATTAATAAAAAAAAAAACACTTTTTTTTAATTCCCCGAATGAAAAAGTTAACGGATGTTTAATTTTTTTTTTTAAAGGTAATAGTTCTTAGAATCTATGATTTTCATCACATCCTTTACAACAAAACAAAAAATATATTTCTTAATTTTCTCCAATTAAATTTTTGTTTAAAATTGTCATATTCAAATACATAATTTTTTAATTGATTGAATTGATAAAATGATTAATTATGACTAGAGATGGGCAAAGGGTAAATACCCAAATGGTAAATACCCGGTAAAAAAGGTAAATTGGGTAAAAATGGGTAAATACCCGGGTATTTACCAAAAAGGGGTGGGTATAATCTATGTTGTAGAAAATTTGGCGAACAAAAAAATTTTGTAGCGAAATTTAATGAATTTTATACTAAATTTTATTAATAAAAATAAAAAATTCTTACAAAGTAGTTGGAAAATAAGAACTTAAGCAATAACTATATTATTTATATATTAGGGTGGGCCGATTTTTAAGGATGGCACAATATTGATTGCTAAATCGACCCACCCTTATATACATATTTATTTTTCAACATTTCATTATCCAAACAAACAATTGGTGATACCAGTGGAAGTGGAAGGTGCTTTCTCAAATGAATTTGCAAAATTGATTGCATCCTCAGCCGGTACTATTTTTGGGGAAGTATCCATTTGTCGTATGTCTTTATTGGCGAGATTCCAAATGCTTTTTATAAACATCCAAAAAAATTCCCAAAAAAGGTATTTATCTTTTTTTTTACCCGGTATTTACCCATGCATCAGGTAAATACCGGGTAGAATCTCATCTCTAATTATGAATATAAGTGATGGCCCAGAACAAAAACGTACCGTATTTTTTTATACAAATTGGCAATTAAAACGCGCCGAGCGTTGAAGTTATAAAATAGAATCCATTTTATTTTCAAAACATTTTTCTTATTCTCTTGTTTTTTGTTTCTAATTCTCTTAACAGAGTTCCTGCATTTTGAAAATTTTTTGTTAACAAAAACCACATGATGAGTAAAATTAACATACGATATTCTATGGCCATCATGTTCTCTTTGTTTACAAGCGAATGAACAATCTACTATAAACCAACTTAGTATGTGTGTTACTAAATTTTTGTTAAAATTATTTTTTCTTTTTATTCTTTTGATAAAAAAAAAATTGGGTCGTTAGTAAGGGAAGGAGACACTGGAGAGAAGAGAATCTCTACAGTATTCTTTACACTAAAATAAATATGACAGTTTTTGCAGTCAGCGTTGTACGTCGTTATTTTGGCCGCGTTTTCTCTCACAGCAACAATCGTTGCATGCCGCAATCTTATTCTGGGCCGACATTTACGTGTAAAAGTTTTAATATTCAATATTTATTTATTAAATCAATTACTGGATTAATTGATTATGACCTTTTTATTCAACAAAATTTACAATTAAAGGAATTTAAGAGGTATTTTTTTGTGTAACTACCCTGTAGGAAGCCTGGGGTCGTGTCAACAAGTCACCACCTTTATCGACTATTTTGGGTGACTTTTAGGTGACATGTCTACAAAGCGTCTATACTTTTTACGTTCCTTTTTTGCAAGAACATGCACAGCTTTGCAGTACTTGTTCTTGATTTTTTTTATTGTTTTATTTTGTTGAAAATACACGTGCATAGATAGCTGCATGCAAAATTAAAGTTTTTAATAAAAATATAAAGAAAAATGAATTTAAAAGTTAAATATACAAATTTGAACAAAATATATAATGAGCAAAAAAAATTACAAAAAACTTGTGAAAACAAAACAATCAATTTTGTATAAAAATAACAAGATAGAGGCAAAAATTTTTAGTGAAAGTTGCAACTCTAGAGATATTGTGGGGGGCCTGATGAAGATTTTAAAGATTTGTCTACTACAAAATTAAATTTGCACGAAAATTTTTTTTCTTTACTAAAATTAATAAAAAAAAATTTATTAATAAAATATTTAATTTAAACGCACCTGTTTAATCTTATTTCCTTCCTAGTGTGAAAATCTAGTAAAAAGTTCCAAAAGTGTAGACTAGAATTACTAAAATGTACTAGTGAATCTCTGGTTCCAATGTCAACACCTGGTCTATAGTTGTGTAGATTCGCAATGACACGCACATGTTAAATGTCTACAGCAGAAAGCGTTGGCTGGGGCATAATTAGTCAGTAGTACTGGTGACAAAGTCAATAGTGAATCAGAACAGTTTCACTATCGACATTTCCTACAGGGTATCCACAACAAGCAAATGATGATACTTCCCATTTTGATCTATCTGAGAAATTTTTTTATTAAAAATTATTCCATAATTTGTTTCGAAAAATATTTTTGTATCCCAGTTGTGCAAGCGAATATATTTCTGGGTTTTTACACTATTTTTGACAGCCAAAATTTTTTTTATACATTTCAAAAATTACTTCTAATTTCAATATTATTTTAAAACTTTTATAACGTCGCAATTTATACTTTAGTTTGTTAGTTTACAATTCTTCCAACAACCTTGTCATTTTTACATAATTCAGCGAAAATTACATGTCTCATATTTAACCTACTTTATATAGAATATTTTTAGTAGCAATACATACTGACGTTCAAGTGTATTGTTGTTGCTGCTGCTTCATTCAAGTTTTGATTGTTATTATTCATTCTGTTTCTCTTGTAAATGTACTTATGTAGAACCTATATACGTTTTTGCAATGGTGGTCATTCCACCATATTTTTCTTTTTGGTGCTTTGGCTCTTGGTAGTTGCCAATGTTGTTGTAGTTGCTGTTAACTCTGCCATTTAAAATATTTACATACCTATTTAAGTTTGCATCATTAATCAAAACAAGGCAAAACAACAACAACAACAACAAAATTGTTCGACGTCTGTTTATATTTTACCCAAAGTCATTGCGCCCTGCTTTTAAAGAGTGAGCTTTATACTTTCCAACCAACAAAAGAAGAAGAGAAACTCACAAGGAAAGCATTCTAAGCTAAGATATCCGATTTGTATAAAATGTGAATATGTGATAGAGAAAGAAATCTTGAAAACAAACTGTCTCGTTTTTTCGGCCATGACGGAAATTAAAGGATAATGAAAGTCGACAATTTTTTGTAACTTTTTTCTTTGGGAGCATGCTAAAAACTTATGAATTTTGAAATAAAATCCTAAATAACAATAATGTATTTTTCAAAGGAGGAAGTGTAGTACCCAAAATGTCCGTATTTTTGTACAGAGTTACCAAGTTGTTCCAAAAAGTAGCAAAAAAGGCTCCGGGAACAATTCGAATTTTTAAATAAATAAAAAATATGTGAATTAAGAAGTCAAAAAAATTCTCCATTGATACTACATTTTATGGTTTCTTTGGATTACAAATCAAGAAAGGGCTGATATTTGAACCCCATATTGACAACTAAAATTCCCAAAATATCCAAAAAAACCGAAACAGTTCGATCTTAGATTTTATTTTTTTTCTACATAACCTTTTCATACAAGTTTCATCAAAATCATAGTCTTTTGCTTGGACTACCTCTCCTTGAACGAAGAAGAAGAAGAATAATAAGCTTTAAAAGGTATTGCATATTTCGTGTTGCTGGTTAGTACTGCTATTTTTTTTCTTTTCCCCTCTTTCAATCTATTTGATTGAGTCAATTCTTAATAACAGCTATAGCCTGCCTATATAATATATCACTTTCTCTTCATTTCTCTGGTGTACGTAGAGGTTTTCGTTTTACTTTTATGTAAATAAAGTAGATTTATGTTTGTTGTTATTGTTTTATGTGTTATAGCTTTTTTTGTTTTTTTTTCTTCTGTATTTTGTTGTATTGAATATTTATTTTTTTTTATTTGAAAAAAAAAAAAAACAAAAAAATCCCCTTTGGATTTAAATAAAAATTGAAAAATAACAAACTTTGCTTAAGTCAAACTTTTTTATATATTTTTTATACCTCTGTTGTATTAGAAATGTAATAATTCCATTCAAATTGAAACTATTGAAACTTTTTAATATACAACAACGACAACAATAAAAAAATATGCGGTCATGCCAAATCTTTTTATACCCTTCTCAATAACACTTATTTATTAAAATAATGTGTAATAATATAATTGCTTAAGTTTCAATTAACATTTTAATCATGTCAACTCAAAGTTTAATTAAAGCTCTGCAAAAATTTTAATTCAAATTTTAATCTTATCAACTAAAATTTTTATTAATACCCTACTGAGACTTTAATTCGAATTTTAATCATATCAATGAAAAATTAACCAAAAATCTTGAAAAATTTTAATAAAACCCTTTAAAAACCATTATTTCAATAAAAATTTTGAATTAAAATTTTAACTGAAATTGTTCATTAAAATTTTAAAATTTTTTTTTTTCTAAATTTTTTACATAACAATTGAATGGAAAATAATTTAATTAAATTTTTATAAAAGATTTTTATTGATATAACAAATTTTTTTAATGGTCCAAATGCATTTAAATTTTTAATTAAAAAAAAAAACAATTATTTTAATTTAATCTCGATTTTAGTTTTTTCCATGAACAATTAGAATTTTGTAAATATTTTCTGTGTAACAAAGAAATTTATTACAGGTTGCAAAGACTTAAAATCTTTAAATCTGATCCGTAACGATTTTGATTAGTTTTTTAAAGTTTAGATTTCTAGCCCACTAGGCAAGTTAGTAGCTTGCTAGCTTATCAGTGCAGGGATCGTGGGTTCAATTCCCACCAGAGGCTCTTTGTTGCTAGTGCTCCATTAGGATATTAGGATATAATTTGTAATTATATGATTAATAAAAATATAAATAAAAAAAAATAAAATTAAAAAAAAATATGAAATTAAAAAAGAAATCAAATTTAAATAAACAAAAAATTAATTTAAAAAAAAAAATCAAATTTTGTTTTTGATAATTGTTTATACAAAATTATTTCAATTCGAATTAACACAACATGTGTTTATAGACTGAGTTAGTCTAAATTTTGCAGATTAAAAAGGAAAAATTTTAACATTTATTTTTAACTGATTAATCATTCGGTTTTACTGATATGTCAGTTGTTTAAACACCATTTAAAAATAAACAAACAAAAACTATTGGATTTAAATAAAAAGTAAGCAGTCCGGGTTTTCAATTCGAGTTCACACAACTTGTGTTTTTTTTAGACTGACTTCGTCTAAATTTTGCAGATTAAAAGTCAAATAAAAATACAAAAAAAAAAATAATTTAAATTAAATGAACAATCATTTATTTTTACGAAATTGGTAGGAAAAATTTAAAAAAATTGTTTAACTGATAATTCATTTGTTTTTACTCATATGACAGTTGTTTAAATACCATTTAAAAATAAACAACAAAAACCATTTTATTTAAATAAAAAGTAAGCAGACAGGGTTTTCAGTTACAATTCACACAACATGTGTTTATAGACTGACTTCGCCTGAATTTTGCAGATTAAAAGTCAAAGAAAAATACAAAAAATAAACACTTTAAAATAAATAAATAATCATTTATTTTTACGGAATTAGTAGGAAAAATTTTAACATTTATTTTTAACTGATTAATCATTTGTTTTTACTCATATGCCCATAACAAAAAACCATTTGATTTAAATTAAAAGTAAGCAGACCGGGTTTTAAATAAATTACCGGGTTTTTTTAAATGATCTTTTCTGTTTTATAAATTTGAAAAAGAAACTTCAAGGTTTTGGCGTATTTAAGTTGCATTTTAAAAGAATATTACCTTAATTGTTTATAAGACATTTAAATTAATTTAGGAAAACACTGTAATATTGACATTATCATAAATATCACCTTTTTAGCAATGTGTAGCAGAGAGTACTTAACAAAAATACTTAAAATACGAAAGAAACATAAAACTTT
This sequence comes from Eustalomyia histrio, assembly GCA_949748255.1. Taxonomy (NCBI): domain Eukaryota; kingdom Metazoa; phylum Arthropoda; class Insecta; order Diptera; family Anthomyiidae; genus Eustalomyia; species Eustalomyia histrio. Next base: position 151,761,186 of record OX456526.1, read on the forward strand.
GAACAACTTAAATAATAAAATAAATAACTTCTTTTACACACGAACGTTACATGAATGGAAAAGAAAGGAACATTTTTTGTCTGCATGAACAAAATTGTTTTATTATATAAAATTAACATGAAAAATGAAGAGGTCAATTCCAAACTTGACAAAATAAATTTAATGTCTGTATATTTGAAAAAAAAAAAATCACACAGAAATGCATGTAACAAGACGGAAAATTTGTGTTTACACGAAATACATTTTTTAGACAAAATTAAATAAATAAAAACTATACGTTATTTTATTGACCAACTGATGGTTTAAATAAGGAAATAATGAAAAATATAACAATGGTCATACGTTGATAACATGTATTGTTTTCTTTGTACAATTTATAATACTTACATTTTGGCAAATGACTTGTGTAAAAATAACTAAAATTTTCAGTTACATCAATACCATCCTATGACCGTCTATATGCAATAGTATGTATGTAAGTACTAAGAAAATTTATTTGTAAAAGTTTTGTTGGTTTGCTGTTTTTTTTGTTGCGTCTTCATCTAAAGCAAACTCTATGGTTTGATGGTTTATTTTATTTTTGCAAATGAAAGTTGCAATGACAGCTTATAATGTTGTTGTAAAAAATATAGATTTTCTTTTGTGTAATAGGAAACAACCAAGAAAATTTTCAACAAATTTTATGATTTATGTAACCAAGAAGTTATGAAAATCTTGGACAAATTTATGTCCAGAAATTATAACAAATTTTGTAGGGTTTGTGTTGATCAAACCGAAATATGGCTTCCATTATTCAAATAATTGGTTATGTAACTCATTACCTGGTAATGATAACTAGTTATTTTTTTTTATTATTTTGTAATTTTATTTTTTAACAGAATAAAGGTCTTGATTTCGATTTCCAGCATATGCTCTAGCCGCATAAATTGTAGTCCTAGTTGAATTAGTATTGTATTAGAAATCAAATAAATTTGTATTTAAATGCTTTAATCTTATTTGCATAATATAAAAATCCAATCCAACAAAAAAAAAAAAAACAAACAAATCAAGTGAAATAACAGCAACCTTGACAACAAATTAACCAAACTACAATCTAGTTACCAACAAAGTATGTAATCTCAAACTATCCCAATATACCTTATAGCAAACAAACTGCAATACAACTTGAGAATAAGCTTATATAAACAGTGTGTTTTAAGCTTTTCTTAATTTCGCTTATTATAATGTTTATATAATGTGAATTCACAAGCAGTATTTAACAATGCTTGAGAAAAGATTATCATACATAACTTTTTCTCAAGTATGCCTATAAACAACATACACATATTGAACAACGCAATATGACGATTGAAATAGAAATATTTTTCAATACATTCTAGTCTTGTTGTCTTTGTTCTACGCTTATAATGCATACAACAAGTGCCATTACTTTTTCTTTAAATTTGTCAAACGTATTTTGCGTGTACATTTAGTTGTAAATTTTATATAGTGAACGTGCAATTGCATATTAAATTTAATTATTTTTATTTATGGTTAAAATTAATTATTATTATTAATTTTAAAATTAAAATAAAAAATTAAGATTTCTCTTTTTCAACTATTAATAATATATTATTTTTGTAAGCTTATTCTACAATTGCAATAATAAGCTTATAGTAATCATACACACATAATATTTTCACGAGGGTTCCGTTTCGATTTTTCTACATTTGTTACGATAGCCTTTTTCAATATATTCTCAAGTCTTTTTCAAGCTTAAGGCTTGTGTTTGTAAGCTTATAATAATATTTTTCTCAAGTCATTTGGTATGTTGGGATAATACAGAAAGATGAAAAATAACACATAAACAAAAAAGAAAATCCAATGACATTAACTGCTTCTATACATTCTTCTTCTTCTGACTGCCAAACATTACCATCCATGAAAGCTCAAACCTAATCAATCATTGTAAACATTTAACCAATGAGCAATGACATGAATTTTCTATGCCTTTGCGGAATTTCTGTTCTCACTTGTTAACTACTGTATTAACTCACATTGCTATGAACGAACAAACAAAAGACAATAAGGCACAAAAAATATACTTAGTCTATCTGTATGTCTGTCTGTCTGTCAGTCTGTTTGTTTGTTTGCTGTTTTTAGACTGACATTAATTTTTCACATACAAATTGGAAAAAAACGCGGTTACAAACAAACGAAAAAAATTCCAACAAAACACGTTAAATGACGTAAAATATCAAGCAAATGATGAAAAAAGAAAGAAAAAAAAATATCAAACAAAACATACACACACCCATTATTTAGTTTAACTTACATTTATACTAAAGAGTCAGAGGGTTAAAAGACTTAAAATTTTTAAATTAAAATTATCACAATTCCATTTCAAGATATTTTCCAGCAAAATTATTAAAGTTTTTCATTACAATTTAAAACTAATTACCCTCTGGCTTACTAGTAACAGTAAAGTAAGTGATTACTTACTTGTTATCTTTAAAATTTAACTTTGATTTTACGATAACATAAGAAATTTCCAAAATAAGTATGTATCATCATTTGTATTATAATTATAAAGTGCTTTTTCACTCTCTCTTACCAGTAGCGATAAAGTGAGTGTTTAACAAAGCGTGTTTTTTTAAGAGTGTCACAACTTTGAGTTGGCATCACTGCCCAACCCATGTAACAGCTGATAGTTGCTTTTTGTTTAGTTTGCTTTTAATATTTATTATCAATCGACTTACACCAGAGCAATGCGTGCAAATTGTTGAAATATTTGATAAAAATAATTGTTGTATTCGTCAAACTAATCGTGCAATTCTTTCATTTTATGGCGTGCATAATCGTCCTTCAGAACGGCGGCTAATTCGAAGAACAATATATCGTTTTCGGACCACATTTACTATTACTAATAATGTGCATCCTGTGAGACGCAGAACAGTGCGCACTGAAGAAGCTGTAGCCGCTGTACAGGAAAGCATTGAAGATGATCCTAATTAATCAATTCGTTGCCGTTCTCAACAACTGGGGTTGTGTCCTTCCACTTTATAGGCTTTTTACACTAAACAACATCTTTGTGAAACGCGTGGAAGATGTTGAAAATGTGAAACATGTATTTACATTGGCAACATCTTTCATTTGCCATTTATTCAGCTGTCAAAAAATAAAAGAAAAAGACGCCTATTTTTTGTAAAAAATAAAAAATTGATTTAGAGAAAGCAATAATCATTGGAGTAGTTTTTGCTTTGCAAGAACAAACCCGAATTTTAATGTAGTACATTGAAATATTAAAGGCCATTCTGGAAGAAGATGATGATGAAGAAGAATTTTTGGTAGACATTAGAATGAAATTCTTACATGTGCCTCTCATTTTTCTTTGTTGAATAAATTTTACTTTTGTTTATTTTCTGCAATGTTAGTTTGCTAGTGATGGCACAAAGAAAATCGATTTTTTTTGTAATTTTTTTGTGATGACACTTAAAATAACGAAAGATGTAAGATGGAACAAAATGAGAAAGGATCATCTTTTGTATAATTCTTATGGAAAGATGTTACCATCTTTGCAAGTTGATGAAAGATGTAGCTCAGTGGAAAAAGGCTATTATGGAAGATTTTACGAAAGGATCTTGGCTTAAAAGCTTTCAAGATTCAACTTGTGCAGGAATTAAAGCCAAACGACCATCGTATGCGCCGGCCATCGTATTCGACGAATGGGCTGAAGCACAAATTCATATTGATTTTGAATTTCCATTCAAAATTTTATTTTCCGATGAAGCCCATTTCTGGTTGAATGAATACGTAAATTAGCAGTATTGTCGCATTTGGTGTGAGGAGAATCCACAAGCTATTACATCCATAGAAAATTACTGTTTCGTGCGCTTTATGGGCTGGCGGATCATTGGTCTTCAAAAACGATGATGGTGAGAATGTGAACGGTATAGGAACATGATTTAGGAAATTTTTTCGTACCTCAATTACGTGGCATTAATCTTGCTGATATGTGATTTCAACAGGACGGAGCCATATACCACACAGCGGGCGCGCTACAATTGATTTACTCAAAGAAAGTTTTGATGAAAATATACTTTCACGTAATGGCCCAATTAATTGTCCACCAAGATCGTGTGATTTAACCCCATTGGATTATTTTCTTTGTCGTCTACGTCGATAAACCAAAAACAATTGAACAACTGTAAATCAACATTCGAAGAGTTAAAGCCCGTTTCATTGATATTAAAAATATATTTTCTTGTTTTATTATGATTTAAATTTGTGTCACTCTATAAAAACACCCTTTATAACAAACATTTCTTAGAACTAGATGCCCATCTTTGCATTAATTTTACTGAAATCCGTTAACGAATTTTGTACAATTTTAAAAATTATTTTATACATGATTGCTGATTATAAAGATTTTAATTCTTTACCAACATTTAAATCTTTTAAGACCCTGACCGTAAAGTATTCATATATGAGATAAATGAAAATAAATAAGTTCAGAAAATATTAGAACAGTCAAGAGCTGAACACAAAAAAAAGCAACCTACTGTAAACTGCGTGTAAATGAAAGCTTCATATAAAACTTTCCTTTAAACGTAAAATTGAAGAATTAAAAAGCAAAAAAAAAAAAAGAAATAAGCGGAAAAAACGTGCAAAAATGCAGAAAATCATCATCATCATTCTCATCGTTATAATCGCTTGAAGAATCAGTCGTCATTGTGTTAATCTGAGGGGAAAAAAAAATAAATAAACAGCACCGGCAAACTGAAGTGATATGAATAAAGCAGTATGTACTTATTACTAAAGAAAAAAATAAAATTTAAAACTCTTGTCATTAATATGATGCAATATTGAGTTGTATTTTACAAACTGTTAAGAATATTAATGATAATTTAAAGATGATTTTAAGAATTAACTAGAAATGTAAAAAATGTTGTAGTAACCGTTTAAATCAGAGAAATTAAAAGAATTTTCAAGATGTTGCTCATTGAAAAAATCAATCAAAATATTGTGTTTGGGAGGGGCGGGTCAATAAGTCCGTGACTTTTTGAACTTTCCGCCTCTTAACTGAAACGACAACACTGCTTTAGTCAACAGGCATCTGTCAGTTGACTTCTGTCAAAATTTGAAATACCGCGGGATTTAATTTGAGGATTGAAGAGAAAATGGAAAATGGCAGTTTCCATGGCAAAAATCTATAAGTTTGGCTTGGCTACGAATTGGTCCCTAATCCGCCCTTTTTTACGGATTTAGTTCCAAGTGACTATTTCTTGTTTCCAAACCTGAAGATATGGCTCGGCGGAAAGCGATTTGTTTCGACACTAATGATGAAACAAACCTTTTTTAATGACCCCACACTTACTAAAAAAAGTCTTTAATGACAACTAAAAATTTTGCTGTTATTACGGGAAATTTTGCAAATTTGAGCCCAGTGGTTTCTTTTTGTGCTAATCTAGGCAACACGTTATTTTAATTATTTTTATTTTTTATTGCTGTTTTAAGTGGAGGTCTTCTTTTTGGACATGAGTAGGTTGGTTTTCAACCTTTGTAACATTTTAAGGTAATTTAAGTTTCTATTTATAAGTTTTAATTTTTAAAAATAAAATTTCCTTCAGTGGATATTGCACTCACAATATATTTTCCGTTACCGACTGTAGTTTATTTAAAAAGTAATACGTAAAGTTTGTTTATAAATGAAGAATCAATTGAAATTCATAGAAATATATTTTTCATAGAAATATATTTTTTACTATTTGAATCAGTCATTAGTAGGAGTTGATATTTTCTATTAAATGTAAAATTTTATGTTTTCTGTTTCTATAAATTGAAATTCACAAAATTCCTTTTTGTTTTTTTTTACCAAAATAATTTGTTTATAAACAAAATTATTGTTATTAAAAATTACAAGAAATTATTCAAATATACATACACATAAAGCAAAAATATATACATCTGTGTGTTTTGTGTTTTGTAATTACATAAAAATAAAAAAAAACTTTCAATTTGAAAAACAAACCACAAAAGTAGTTTTTTCTAACTTTTTGTCAGTAAAAAATTGATGGTTATTTTAAACGACTTTCTATTGTTTTTACTACTTTCGTTGGTTATTAAACAGTGATTGAAAATAAACAACAAAATGGGTTGAATATAACGAAAAATCAGAAGTCCTCTTTTTGACTGTATTTTCGATTAATTTAAAATGTATTTTAAGTTGTTTTTAACAAAATAATATTGTGAGTGTAAAAAATCTATTTTTTTGTTAATTTTAGCAAATTGATTTTCAAACATTTTTAAAATGATTTCTGAAGTTAGCAACAAAAATTTGTAAATAATCTGTAAAACTTCTGTAATTTGTAAAATGTAAATAGCAAAAAAGTTTACTAAATAATAATATTTTTTTTTTTACTAAAAATCAGTACAAAAATAGTAAAGTAGGATTGAAAAGCGTTTACAAATTTTTCTACTAACTTTTTTCTCTGATTGCATGACAAATCTTATTATTTTGGAAAGGATAAAAAAATTGGAGAATTGTTGGACAAAGTCTCTACAGCTCAAAGGAGACTATGTTGAACCTGTGTTTCATCCAAAAAGACACGGACTTATTGACCCGCCCCTGTATGTCCATAACGTTTTTAATATGCATTTTTCTGGAACTTTTTGCACTATTTAAACTTTAATTTCATTTTAATATCTTGCTTGGTATTTCCTTAGTTCTAGAATAATTTATTCTAGTTTGAAAGTAAAATAAACGTTAATTTTTTTGGGACAATTTTCAACAATAATCATCGGTAGTGGACGGCGATTAACAGTGCGTATGATTGATTTATATTAAATCAGATTACTCATACGCTCTGTGTATGGCTATGAGAATATTTTCCTACCCTTTTGTTAATATTAAAATAATTTTAAAACATAAACAAATTTAAGTTTATATTTTTTGGTTTAATATTCAGTCAGTTGTGTTTTTCATTGGAAAATTTTAATGTGTTATTTAAATTATGACAAATTAACAGAAAGTACAACGTATAACATTTTCAAACATTTATTTAACAATTTTTGCGTCATAACATGGTGATTATTTAAAATACTTAATCATTTGAATCGTTTCACATTGTAATCTCAACTATTATGTCATTTTTGGAGTCCATGTCCCATACGTTATGTCAAGTAGTTTTATATTTCTCGTTTTCTACAGTTTATTATTTTTTTTTTGTTTTACAAGTCACAATTACTGAGGTGTTAATAAATAACATTTTGAACAACAAACAACAAAATAAAATAATGCATTTTACTCGTACAATATGTGGTTCAAAGAGAACAGCAAACAAACTATATAAGAAAAAAAAAATTGTATAAAATTTGGCAGTACCTCGAATCTTCTTTACCCTACACAAATGTTAATTGCTTTTTTGTTAATGAGGTTATTTTACAAATATATATAAATATTTTGCAGCGGTTCTAATCTTTCTCAATACTAACCTGATTGGGAAAATTATGAATAAAATTCGAAAACCCCTGTCGGGAATTTGGCTGGAGATCGGAATTGTTAAAAAACAGATATTTCAAAATAAATCGAGAGTATGGACTCTCCGTCTCTTTATGTTTACAATTGACATGATAAATTTTATCTTTTGTCACATTGTGGATTGAAGGATATCAAAAGGGCCATAACCAAACAATAGCAAAGAAATAAATAACAACAATATTAAAGTACATACAAAAGAAATAACAAAAACACCAACTTATATCGATCGTTTTGTTGATTATACTTTTTCCCCATATTTTAATTTTTCTCTATTGCTGTTATATGGTTGACAACAACATGGTCAGTTTAAAATGGTCATAATATAATAAAAAAAAATAATAATGAAGAAAACACTCTTGATGGGATTAAAGTATTTGTATATAAATCGTTATGTGTGTGCTTGTACATGTGTATATGGTGAGGGTAAACACATGTGGTTTAAGGAAATGTGGTAATTTCCTGTTAAAACAGAGAGAAAGTGAAAAAGAGTAAATGGCAAAAAAGTAGTGAGGCACGACTGGAAAAGGGTTAAAAAGTTTTACAAAAGAAATAAATTAAAACTAGAACAAACATAAAGACTAGCAATACAAATAAAAAACAAAAAAGGAAAATTACTTTCATAAATATTTCCAGTTTATGAAAATTAAAGTTTTACATAATAAAGAAAATTTTTTTCAACAAATTAAAAAGACTTTTTAGACTTTTATTTTACACATTTTAGTTGTGACCAAAATTTATGGATGCTAGTCCACACTCCACTGTGGTCATAGTTTATGTTTTTTTTTTTAACTCTTACTAGGCAAGAAAACATAGTTATATTCATTATTACTACCTTAAAAGTCTGATACTTCATTATCGGAATATGTTGAGAAGAAAATATTGTTCTATTTTTGTAATGATTTTACCCTTTAAATAAATTTGTTTGAATTTGGAGAGTTGTGGTAACTGTTTTAATATCACTTGTCCCCATTTTCATTTCATTTCGTTATCCTTGTGTCTAATGTTTTAATTCCAACAGTTACCTATGCAATCCATTTATTCTCCCTAATCAAGTGTTTCAATTCCACTCGTTCCCTATTCCATTATATTTATTTAGTGTATTGATTTCAGTGTTAAGTGTATTGATTTCACTCGTTTCCCGTTTCATTCCCCCTTGTCTGGTGTTTTTATTCTACTCGTTCCCTGTTTTTTCAACTTCGTTTCCACTTCGTTTCCCTTTGCTCCATTTCTTTTCCCTTCAAATTTGCAACTTAACAAATATACCAAAATTTCCATTTCCATAGTTATTCAAAGACCATTAGTCATAAAAATCTTGGTATTGACGTCACCTTTCATGGGAAATTTCCAGAAACATATTATATTTTATATTTGCATTTTAAAAATGAGTAGAAATATATTTAATTAAAAAAGAAAACAATCTTAGTTTGATTTTAAAGCTGTTTCTATTTAATTTAATGTTGTTTCTGCTTGAAATTTGCCGTGAATTTTATTGAACTCAAAGATGGGACTTTTGTTTTAAACATTTCAATTATTAAAGAAAAACCAAAAACAACAACAAAACTAGTTCTGAAAAAAAACGTTTACCAATTTAGATTAGCAATTTTTAAATTATTATAGTTAACCTGTTAACTGCCCAAAAATTTCTTAAAAATTTAGTTACTTTACTATTTCTAACTCAAATAAAAAATTTATTCAAACTTTAATTTCAATTTAAATATAATATATACTTTAACTATAATTAGTTAACTGATTAAAATGTTATTTTTATTTACTATATGGTTATGTATACATCACAATATGTATAAGGATGCCTTAATATTGCTTTAATTTTTTTCGCAACCACATTATGTTTTTACAAAAGTCAGTGAATAACAACATTTGAAATATAAAACCATTTTTTTTTGTTGTTGTTTTAAACATCTACTATAGACATAAACTCTAAACATAATCAGCCAAAGCATTCATTCATTTATCCATCTATCTATACACCGTCCTTTAAACACCCACCCAGTTAATAAAATACAACTAGAGGAAAACATTGGAGAAAACCCTACAAAAAACAATAGAAAATTCAATTCAACAATCATCATCGTTAAAGCTTTTTTATATTGTTGCTACTACGTATAACTTGTGTACCATTGTTGCTGTTGGTAACATCTGTAGCATTAACATTTATGGATATTTTGCTCAGTATTTCTATACGAGATATGAATGCAAAAATGTATACGTTTTTATTATTTTGTTGATTTTTTTTTCCTTCACATTTGCTATACATTGGTTCTAATATCTTTAACGAAAATCAAAAAGAAAATAAAGGAAATTATAGACAAGAAAAAAAGACATAGATGCCGCCGACATCAGAATTTGTATGTTACTTACACCACAACTACCACCACCACTTGTTACAAATACATTTTGTGGTTTATGCGGCGGTATGATTTTTATGGATATTTATATTTTTGTAAAAACAACCAAATTGTTGGGTTAAGAAAACAACATATAAAATAATGTAAATTTATACAAATATTAATTATTAAAAGTTCAAGAGTGCGTTTAATAGCCTTGGAGTGAGAGAGAGAGCGCCAGAGATGGCGAGAGAGAGGACGAGAGGGAGAGAGCGAGAGAGTAGACGAGAGGAAGAGAGAGAGAGAGAGAGAGTAGACGAGAGGGAGAGAGCGAGAGAGAGAACGAGAGGGAGAAAGCGATAGAGAGAGAACGAGAGGGAGAGAGCGAGAGAGAGAGAGGATGAGAGGGAGAGAGCGAGAGGATGAGAGGGAGAGAGCGAGAGAGAGAGAGAGGGGGAGCGAGAGAGGGCGAGAAAGGACGAGAGAAAGAGCGAGAAAGAACGAGAGAGCGGAAGAGCGAGAAAGAGCGGGAAATTGCGAGAGAGCGAGAGAGAGGGCGAGAAAAAGCGACAGAGGGCGAGAGAGGGCGGGAGAGAGAGCGAGAGAGGGTGGGAGTGAAAGAGGGCGGGAGAGAGTGAGAGCGAGATAGGGCGGGAGAGAGAGGACAAGAGAGAGATAGATTGAGAAAGATAGAGCGAGAGAGAGATAGAGCGAGAAAGATAGAGCGAGAAAAAGAAAGGGATAGAGCAAGAAAGATAGAGCGAGAGAGCAAAAGAGAGAGAGGGCGGGAGAGATAGTGAGAGGGCGAGAGAGAGAGCGAGTGAGAGAGAGGGCGGTAGAGAGATATAGCGGGAGAACGAAAGAGAGAGATAGCGAGAGAGAGATAGCGAGAGAGAGATAGCGAGAGAGAGATAGCGAGAGAGAGAGTGCGAGAGAGAACAAGTTTTAATCTTATTTTGTTGCCTTACTATTTGCCAAAAATACGGTTGCGTAAGAGAGAGATAGTGAGAGAGAGCGTAAGAGAGAAAAAATAATGATAAATAAAAAATAATGAAAATTATGTTTGTCTGAATTTATTTACATTCATCACATTTCTACTCTCTTCTATCCCCTTTCAGAAGAAAGTAACATATTAATTAGTAGAAAGAATTCCTTAGTGTTGCTTTTCTTTATATATACAAATTTATTCTGTCCATATGTATGTACAAATTACATATTAACATTGACATTTTATAAAATTTACAATGTAAATAAACTTTTGTCTTACAAATCATTTACAATTACAATTAAATTTACTTTTGCTAACGCTTGCCAATTAACTCATTATAATTTTCATAATATATTATATTTTTTTTTGAAACGCATGGTTGATATTAAATTGAGCGCATACATTTCGTATCTCATACATAAAATAACAACCATAACATGCCAGCGCCATCATTATCATCTAAACTTATATCATTCCTATATTTCTACTTTATACCACCGTCCAATACGAAATACAACTCTGTACAATAAAAAAAAAGTAATAAAAACAATAAAACAAAACATTTATGGGCAAAAATAAAAAGAAAAATGTAAAAACGAAAATACCACAGGGAAAATGCCAAATGAAAAATAGTAGAAAAATTCTGTTCATACATTTTGTATTAAATATATTAAAAATAAATATAAACTATTCAACAAATGATTTTATTTAAGTTTTATTTGAAACTGAAAATGAAAAATTATTATTGTGAAATGTTATTTATTACAATTTATTAGCTAGAGTCTTATTACTTTGATAAGCTTTATTTCATTTGTTTGTGTAAATGATAACAACAGTGGTTACGGTTATTTAACCCTAGGACATTATAATGGGGTATATTATACCCCACACAAAATTATTTTCTTAAGTTCGCACGTATCACATAAAAATCGAACGTTAAGGTCATTAAATTCAATCAAAGTTTAGTTTTAGGTGAAAGTGAGAATTTTATAATTTGTTGTTCTCAATTTCTTTTAGTTGCATTCAAAAACTAAGTGAATAATGAATAATAAAAAAAAATTTAAATAGAAACAAACAAAACTTTAGAACACAGCGTAATAGTGACATAATTTTTAAGTTCTAGCTTGTCTCCGCTATAAATTTTTAAAAATTAATACAAATTTTTAAAAATTAATATAAATTAATTTAAATTGATATAAAAATCGTGATGTAGTAGAAAATTATGGAAAAAATTTTGATTTTATTATATAAAAATTAATAGCAATCGCATTGTCTAGATTTAGCCATAAAATATTTGTTATTACAAAAAACATACATACAAAAAAACTGTTAGGGTTAATTTCTGTTTAAAAAACATTTAAAATAAATTTCTTTGAAATTGTATTCATTTGTTTTGAAAGATAATGAAAACCACAAGAACAAGTTTAACATATTTTAATTATTTAATATAATTTAAAAATAAAAAAAAAACTAAGATTTTCTTCATCTTCTTTTATATAAAAGAATAACGTGATTGACTGACTCACTCCCTGACTCAACACCAGTGCTAGGAAGCTAATATTTGGTATATGTTTTCCTTGGAGTATGGCCTAATTTCGTGATAAGGTACTTTTTTGAAATTTCGTCAGGAACGAGGAATGCAATGTGATTTCAAAAATGGGATGTTTCATCCTAACTGCTCTGGCTAGAAACCTGAATTTTAAATATCAAGTGTAATTTGAGCATTAAAATTAAAAAAACGAATGGAATAGGAACGAGTGGAATATAAACACAAGACAAGGCGCTGGACTAGGGCGAGATTTGATTTTAGTGATCTTTTTCGATTTGAGCGTGTATTTTTAACTATGAAATAAAATTCTTAAATCATTATAACTAGTTCAAATAAATGGTAATAAATAATTAATTTGTCCCATGTATGATAGACATCCACTACTATGGGATTTTTTGAAATTTTAAAGGGTGCGGTGCTAAAGTAATCATACTAATTATCAGCGATTTAAAACATATTTCTTGAAAATTCAGCTAATTGCCTGATAAGGCAGCTTTTAAAGTTTTTGCGTGGTAAAAATAGGAAATAAAAAAGCACCCAAACCGCTTTAGTTAAAAACATAAAAGTTAAAATATCTATTCGGTGATGTATGGGCTTATTTACTGATAAAGTACCATTTAAAATTTTCTACAGGAACGTGGGAAAAATGGGGGTTCAAGAGGAGAAAAGTGTAACCTGAAATTTTATATATGTGCTCTGGAAAATAATTTTTATTAACTTTCGTCAGGAACGTATTAAAAATAAGTGTTAACGAGGCTGAGAAGCTCCTCTTAATGGCCTGGCCAAACCCTTTTGTCAAGAAATCTGGGGTATGAGCAAAATTTACTAAAATTTACTGTAATTTCGATTAAGAAAGTGGTAAAACATGCATTCGCATCGGTTTGAGTTTATTTTGAAGCATCCTTGTGAATTATAAATGACTTAATTTCAAGCCAGAAAGTGATAGGTCATTCGGTTAATGTTATTGCTTTTCAGTTAGTTTGACTGATGTGTTATTTTGAGTTTTTGTCGATCTTTCCTCTTGCTGCTAAATAAATCTTATGACATGAGATTTTAAGCGTAAATTAATAATATAAGATTAAAATCATAAAAATCATTAAACCAAAGCAGAAAATTAAAGTTATCGCTTTTCAGTTATTTTTACTCATGAGTTATTTTGAGTACGATAGTTTTATTTTTTGCTCTGTTCTTTTGCTAATAAATAAATCTCATGACATGAGATTTTAAGTGTAAATTAAAAATAAAAGAATAAAATCATAAAAATCTTTTTATTTTATTTATATTAATCATATAATTACAAATTACATATATCCTAATACCCTAACCGAGCACTAGCAACAAAGGCCATCGGCGCGTTGTAGCGAAAACAGACCAGAGCCTCTGGTGGGAATCGAACCCACGACCCCCGCACTGATAAGCTAGCACGCTACCAACTAGCCTACCGGGGGGCTCAATAGAATAAAAATAGAGCGAATAAAAATTTTAAACCAAAGCAGAAAATTTGCTACCAAAATAATAAAAAATATCTTTTTTATAAAACCTTTTTTTTTTAAAAAAAGGTTATAAATAGCAACATCATCAGTTTATATTCTTCATAAAATTTTTTTAAAATATCTTTTTTTTTTGTATATTTTTTATAAAAAATTGAATTCCTTTCGATCATAAGTCTGTAGAATGTGTGCGGTATTTTTAGCTTGTTTTCATACTATTTTTATGTGTGTATATTGAAACACCTGATGCTAATTTTAAATTGAAATATATGTGAATTTAAAAACAAAATCTGTTTATAAATTTTGTTTGTGATATATGCACGTCACCTATATATTGGTGGCACATTCTACAAGTTGAACACAATTTATTTTTGAATATATAATTTTTTTTTGCAACATGCTTAGGGTGTTATTTTATATGAATCATATGTGGATGAGTTATTTTTTTATTCTCTCTGAAGATTATTGTATTTAGTTGAGGTTGCTGTCGTTTCTTTCAATATCCAGTGCCATTTTTATTGTAGTAAGATATTTATTTGTATGAAGAAATTTTGTAAACTTAAAACAGTTTTTTAGACATTTTTTTATAGTTTCAACTCTAAAAGAAAATTATAAAAAATGGTCCCTATGGACTGCTGTTTCTTAGGATGGATCAGGGGCATTTCACGACTTTGATTTTTTAATGGGTTGCTTTCAAGAGGATTTCTATTTACTGTTTTTTTGTTTTTAATTCAAAATTATAAAATAAGTCTCACCCTAGTGTTCAGTCATAAAAAACAGAAAATTGAAAACTTATAAAACCTGTGAGAATTTTTATTAAAGATATATTGTTAGTATGGTTTACTTTTTTCAATATTTCGCACACTCTCATACATTACACCGCATGTTTGTTTTTATATTTCTGTTTTTCGTTTATGTGTGTGTGTGTTTTTTTTTTGCCTTGACTTATATTGTCAATTAAGGAAAAAATGTATTTTAAAAATTTTCGCTTTAGGCTTCATTCATTCGTATACTGTATAAAGAGAAAAACCTACTCAAAAATTGTGCAAAAAAAAACCCATTCGTTTACAAGGGAGGTATCCCAATGGCTGCCCTTCGATTTTAGTTGATATGTGATAGAGGAGAAAACAATAAGCGACGCATATTATTTTTAGCGTATTAAGAAGTGAGGTCAAAAATTTCTTATTATTTTTTTAACTTTATTTCTTATTTTTCAAAAACTACCCAGGCAAAAAAATTAATATCGGCATGTATCTGGCAATGAATTGGCGACGGTGGGTCAAAAAGTATATAGTTTATTATAGAGTATCAGAAATACTCTAGCAGAAATTCAACATGCAGCGGCAACATGCTTAAATGAGTGGGCAACATTTGCAAAGTTGCTAATGTTTTGAAAAACATTAAATTTGGTGTGTGCAGTGTTGCCACATAAAAAGTTTAATTTTTTATCCTAGTTTTGGGATTCTTAACTGTTTTACAGTTTTTTTATGAAAACAACTTTTTTCAAATTCATGCATTTTTTTATAGTTATTTTTAATTATATGTTGCAACAATTAATAGCATATTTGTTCTCTTTATTATATATTTTTACTATAGATTTGGGAAATAATAGATATGAATAGACAGAGTTGCTCAATGTGTGTAGACACTTTAATACTTTTCATGTCAAAATGTTATGTAACTATTTTTTAACAAAATTGCAAAATTTGGTTGTATTTTTTTACTTTATTAGACATGTCTAATTTTATTAAAAATAAATAGTATATTGAACAAATATTATATTTTTATACGAAAAATCTGGAGAAATACATGAATAAAATAAAAAAAAAACATATTTTTAATGAAATAATCTGAAAAATCTCTAGAATCCCAAAAAACGGGGGAAAAAATAGTTAAAATTGGTTATATGGCAGCACCGCTAAACACTTTCAAAAGTTGCCGACCAAAATTCACGTTTGTTGCCGCCAAACTATGTTCGTGTTCTAAGAGAGTACTAAAAAATTCGTGAGAGCGAACTTCTCTCTATCTTTTATATACTTTTTGGGTGGGTTAAATGTTGGGATAACGTGGGAGTATTAACAATCTTGACACTATTGTCCTGTTACCCGATTGATAACCAACGGTTGGACGAAATTGTCACTATTGGAATAAAAAAAAAAATTTGCATAGATTAAAAAAAATTCTGTAATTTTTTTTTCGAAATTTTTTTCTCGTTTAAACATTTGAAATGTAATGAAATCATTTAAAAAAATATATATATATGTTAATATTGGTGAAAGGAGTACCAAAGATCTTTACGGATGTTATCGGCAGATGTCCGGGCTTATTTCGATATTTGCAACCGTTCGACTTTTTCTGAAGAGCTTTTTTTTTTACCAATATTACAAAAATTTTTAAATATGTAGCAACCCTGACGCGAAATTTAGACGACATGTTTGCAACAGAAACACAATAGATTTTAACGTCAATCCTTTATCCCTAAACGTGAGAGATTGGATTGTTAAAAAAATGCATCATTATTTTTTCTCCTTGAATTTGATTAAAATCGAATAGTATCCATTGGCATTACTTCCTTGTTTGTAATGTCATCAATATATATAACTAAACAACATCGTCATCTTTATGGTATTTGTTTTACATGGAAATCAATTAATTTTGTGTTGGGTGGTGTTTAGATAGAAAAAAAAATAAAAACACTTTTTTTTATTTAGGCGAAAATCAATTAAATTTCCTTTTTATCTTTTCATTTCTATAAAAAGGTGTTTAAAAAGAATTTTAATTCAAGCATATTGTGTAACTTGAATTTTTTTGACAGTTTTTGTACGCTGTTTTTGGTCTATTAATATTCATTAAAATTATTTTTTGCAGCAGGTTAAATTTTTTTATTTCTTATAACAGAAAATTAACTTTTTTTGTACACTCACCAAAAAAATTCGGTAATGGTAACTGATAATTTTGCTGTTATTAAGGGATATTTTTCTAATTTGAGCCCAGCGGTATTTTTTTTGCTAATCTTAGCAACACATATCTGCTGACGTGTAGTAGAATGAAATTTGTAAAAAAATTTAGCTGCCGCTACTGAATTTTAGTAAACTTTTTGTAAAGTGTAATTTAAAATCTGTTTGCTAAAATCAGCAAAAAAAATTACTAAATATTATTAATATTAGTACAAATTTTTTTTTATCGAGCATCAACATTTTTTTTATTTTATTTATTTTTTTCAAAAAATATTTTAGACACAATTAAAAAAAAATCAACGGCCTAGAAATTGTAAGACAAAAACGAATTTATCTTTTTTTTTTAATTTGGCAATTTCTGTTTGGAAAAATATTTTTGTCATTTTTTTTTTACTTTTAAGGTAAATTTTTAATTGTTTTTAGGGCTGACTTTTAGAACTAAAAAAAAAAACTTTTTAGTGCTATTTTCCGGTCCTGTTTTCAGACATGAGTTGTTATATTCACTTTCGATCCCTTTTTTAATCTATGTAAAATTTTAAGGCAATTTAAGTTTGTAGGTGTAAGTTTTAATTAAAAATAACATTTTAATATTCACTTTTTTAAAATTAGTAAATTTCTTTGCTAATTTTAGCAAATCGGTTTTCAAAAATGTGTAAAATGATTTCTGAAATTAGCATCAAAAATTTGTAAATATTCTGTAAAAATTCTGTAATTTGTTAAACGTAAATAGTAAAAAGATTTGTTAAATAATAATTTTTTTTACTAAAAATTAGTACAAAAATAGTAAAGTAGGATTGAAAATCTTTTACAAATTTTTCTACTAACTTTTTTTCTGAGTGTATTTTAAAATATGTTAACATTTTAGATTTTGTGTTTGAATTTTAAAAATAAATGTATTTAATTTAAAAAGAAAACCAACACAGTTTGATTTCAAATCTTTTTTTTTTATTTATTTTAATGTTGTTTCTGTTTAATTTTAAAATATTTTTTCAGTGTGTAGAATAAAATTTTCAGCAAATAAATTAACTGAAATGTGTTGAGTTCTTTTTAGTCTGCTAATATGCAGCAATTTTAGCAAGGATTTTTTTTTTATTTGTAAGCGACAAAGTGTTAGCTCACCTTTTGCTGCATTTACTAACTTTTTGTAAACATTAGCAATTGTACTGACATATACAAATTTTCTGCTAGCATGCCACTGGCTAATAAATTTGCAGATTCAACGAACTTTTGTTGTTGCAAAAATTAATTGTCAACACTGTTTTATTTTTCTTCAAAAAATTTGATATTTAAGTTATATATCATTTATATTAAATATTAATTATAAAATAATTCACTTACTGTTTTTTACATCTTTGTTATTTATTTATTTATTTTCTTTTTTAATATGAAAAATATGTTTTTATCACGTTTTCTAATCTATTATAGTCTTTATCTCTAGTGGCATTGAAGCTTTTTCATTTTGTTTTTTGTTTTTTGTTTTTGTTTTTTGCTTCGTTTTAGTATTATTATCACTGCTATGTGGTTGTACGTGTGTATGAGTGTATGTGTTTGTATTACCAAAACAACAACAAAAACCCCAGCATTAATAAACAATTTCACCGCACTATTTGCCACCGATTAAGCACGCAACATGTGTATTATATTGGCAATTCTATTACAAGAAATAAATACATAATAACAACAATAACAACAATAGCAGAATTGAAATAATAACAACAACAATTCAACAAAACTGAAAGTTGTCACACAATATGTAATATCATTAAGTTAATTTTTTGTGTTTTTATATTTCTTCTATTTCTGTTTATACCAAACATTAATTTGATTTTCACACTTTGTTTAACTTTCATTTGAAATCATTTACAACTCAGTGATGCCAAGTCAATGTTTCTGTTGTCATAAGTTAATTTCGATAAGTCAAGCCCACTCATTGTCTAAATTAACAAATGGTTGGATTTATATTAAATTTGAAATAAATATAAATAAAACAAAAATTGAAATTTTTGGAGATTTATTATTAAATTTTTAATTGATATGATTAAAAAGTTAATTGGTCTAATTACAATTAAATTTTTAATTGTACTTACAAATATATTAATTGAAACTCGATTTTAGTTATATCTGTGCGCAACTAAAAAAATTCTAGTTCTGTGTGTGTTTTGCCATCTCTGTTCTCAGTTTGACATCGAAACAAGAAATATAATAAATTGAATTTTTTATAATTTGAAATACTGTAAATATTTTATTTGTTGTTTTTTCTATTTAACATTCTCTTAAAAAAATTCTCATCTCCCTCCCTTTCCCCCTCCTAAGCTGTAAGTTTATGTTATCTTGTATATATTTTTCGAAATTGTTAAGAGATGTTTTCATCTTTTTTTATAACATTTTCTTTTCTTTAGGGAATTTTAGTTTTTTTTTCTTTCTTTGTCATTTTTCTCATTTATTTAGTTCAATTTAAGGAAATAAAATATTATTGTAAATTTCTATGTATAAAAAATATTGTAATCTTTATTTATTCTTTTTTTTTTTCTTTGCAGGTGAGTCATTTATTTTGATGTTACTATACTACATATCATTTTGTTTTGTAATACTATTGATTTGGTAAGTTGATAACAATTTAATATTGTGGGAATATTGCAAATTTTATTGCACAACAAATCTAAATGAATAATCAATAAAAGTAGATATCTACTTTTTATAAAAAGATAAAGATTAAAAAAGTGATATTTTAAATATTTGGCCAGTAGATTTTAACCAATAATACGATTCTTTCACAAAGTATTAAAACAATCAGAATGTGTTGTGTACGTATAAGTAATATGGAATTCAAAAGATTAATCATACGCTCCAAAATATAAATGAATTGAAATTCAGCCAATATATTATATTGTTTCTTTTTTTTTTGATTTTTCTATTAATAACATAGTTTAAAAACGGTAACTTGCACTTCATAGATTTATTTATACTTTTCCTTAAAAAGCTCAATGAAACGCGGATTTCCATATTTTTGAATCTTTGAAATATTGTATTGGATGTAGCATTGTGTGTCTGTCCATTGATATGGCGATCTTCTAGAAGAAAACATAAAACATTTTTATTATCTCAAAACATTTCAATAAAAAATTTAATTAAAAATTATTTCTCAATGAAGAATATTACACACCCAGAAAACAGTATCAGTTGTGGCCACCGAATTTGTTGCCAATCGAATTCTAACGGTTACGAAAACTATCTTTATATTAAACTATATTTTTAGTTGTGGAAGCCAATATTCAGTTGTACAATTTAATATTTATATTCCGCAGAAATATTATTACATTCCACAAAATGTTATTTATAAAAAAAAAAAATCATTTTTAAATTTTTCCGATATCGAACCTGGGCAATCAGATTCATAGTTTATACTTTTGCTTACTGCACCACAACTAATTTAAATTTTCTTTGATATATTTGCTATTTAAACATTTGAATGTTTTATTTTAATTAAAAAAAAATATTTTTTTAAATGTTTGCCTTTTCTGGGATTTGAACTCGGAAATTCGGAGTACTGAGCTACTTCTCTACCCACCACACCACAAACACTTATGAATTTTTATGGCTCATTTTGAATTAAAAATAATTTGTAAGGAAAACAAATATTAGTATAAAATTTGTTTATCAATATCAATCATTAGTGATGTCTATTATCAATACAATCCACAATTCGGTTGCTTCTACAGAAACCCTAATTAAATGATATATTTGATAAGATTAACCGTACTTGTAGTTACCAATTTGAATATGGAAAATTTTTTTATAAATTTGATAGATTGTACCAAATTTCTAATATATTCACTAAATAAATACTAAACGAATTTTATTTATGAAAATGTTTGGTAATACCAATAATTGAATAATAGGATTGATTTTTGGTTTCTTTTTCCTTTTTTTTTTAATTCCCAGTACAACATTTTTGTTTTATTAATGGATTTTAAGTTATTCCAAATAAAATTAAATCCTCACAAATCAATGTTAATGGTTTTGATTGAATTGCAACCAATCTTTTCTCCATTATTTCAATTATGCTTTTATCGAAATATTACAAAATCGGATTTAATTGATTTTCGCTAAGTGTGTGTGTGTGTGTGTGTGTGTGTGTGAAAAACAATTAATAATCTTACAATTTTCATATCTTATAAGTTTCATATAATATAAATAAATTTCTTAACATCACGTGCCATATTCTACTTAACTTTTATGAGGTAGTGTATTTTTTTTTTTATAATCAACTTTTTTCAAATAAACTTGTTTTATAATTTCCATGTTTGTTGCTAAAAACCACAAAGAGTCAGCTAAGGGGGGGGGGGGGGGGGGGGGGGGTTCTTCAATAAAAATAATATAGTATTTTTGTATTTGCTTTTGCTATTGTTTCATTATTTTTGTCTTGCAAATTATATAGAGCTGTTAAATTATATACACTGAGAGAATTATCTTGATTATTTTAACAAATTTTTTAAGTTTTAGCAAGTTAATGCATTTTTTTTAAACTCATTTTATTCTATTTTTAATTAATATTTTTCATTATAAATTGTCGAACTTTGTCACAAATTTTTTTTTTTTTTGCAAATGTAATGGGAAATTGAATTTGTTAGGAAATTCCTACATTGTGTTTTTCTATATCATGATTTTATTCTCTCCCAAGCTATATTCAGTCCAATTTGGGGTGTGGTAAAGATATCCAGATCTCGAATTTTCATTGTGTTTTACGGGGTTGCGTTTTTTATTTTGGCAGATTCTTTGAGTATTTCCTTAACTCTTAAGAAATAAATCGGGGTTTATTTGTTCTCCTTTTTCCATCTCTACCAAAAGTGAACCTGTTCTCGTTTTCCGAATCGTTTTCACCTTGCTATTTGCCTCACTTCCAGTTCGGTTCCGCAATGTCCTCAGCACATCTGCGTAAGTGTATCCTTCGCGTGGTTTGGCTATAATAGCCTCCGCTTTCTTTTTTTTTGGTGGTCTGCTCCTTTTATTTGCCATTATTTCGTCATTATTTCTTGGCTTCTATTGTGTATTTTTGGGCCCTATTTGCGCCTTTCTCCGTTTAGTTTTCCCTGCCATCAGACATTTTTTCTTTCGCGTGGCCTCTTAGTTGTATTTAGTGTTTCGGCAGGGCTGCTGGCTGTTCTTTTGGCATTATTAGTGTTGGGTGTCTCCGTGCCTTCCCGTAGGTTTACTCCTGTCTCTGAAGCGCCGCTCTTATTTTTACCAGAAACTTTTTTATGCCCGAGATAGCATTTGAATCCTCTGTTCTCATCCGGGCAATGAATTCTTGGCTTTTTGTTTGATTTTTTGAACTGGGTGTTAGAGACGTGGTAGGGGTAGATTTCAACTCTCTCTCGGCGTATGTGGGACGGAGGCACCTGTAGCATTAGCCTGGAAGCCATTTCCACCGGATTTCACTCCTGCGTACTAAGGTAACAGAATACTACAGGTGTCAGCTCGGGGTCGTCAAATCCATATCGCGTTCCAGTATACCATAATCAAAAACCTTACTGGTCTCGGTCTTTGATGTCGCTGTGCACACCGTCAGTTCACTCTCAACGGGTATTGAGCAGCTATTCAGTGGCGCCCCGAGGAGGACGTGTGACAACTTGGTTTTTAGCAGTGACAAGGATCGCTACCTGGCTATAATCCCCAAGTGGATAACAATCAGTGCTTTCCATTGTATGTTCGTTCTCAGGCCACCTTATTATTGTGTTATTATAATCATAATAATTATTATTGTTTTTATTACGAGGGCGGATCAATAAGTTCGTGACTTTTCTAACTTCCCTCGTAGTTATAGGAAATGCAACACTAATCCCATCAAGTTTCACTTTTAATAGACTTTTGTCAAATTTTGAGCAAGTTCCGTCATTTACTTTGCGTTTAACAGCTGTTCAAAACATACGTCGTGGCTTTTTTTTTTAAATATAAAAAAATGAATATCGAGTGCTCATTAAACATTATTTTTTTGCCCTCGTATTTTTATGTATTAAAAGTTTTATACATTTTATGAAAAAGCTTAATAAAAAAAGTTTTTTTATAAATTTTTTTTGAAGCTTCTTTAATGTTAAGAGCTTTTTTTCGTTAATTTTATTAATTTTTTTAAAATTTTAACTAGCTGAAAATTCTCTCTGTGTACCTAAATATTCAAATTATAATTTGTCTTTTTGTTTGCAATAATATATATATATTTTTTTAATTTAATTTCTAGTTATTTCTCAAATTTCCAATTGAACTAGTTTATTTATTTGAAATTTCTGTTTTTGTTGATATTATGATAATGACGTTTAATATTGTTGACATTGACTCGTGTGAAAAAAAAACAACAAGACTCGTGTTTATTTTATGACAGAAAAGTGGGTTATATGTATGTGTTTGTTTATGTGTGAATTTTGTAAAACGTAAACTAATACTCATTTACGAGTACCACAATGTCATTGAAGAACATGTGTCAAAGATTTTAGTTTAAGTCATGTTTACATGTTTTTATTAATACCATTCGTTATTTAGAATGAAGGCGTATAAGATTTTCGTTTGTAACATTTAAAATTGATACTGGGAAATATGAAAATTGCATATACAACGACACGTGACTTTGTGAAACCTGCTAAAAGTGTACACACAGAAAAATAAAATGTTCACCGAATTGAAAAGTATATTTTGGTTATGACATCCAATAAAAATTCAGTTAGCACAAACATATTTTTATCATATTGCTGTATATTTTGTTGTATGTTTTCTTATTTATTTTGAACAATTTAAATTATTTTGTTTTAAAAAATACTTAAGGCCCAACTACAATTGGCTCAAATGACTTAAGTTTTGTTTTGGTATAAACCGAAATTTTAGAAATTTCGATTTTAGATCATCTTGAATTTTTATTGCTTACCGATACCTAGCTTAAGTACATAAGCTAATTATGTTTCTGCCTTTAAAATAATTTACAGTTTGGTTGAAAAGTTCCTGCGCTCACCAAGAGATGGCACTGCTAGCTCCAAACTTTTTTTTTCTCAAGTTGGTATAACTGTCCTGAGAACACATGCAAAGTTGCAAGTCATTCTGTCAATTCCTTCTTTGTTTACAAGCCATTTGAAGTTGACGTGTCATTGATTTTTTTTTATATGGAAAAACGCACCGTTGAATTTTGGGGTGGTGAATTTAAACGTGGTCGTACCTGCCTTAAAGACGATCCACGCGAAGGACGACCAAAAACTGCAACCACAGCAGAAATCATTGAGCAGGTACATAATATGGTTAGTGAAGATCTAAGTTTGACTAAGCGTGAAATTGCTAATGCCATAGGCATCTCAGACGAACGAGTACTCCATATTTTACATGAAGAATTATGTATGAAAAAACTGTTTGGAAAGTTAGTGCCGCACACATTAACAATTCAACAAAAACTGGATCGAAAACAAATTTCTCAGCGTAATTTGGAGCGTTTTAACCCGAATAAAACCGACTTCTTGCGTCGTTTTATAACTATGAATGAGACTTGGATCTACCACCATGATCCTAAATTCAAACAAGAACGCTTACTGTGGACTGAAGCCTGTTGTTCAGCTCCAAAGCAGGTGAAGTCACAACGATCAGCAAAGAAGGTTATGGCATCAGTTTTTTGGGATGCAAAAGGAATTTTGTTGATTGATTATCTTCAGAAAGGTAAAACAATTAACTCTGAATATTATTGCAGCCATTTGGATCAGCTGGATGAAAAAATTCATGAGAAAAGACCTGGTTTAAATAAGAAAAAAATCATTTTTCATCAAGACAATGCACCTGCTCACAGAAGTGTTTTAATGATGGCTAAATTCAAAGAATTAAAGTACGGATTGCTTGAACATCCACCGTATTCACCAGATTTGACTGCCAGTGACTACTAATCTCTTCAGAAATCTCAAACAATTCTTTCGGGGAAAGCATTTTTCGTCGAATGAAGAGGCCATAGCAGCCGTAGACGGTTATTTTGCGGAGCTTCCGGAAAACCATTATAAGAATGGGATAAAATTATGGGAAGATCATTGGAACAAGTGTATTAAGCTTCTAGGAGATTATATTGAATAAAAAAATTTATTTCGTAACAAAAACAGTATTCTTTCATTTCGAGCGCAGACACTTTTCAACCAACCTGTATATATATATTTTTTTATTAGCTTGTAATTAGACGTTATGTCTAATGTTCATGAAATTTGATGTTGTACTAATCTTCCATTACATGTTTTTATGATTAATTAAAATCAAATTATTTAATTCGTCTAGTTTTTATATCAGTTCAAATGTACCACCCATTTATTTTTATTTTCTTTTAAAGAACTTGTCTAACAACAAGAAAAACAACAAAAGTATACAAAAAAAAAAAACAACAAATTTTTGGCATGTTTTCAACAAATATTAAATATTTTACAGGTGTTGTATAAAGGCTTTCTTTTTTGTTTTGTTTGTTTGTTTTTGTAATATTTTTTTTCGTACCTGCCATCATCATCATTATCATATAGTGGAGGCTTAGGCAGATATTATGTGTAGGCCTTTTGTTGTTTAACAATGTAGTATGGTATGATGTTTCCATGTTATTTAAATTTGTCACATATATTTGGCAGCAAAATATGTGCTAAAATCAGAGTTGATTGGCAGCCGCCAATACCGCTAAAATACCGTTTCGATTCAAATGATAACCAAAATATCGTTATGGAAATAATACCGATACCGAAATAATTCAAATATCAATATCGAAACTGAAATTATCTGAAATAGAGTTATCGTTACCGATAACAGCATCGTTTAGGTTACCAACCATGTCTAAAATCATTAGGAAGCGTATGAGTAATATTTTGTTTGTATAATTTAATATTGCGTATACGCATAATAATATTTTGATTTAAAAAAAACCTTCAAAAAATGTAAAACTAAAAGATCCCATCCAACGTATGTATGTAAGTCGGAATCTGTCGCCTTTTTCTACATAAATTATAAAAATTGTTAAAAGATTTTTAAATTTGTTTTAAAACCATAAAAAACATTGAAACCAAATCGGAATTGAGCATAAATTTTAACCCTTTTTACCAACTTGAAAAAGAACTCCCCAGTATGATTCTCTTTGTTTTTTTTTTATTATTTTACTTTTCTTTTACAAATTGCTTTTCTTCTTTATACTATTTAGTTTTTCTTTAGAGCTTTTTTTTCTTATGTTAAAGTATGATGCGGTTTTCATTTTTATTATTATTTTCTTTTTTTTTCACTTTTATAATTTAATTTGTTTGTTGTTGTTGTTGTTTGTATGTTTTTGTTTTTTATGTTCGTTGTCTGTGTTTTATGTTTTTTTTTTCTTTTTGGTTTGACTTGTGTCTATGTAGTAGAGTTGTAAATTTTATTTTTTTTGGTGGTTTACATTTATATTGTGTTGCATGCTACTTAAATTGTTTTTTTTTGTCATTTTTTCTTCTGTTTTTATATACACAACCTCAAATTTAGGTACATTTGATATGTAGGTATGTAGTGTATTTGTTATGATGAGCTTATGTTGGTGACTGAATGTATGCACTTGTCTGTTTGTATGCGAGTGTGTATGTGTGTATTAGCTGTTTTTGTGCCAAAACAACACTCACACAACCTCACAAAAATTGTATGTGAAAAACCTGCCTCAAGGTTAATGCCTTTTTGATTTCATTACGTTTGTGACTGTGTGCTTTTTTATATTATTTTTTGTTTGCTTTACTCTCTTATTACATTTGTAATTTTTTTTCTCTCTTTTGTTTGCTATATGAAAAATTTCATTATAATTTTTTATTTTGAGTAATCACTTTTACTAACTGTTGTTCATAGTAGTATTCGTAGTACGAGTTGTGGGTCTGTCACTAGATTTAGTTGTTATTTCATTTATTTTGTTCTTCAAAGAGATGATTGTATTCAATTTTGTTTTTTAATATTGTTATTGTTACTGTGTTATTCTTATTTACGGTCATAGGTCAAGGACTTGAGACAAATTTTGTGTAGCTGGTTTTTTTTGCATATTCTAAGGGTGATTTTTTGTTTGCAGAAAACTGTTTTATGCCCTTTGTTCTAATAATTCTTTTAAGATATTTATTAAGAAGCCCTGTTGAGTTTTATTGTAGGATTATGAGTTGTTGTTGTTGTGCGTTGTTTGTTTTAAAAACAGCCCCAAGCTAATAAAAAAAGTTTTTGGTCAGAAGAAAATTTTCTGATAGAAAAAATAACAGATTATTTAGCTGTTCTAGTCCTATAAGCTAAAGACTTATGACGATTTTCGGAGTAGGGATTTTAATGTCAAATTTCAAGTTCCTAACTTTGGTGTTTCGGCTTGGGTCGCTAAAGTGACACTTTGCCCCCCTTAAATTCCATTTTTGCCACATCTTTATTGGAAATTCTAAAGCGTACATCTTTAGTAAATTAATACATGTTTAGATTTTTTGTTCCCATTTCATTCCATTTTGTTTACCTTGTTTGAGTGTTTTATTGCATTTAGTTCCTCTTGTCTGGTGTTTTAATTTCACTCGTTTCAATTCTACTCGTTCCCCTTTCCAATCGATTTCATTCCCCTTGTCTAGTGTTTTATTAATACTCGTTCCATTGAATCTTCGGTAAAGTGTTCCTATTCCACTCGTTCCCCATTGAACTCATATTTAAAATATACCCAAAGCGGATTGGGCAGGCTATTGATTGCTCTTTGAATCCCTATATTTATTATGTTGCTGGCAAAAGTTTCAAAAAGTTTATTATCTGTGAATTAGTCCATACTCCAAGGAAAACAATTTAAATTTTGGGTTTATTGCCAAAGTGGCTTGGGCAGGACGTTAAGGGGGAGACTTTCCCCTTTTAAACCCTTATTTTGACCACGTACCTGACGCAAATATCTTATCAGTCCCCATAACTCGATACATATTTAAAATTTTAGATTTCTAGCCGGAAGGGTTTGGACAGGCCGTTAGGGGAGACCCTTTTTTTGTAGCATTTCCAAAAATCCCCTCTCAACGGACGTCTACGGAGAAAATGGAACCTCCGTCGCAATTTTTTCAGTTCCTAGTTATTAAAATGTTACTAGTTTAGATGTGTAAGAATAAACCTGTTGCGTATACGTAACATTAATTACAAAACTGCATTAATCATACGTATGATGGCTCAAAATCAAAACATTTTTAGAATTTTTAAAATTTTATTGAAAAATTTAAAAAAAAAATTAAGAAAAAGAAAAAAATAATTGCAGAAAGTACAAATACAAAATTGGTTTAACAAATGTTGTCTTGGAATAAGACATCACTAGGTGTATACGACTGCTATGAATGTAAAATAAAATTTAAATAGAAGTCTATAAATATAAATAAAATACTGAATGCTGAGTATGAATGAGTTCTTGGTATAAGAATGAGTTCTTAGTATAAGAATGAATTCAGTATATAAAATTAAAATTCTAGCAACAGACTAAATGTTCTGTGATTTGAATTCAAAGTATGCATCTATATTCGGGTGGACCGAATTCGGCTTTTGTAGGGATTTATTTTCCACAAACATATTTATTTATACACTCTTATTAAGGCATTTAAGTTTCAATTCATTTATTGTGGTAAAAAAAACTTAAGTTTTTACGAATAAATCGCTATGAAGAAGGAAAATTTTGATCGATTTAAATTTACATTTTTTTCTGGTTAATAAAAATGGTCCATACAAATTTCGTTTAAAAAAAATTTCACTTTGTTTCAAAACTTTTAATTTTCAAAAGAAAAACACAATACGAAGATCAATGTAAAAATTATTGAAAGTTTCGAAAAATATTTTTTACATCTGTCCACAATTTGTCTACACCTGTTCTAAGCGAATTTGATCTACGTTAATTTATCTGACTCATCTCTAAGTATGATCACCAGAGAAGGCAAATTCTGATTTTTTTTTTGTTTTTTAACCTTTTATTCAACCAGGGACTATTTAAGCTAGAGATGGGCACGCGAGATATTTTTGACTGACGCTCATGCACGATCACGAACCAAAAATTACTACCACGCACGAATATCGTTTTTCAACTCACGCTCACGCACGATCACGTGTGTAATTTAAATTTTCGCTCACACAAGAAAAAACAGACTTGCTACATTACATGTAAAAAAAACGAAAAAAAAATCAAAAAGTAAAAATAAATTCAAAATGTAAAAAAATCAAAAAGTAAAAAAATCAAAAAGTAAAAAAATCAAAAAGTAAAAAAATCAAAAAGTAAAAAAATCAAAAAGTAGAAAAATAAAAAAGTAAAAAATCAAAAAGTAAAAAAAAATCAAAGTAAAAAAAATCAAAAAGTAAAAATAAAAAAATAAAAAAGTAAAAATAAAAAAATCAAAAAGAAAAAAATAAAAAATCAATAAAATGAATAAATAGAAAAATTACGTGAAATCACGACAAAAAAGTCGACTCACGCACGCTCAGATACGAAATTATTTTACCGCTCACGTTCACGTCAGTAACATAAATTTTGGCTCACGCGTGAATCGACCCACCTCTCATTTGAACAATTGTATAAATTGTACAAGTTCATAAAAAATTTTTATCTTTTTTTTTCAAAATAAAATTTTAAATGAACTGATTGAAAAGACATCATATTATTAATATTGTCTGCAACACAAAAAAAAAAAAAAAATCACGAATTTTAATATAAAAATGTTCCAATTTTTTTGGGGTTGTGTAGAAATATATATTTACACACAGCTGCTGCCTGACTTAACTGCCAACAACACAAACAGTTTGTATATGAAATTTTTTAAATGGACTATGGACATTGTAAAAAATAAACTAAAATATAAACGAAACAATGAAGCTTGTAAAAAAATCAATTAAACACATAAAAAATATTATAAGGCGACACATTTAAGCAATAAAGAGAATAAGAGCAGCAACATAAAACAGGCAAGCAGGCAGAGGGCATCATCTGTGGAAAAGGTACTTCTCTACTTAAGGACAAAGTCTATGTAAATATGTTTGTATTATTATAATGATGTCAATACTTATACAACAACAGCAAAAGCAACAAAAACGAAAAATATTTATATGGTGATAATAATGATGAGCATTTCATTACTTTGCATAAAAATTGTTCATTAGAATAAATAAAAAAAACGAAAATATAAAAAAAAAATTCACAATAATACGAGAAAGCAAGAGTACTTGTGAATTTAAAAGCGCAAAAAGGCCTTATACACAACAAAATAAAATTAAATAAAATTATAAATTTTTTTATCCATCATATGATTTATACACTCGTTCGTCATATTGTAACATAAATTTAAGAAAAGAGGTTAAAGTTGAATTATTATTATTATTTATATAACAATTTGAATTTTATATTTTATCAAACAATTTTCCCTTAAATTATTTTGATAATCATGTTTATTTTTTTTTTGGGTATTTATTTTAAGTAACGTTGATGATGATGGTAGACTTTTTTCACGTCTGTTGTTGTTGTTGTTGTTGTTGTTGTTTGCTATAAAATAATACTTTCCTAGTGTATAATTTATGATTAACTAAATTGTGTGGGTGTCCTATTCTGTTATGTTTTCAAAAAACACAAAGAAAGGTCAATGACTGTGTTGACAATAAAATGTATAAATTGGGCCGAGAAGTTTGGTTGGAATGAAAAAAGGAGAAAATTTTTACTGGAATAACTTCTACTTAATGAATTGTTGAAGGAGATTTTTATCAACAATTTTTAGCATAAATATAAAAAAAAGTCATTTAAAGAGATTTATTTTTAAATTACTTTCTCCAAGTAGTTTTAACACATTTTTTATTTAGGAAACATTTTATCTCTAGTATTTTTTTTTCCAAAAAATTGAAAAGAATCTGCGAAATTTTACAAGGGAACGTTTGGTAAATGTTGAAAGTATCAAAACTGTCCACTGTCATCATTTTCATGTTCCTTCCATTCCTTAAAAAAAGGAAAATGGAATAATTATATTTGTTCGGGTAATTTGTTATTTTTTTTTTTGTTTGCCACATATAAATTCTAAAATTTTTTGATAGGTTCTTAAGTTTTATAGTCTTCTGAATATTCTACGCAGCTCTTTAATTATTTTTTATTTTAGAAAATTTTTAAATATAAGTAAAAAAATATCAAGCGTGGTATTCTGTTGCTATTATATATTGAATTCCTTACAAAAGTTTAAATGATACATAAAAAGTTTTAATGAAAAAAAAAAAAAAAAATTAAAAAAATGTATTTAAATATATATTTTTTTGTTTTACATCATTTTCTAAGTTTTGATACCGTTCTATAAAATTTTTATTAATGGCTAATTTAACCAGACATGTTCGGTTGTTTTGAAAATTTCCTTATAACTCTTATTTGAAAATTATATGTAACTTTGAGTTGTTCTATAAGCTGATCAATTTATATTTTTAGGACCTGTGCAAGGTGGCTATCAGAGAACTGCAAAATCAACTTTTGATTTAATCATACACAAAAATTCTTGTTCACATTTAATAATTCAACAAAATTCACTGTAGAATAAAATCAGCATCATGTTACTGAACGCGTAATTGGGATCAGTGTGAATCATCTGTCGAATAAGTTTTATGCAAATGTAATCAAAAAGTCAGCGTAGAATAAGTCAGAAAAAACAACAAACAACGCGTATGAGTGTAATCATAATCAAAACAAAATAGAAACACATTTCATAAATGTACATTAGGGTGGGACTTAAATCCGCTTTTTTAGAATTTGTATTAGTAATACAATACTAAAAATATTCTTCATTGTGAAATAAAAATATTTTTTTGGAAAAAAAATTTAGGTCGATATCTCAGGCTTGCCTAATACGGAAAAATTTAAATATTGTCTAATTTTTTTTTCATCTATTTTGATTGGAAAATTAGGCAATATTTAACTTTAACCGGATTGGGAGAGCATGAGATATCGAACTAAATAAAAAAAAAAATTCACAGAGAACAATATTTTTGGCATTACTAATAAAAATTCTAAAAAAACGAATTTTAGACCCGCCCTAATTTATGAAATGTGTTTCTACAAAACCACCCCCCTTTTTATAGATAAGAAACTATTTTGTTTTAATTATGAATACACACATACGCTTTATTTATTGCTTTTTCTGATTTATTCTACATCAAAATAACTCAAACGAACAGAATAAAATCAATGGTATAAAAACGACCGATGATTATAAATCAGTGACAACAATTTGCACGTCGTTTGATTGATTTAAAATCATCAACAAATATGTGTATTGGAGTATATTCAACGTTTGAACGCAAACACATATATATTCTTTTGCGTATGAACGTTTTGCAATCAGCATTTGCAGTTCTCTGGTGGCTATATAAATTCTAAACTAAAAAAATTGACAAAAGAGTTTAAAATTGTTGTGAAAAATATTTTAGTTTAGATTTTATTTACCTAGTTCGCACTCACCCTTAATATTTAATTATATTTTCTTCATATAGCCCGAATAACATCTAGTGGACCACTTTACCCAAAAAAAAAAAAAAAAGGAAAAAGTAAAAAAAAATTAATGCTCCTCTTGTTAATATTGAAGTGCCAACTATGGCGATTTTTTTTGTAAATATTAATCTTAAAAAAAAAAACATAAAAAGTTTGTTATTAAAATTATTGACAACCTTTTAAATATTCCCTTTATAATGCTGTTCTTACAGTGTATATAACTCATCACCCCTCTTACAGCAAACACAAATGCAAATTAACTTGTAAATTAACAGTCAAATTACTGACCATTGACATTAACTTTTGTATAATAAAAGAAAATATTTTACATTAAATACAACAACGACCTCTGAAAGCGGAATATCATGTTTAGGTATGCAAATTTACTGTTACTATACATGGCAGTTTATTGTCGCTACTTCTTCTTCTTTTACTTTTTCTACTTTTGTCTGTGTGTATACTATGCCATACATCATTACATGGTAGGAGTATAATGTAGTTTGTGCTGATATTTGCAACTACCAACAATATCGGCTGAGATGGACCTTAAGCATACCAATAAACCCAAAATTACTTTCTGGCTCCAAACTTAAAGAAAATCAGACAATATTTAGACATATAAACCCACGTTACCGGGATTTGCTGAAATAAAGTTTTTTTTTTTTTGATAATTTCGTTCAGATTTATCTCTTTTTGTCCTTACTGTTCATTAAAAAGGATCAGAACTCTTTTCGGAATTTCTACTGCTTCTTATAAATTGTCCCATATTAAAGTTATTGTAGGATATCATTTAGTCGGCATGTCCAACTTAATTTTTTTATTCATAAAGTAAAAGTGCCAAAGGCATTAAATATGTTGTTACTATTGTATTTTTTTATTATGTTGGTAAATTCTCTAGGTTTTTTTTTTCAACTAGTATTTTACCACTTCTTTTTATAACTTTTTCATTGAATTTTTTGGTGCAACTTTATAGTTGGGGTTTTTTTTCAAAAAGTATGAATCACTTTTAGCAGTAAAATCCACAAAAAATGTATGGTATTTTTTAAAATATATCCAATTGTTTTATGTATTTAAACCTCTAAGAGATAATAATTTTTGGATTGCAATTTGGGCATATGTACACTCACAATTTATTTTCCGTTACCGACTGTCGTTTCTTTAAAATGTAATACGTAGAGTGTGTTTTTAAATAAAGAATCAATTGAAATTCATAGAAATATATTTTTTAACTATTTGAATCAGTCATTCAAGAAACAAATTATAAACATTTACAGACATTCATTAGGAGTTGATATTTTCTGTTAAATGTAAAATTTTATGTTTTCTGTTACCAAAAATAGAAATTCATATAATTCCTATTTGTTTTTTTTACCAAAATAGTTTGTTTATATACAAAATTATTTCAATAAAAATTACAAAAAATTATTCGAATAAACATACACACATAGAAAATAAAAATATATACAGCTGTGTGTGTTGTATTTTGTAAAATTACATGCAAAAAAAATTCAATTTCAAAAACAAACCACAAAAATCGTTTTTTCTACGTTTTGTCAGTTAAAAATTGATGGTTATTTTAAAAGACTCGATTGCTTTTACTTCTTTTGTGGATTATTAAACAATGATTGAAAATAAACAACAAAATGGACCGAATATAATAAAAAATCATTAGTCATCTTTTTGATTGTATTTTCCATTAATATACTTAAACAAGTATATCACTTGTTTAAGTATAAGACAATTACATTACTGAGTATAAGACTTGTGAGAGTATAAGACTTGTGAGAGTATAAGACTTGTGAGAGTATAAGACTTGTATAAGACTTATATGAGTATAATACTAGTATATGTATAATACCGATGTCGGTATGAGACCAGTCCTAGAATAAGACTAATCTAGGTAAAAGAGATAGGTAGGTCAACTTTTATTTTAGTATAAGACGATGGTCTTTGTAGAAGACTTCTGTCATTCCCATACAAGTTTGACATAAGAAATGTTAAGCTTATTTCAAATGTGTATGGGAATGACATAAGCCAACTTTGATAGCTTGCCACATAACACAGCTATTAATGGGTTAATTTGTGTGTGTTTTTTTTTTTTTTTGTATATTTTATTGTATTTTGTGTGTTCCAATTCTTTAAAGGTTGTGAATTTTACATTTCATTTTGTATTCTTTCTTATTTTTTTCGATTTTTCTTTTATTTTTCTTCATCATCATCATTAACAACATCAGCATAATTTACAAATTGTGTGCTGTATATGCTTCTTTTTGAGTACTTTATGTTTTGAGTAGTATATGAAAAGTAATCTTTGTACAGCCGGAGTGTAACATAACCTATTGTTGTTTAAGGGTAGTCCATTTGTTTTATAAATTTTCTTCTTTCGACAGACCGGCATGTCGGTCAATTGGTTAGTTGGTGTTTAAAATTGTGTTGACATTGGCAATCACTGAGGCATTAAATATGACAATATTTGTGATTGGTATGCAAATGAGTCCATCCAATGAGTCTGTGTTCTTAAGTGTATTAAAAAGTATTTAGAAAATGTAGAAAAAAAAGATGGCGAAATTTAAATTGTTTTCTGTTGTTGCTGTATTTCTTTATGACATTAAATAAATGTGAATATTTTTTGATTTTTTTCCAGAGAATTTATTGCAAATTAAGTCTGTTAGGCTTGGTTTTTCTATAACTTTTAATCTGTTTAATAAAAACTGTTTTATGATGCGTAACATGTAGGAAGTATTAAGTAACTTACTTTAATTTTCAGACATGTTAATTAAATTAGTTTGCTGAGTGCTTTGCAAATATATTTCTGGTAAATCAATTAAGTTTGATTTAACAAGTTTTAATATAAGATTTAACGAAATCTATGAAATTATTTGAGTATATATTTATTTCTAAAAAGTTATTTATTAAAAGACACTCAAACATTTTCCTTTCCTTAAAATTTAAGTTAAATAGTAACAATATTTACAAACTGAGCTGCGACGAAATCGGAAACCGTTGAACTTTTTTTTTTTTAATACGTAATTGATACCTCCAATTTAGCTTCTTTTTTATTTTATTAATTTTAAATCAATTTTAGTAATTTTAAAACAATTTTAGTAATTTTAAATCAATTTTACTACTTTTAAATTAATTTTACTAATTTTAAATCAATTTTACTCATTTTAAATCAATTTTACTAATTTTAAATTAATTTTACTAATTTTAAATCAATTTTATTTATTTTGAATCAATTTTACTAATTTAAAATTAATTTTACTAATTTTAAATCTATTTTACTAATTTTAAATCAATTTTACTAATTTTAAATCAATTTTACTAATTTTAAATCAACTTTACTAATTTTAAATCAATTTTACTAATTTTAAATCAATTTTACTAATTTTAAATCAATTTTACTAATTTTAAATCAATTTTACTAATTTTAAATCAATTTTACTAATTTTAAATCAATTTTGTTTATTTTAAATCAATTTTACTAATTTAAAATTAATTTTACTAATTTTAAATCTATTTTATTAATTTTAAATCAATTTTACTAATTTTAAATCAATTTTACTAATTTTAAATCAATTTTACTAATTTTAAATCAATTTTACTAATTTTAAATAAATTTTACTAATTTAAAATCAATTTTACTAATTTTAAATCAATTTTACTAATTTTAAATCAACTTTACTAATTTTAAATCAATTTTACTAATTTTAAATCAATTTTACTAATTTAAAATCAATTTTACTAATTTTAAATCAATTTTACTAATTTTAAATCAATTTTACTAATTTTAAATCAATTTTACTAATTTTAAATCAATTTTACTAATTTAAAATCAATTTTACTAATTTTAAATAAATTTTACTAATTTAAAATCAATTTTACTAATTTTAAATCAATTTTACTAATTTTAAATCAACTTTACTAATTTTAAATCAATTTTACTAATTTTAAATAAATTTTTCTAATTTTAAATCAATTTTACTAATTTTAAATAAATTTTACTAATTTTAAATCAATTTTACTAATTTTAAACCAATTTTACTAATTTTAAATCAATTTTTACTATATTTTTTTTTTTTTTTTGCTAATTTTTACTAAGTTATGGATTAATTGAAAGTCTGCTTAACAAAGTAACTAAGATTATGTAATTATAAACATTTGTATTAACTTTTAACTACTTTTATCGAATATAACAACAAAAAATCTATTTAAAAAAAGTTTTTCCTTGCTCACACACACACACACACACACACACACCTGTTTTGCCATCATAATGAATTTTAATTTTCTAGTAATTTAATGCTACTTTAAAAATTTTTTTTCCTAAATTTGAGACTATATTGTGGCACATTATACACTTCCTAATGATGTTTTCATTTTAAGCAATTATCATTAAAACTTTATCAATGATAAAAGTTAATAAACATAACGAGAGGAAAAATTAAAGCCAAACTAAAATAGGGACGAAAGGTGAGAAAGGGTGGACAATTGGAGGTAGTGAAAGAATTAAGGGAAGAATATATAAAACATGATGTTTTGGGTCAAAAATAAAGAAAGGAAAAAAATGGATTTATGACATAAGAGAGGAAGATATAAACAACAGCAACAAACTTTAAGAAAAAAATATAAAACATCACTGTGTGTATACACTAAACGGAAGTTAATCAACAAAAGAGGCAGACTCACAAACAAAGAATTATTTGTACACTAAAGTGGTGGGTAAATTTATACATATAAACAGCCTTAACAAGAGCAAGAGTACATGTTTAACAATCCAATAAAAATATACTATGTGGACAAACGGATGAACGGGACAGCACCAGAGCTTTGAAGGATGGTTTCAAAAAAAATTATATATTTTTAAAGATTTAGATACTAAAAAAACAATTCACGAGAATTATTTCTTGATTTACAAATTAATTTAAATTTTTTAAGGAGCCCAATTTATATTTAAAACTTTGATTTATTTGGAGTAAGTTTAATATTGTACTTGAGAAATTTTTTTCAAATCAATGTACTTAATAAAAGTTTATTTCTTACAAACTTATTAAAAAAAAAATTAATTCGTGAATCATAAACAATTTTCAAATCTAGAATGAAAAACATTATTCGGGTGAATTAAAAAAAATGAAGATTTAATTCGCTAATCAAAAACAAGTTTTATTAATTAATTTTTAAAAATCGAATAATTACTGAAAATTAAATAATTTTCTTAAAGGTCTGGACAGGACGGACAAAAAAATAAACAGTAAAACTCACATTGTGTTGTCTACATACATTTCAATATCGATGCAATCAAATGTGATATAAAAGAACACAAATAACCCAGTACAAGCACATATAACGGCATTA
The DNA here is from genome assembly GCA_949748255.1 of Eustalomyia histrio. NCBI lineage: Eukaryota > Metazoa > Arthropoda > Insecta > Diptera > Anthomyiidae > Eustalomyia > Eustalomyia histrio. The sequence continues at coordinate 151,798,861 of OX456526.1, forward strand.
AACTACACAACACAACTCAATTCAGAACGAAATAACAAATTTTTGTTGAGTACGTGATTTGAGTTGTGTGTGAAAATTTCACATCGTGAATTCTCTTTAACTTGTATATGAATGATTTTCAATGAATTTGAAATAGCAACATAACAACCAGAATGCTAACCAGCAGCAGAAGCAATGACATCAAAGAGTTTGTGTGTCTGTCTGTCCATTCAACCACACCACATCTTACTAATCTAGCGATGATGGTGATGATTTCTCAATTTTTATATAACTTAAGTATTTATACTCAATGTATGATCAAATTTTTGTGGTTTTATGTTAAAACAAAAATTTCAAACGAAATAAAAATTGAAAGTAAACATTTCAATGGGAATACATTTGTTTATTTCTTTTTTTTTTAATATAATTAGAGAAATATATGTTTTTAAATACATATCAGGGATGGATATATGATGCTTTTGCAATTCCATCTTTTCTTATAATTTATACATATTTTAAAATTTCTTTTATTTCAAGAATTTAAAGAAAAAAAAATTCAAAATTTTTAAACTTTTTCAAAATATCTATATTTTTTGAAAATTTTTATATTTTTCGAAATTTGTATATTTTTCAAAATTTCTATATTTTTAAAAATTTGTATATTTTTTTCATATTTATTTTAAAATTTCTATAAGTTTTCAAGATTTATAAATTTTTTCAAACTTTCTATATATTGATTTAAGTTTATTTTTTTTCCAAAATTTCTATTTTTTGTTTGTTTTTTTATTTTTTAATTTTCTTAGTTTTTTCAAGTTTTCCACGACTGATTTTACTAAAGGTTTTTACTAATTTTCAATGAGTTTTTTTTTTACCAATTTTCAACAAGTTTTTACTAATTTTTTTATCATAATTTTACTAATTTTTTTTTATCATAATTTTACTACTTTTTTATATTTGTACTAATTTTCAAAATTTTTACTAATTTTTAAAATTTTTTTCTAAAATTTTAAAATTTTTTACTAATTTTCAAAATTTGTTCAATTTTCAAAATTTTTACTAATTTTCAACAAATTGTTACCAATTTTCAACAAATTGTTACTAATTTTTAACAAATTGTTACCAATTTTCAATAAGTTTTACTTTTTTTCCGCAAAATTTTACTAATTTTCAACAAGTTTTGGTATTTTTCAACAAATTTTATTAATTTTCAACAAATTTAATTTTTTTTAATTATTATTATTTTTTTTTTTTTTTTACTAATTTTCATAAAATTTTACTAATTTTTAACAAGTTTTACTCATTTTTAACATATTTTACTGTTTTTCAACAATAATACTAACTTTCAACAAATTTTTTTTTTACTAATTTTATTATTACTAATTTTCAACAAATTTTTTTTACTAATTTTTTTACTAATTTTTTTTTTTTTACTAATTTTTTTTAATAATTTTTTTTAATAATTTTTTTTTTTTTTTTTTTACTAATTTTCAACAAATTTTTTTATACTAGTTTTCAACAAATTAACTAATTTTCAAATTTTTTTTTTTTTACTAATTTTCAACAACTTTTTGACAAAATAAAGTGATTAAAACAACGTTTTAAATTTTAAATGATTTTAACTAATTTTAATAAGTGCTTTAAGGACCTAAAAATTTTTAATATTATTTTTTTTTTAATTTTTCATGTCTATAAATTAATCTTTGACCAAAATAATTTATGCCCATAAAACCCATATCAAATTTCTTTTAGTTTTACTGTTGAACAATTTTTTTGTGATTTAAATTTATGGTAATTTTATTACTAGAAATTACTCAGTACACACACAGACTGATTGTTGTTTATCCTTAAACCTCATCTTATGGGTTGTTTCTAACCTCCCCTCGTTCTTTTCTCCTCTTCTCGCCACTTGAAAGACACCCTTGGCCGTAATTTGTCTGTTGTATGTGCATAATATATATATAAACAATATTCTTTATATACAATATTTACCAAAAATCATGGTCACGTAAGGTTCCTTAGCTCTTTTTCTATTAAGCTTGTGTTTGTATGATTATAATTTGTATTTGCATTGTTCTGTCGATGTGTTTTATAACAATTATTCAACAAAAGTCATGCAATATTTTAAACGTATCTAAAGAAAACGACAATACCCAGAAAAAAAAAGAATCAAAGGGGGTAGTAGAGGGTAAAACTTCTTTTGTTAAACTTAGGTTATTATTGTTTTTATGGTTGTGTATAAAGTTTTATAAATACTTTTCTTTTACATAATTGTCAATACCTACATACTTGTAGAATAGAAATATCAAAAACATTCATGTAACAAGCATGAAATTTTAAATTGAATTTCTAACTAACCCTTTTGAAGTTTTCAACAAAATGAAACGAAATTCAGCACTTCCGTTTCTTAATTGTTTTAAATGTAAGAGGGTCTAACACATGAATTAATTTACACCATAAGTTATAGAAGTAAATTTAGGCTATGCTCACACTAGTCGACTTCCGAGTCCAAGAGTTTGAAAAAAAAAAATTATCTTAAGGCAGCAATAACACACGATAAAATATTTTATCAAATCCTCCAATTAAAATTTGTTATGACTAACAATGCCATAATCAATTAAATATGAATTTTATTAAAAAATATAAATAATCATAATTTATAACATTGATTATTAATTGATTTATTTATTATTTTATTGAATCAATTATAGGGAGAGGTTGTTTTGTGCACATATTAAATTATTTTTTAATTGATTTAATTACAAAAATTACCAATTATAAAAATTACTCATGAAAGTTTTAATTTTGTTAATTTTTTAATTGAATCAATTGTTATTCAACTAAATTTTTAATTTGAGGAATCTAACATATATTTTTTTTACCTTTGAACGTGGCATCAAAAGTCAGCTGTGGATATAGGAATTTTTGATATACGTTACGTTGGTTTTGTAAACATTAATTATAATTTGTTTATTTTTTTTTTACATATATATCCAGACAATTTTTATTTCCTTTTCTTAAAATTGGTTATCTTTTACTTTTTTCAAAGCTTTTATTCAAAAATCTTTGCCAACAAATTATGTAATAGCCAATAAATTTTTGTTCTCAATATAATTTTATGAACTTTCTGAAAAGAGGTCTCATCAAACATGCTTTTACTTCTTTTTCCAATTAGTTTTGTAAGTAGATTTTAATTTTTTTCTGTACTCAAACTTGTTTGGGTTGTAAGTATTTTTTTTTTTACATAAAGTGAAGTATTGTGTATCCCTTCATATATATGAATTTTTGTTCTATTTTCCTTGTTAGTAAAAATATGAATTTTATGATGGGTAATACAGTTTTAAATATTCCTTTACAATTAGGGGGGGGAAAAGGTTCCCTTTGGAATAATGAAAACTAACGATTCCTGCGGCATAAAAAAGATTAGTCAGGACATTTTTTCCACAAATTGTGAGAAATGATTTCCTAGTACTTTTAATATTATTTTTTAACAATATTATTTAGCACCCCTTCAAAAAAAGTTTAAATGAATGAACTTAATCACAAGGGAGTCCACTGTATGTTAATTGGTTTTTAGAAGTATAAAATATGCAAAGATGATGTTTTTTACTCCAACGATTTATCACTTCTAAAGTAATGCATGGTTTTAAATTAAAAATATTTGTTCTTCCTTAATTTTCGATTACATTTCTGCCTCATGTAAGCTAAAATGTAATTACTTACATTTCCCCTTTTTAATTAAAACTTTTGTATTACTCCTTGCCGAAAATTTAGTGATTGCCACTGTACAGTACCTACGGCATAGTAAAAATGCTGATATTTGACCTCTCCTAGTAAACCAAAGTGTGATTATTTTTTTATATATGTTAATTAAAAAAATTTTTAGGCTTTTTTTTATTAACTTCATAAAAAAGTCATTAACCGGTTACTCGTTACCCCTAAACAATCTAAAGCTTCTTTTTCTTTTTTTAATATTTTTTCAACTGACACCGATTCCTTTAAAGTGTGTAGTGTGAGAAAATTATATAAAAAAATATAATTTCTTATTTTAGGGAGTATTTTTCTTCAATTTGTATTTTCATGCAGTACTTGTAGCTACTTTAAAATTTATTTTACCAAATTAGGGGGAAATATGTTTTCTATTTTGCTAGGGTAAAAAAATGTTCAACATTATAATTATTTTTTATAACCGCATCATGTGTTGGTTATTACCCCTACAAAATAAAGAAAAAAATTAAAATACATAAAGTTTTATGAACTTTTTAAATATTTAAAAATTTTAATGATATTTTTTAAAATAAGCAGAACAAATGCATGCAACTTTTTGGTTAATAGAAATTTTAACTTTAATCGATATGAGAATGAAGATTATTGAATAAATTGAACATTTTTTGTATGAAATAAGTGAAATATATATTATATTGTAAAGTTAAAAGATTATTATATTTTTCTATGTATTTATTTTATTGTTTTACAATAATTTGTTAAATTTTATTTAATTATTTTAAATTCAATAGTTTTCTTTTGGACTTTCCTTTGTTTTTCTATTTTTGTTTTTCCTTTTGTGGCGTTTTATTTAAGTCAAACGAAAATGACAACTGAGTTTAACGTTTTATCTTAACCGAATATTGCCGAAGAACTGTTACGACATATATTGCCGGCAATAAATATGTACGAAATATAATGTAATTTTGACATTTGCTGCAATAGATTTATGTCTACATAGTTGTATTTAGCCTAGATGGGGGTAAGATAGTAATAATAGGTTTATTTAAAATTAAATACTAATCTCCTCTCTTTCACAACTTCTTCTTAAAAAAGAATCAAAATTTTTTTTGTCATTTTAACCATAAATTGTAGCAACAAATAATATTCGTTTCAGTCAAATTTTACACTCTTGTTAAACATGACATTTTTGTTTATTTCTTTTATAAATTTCAAATAAATGTTTTAACATTTTTCTATTTTATTTTGTTGCATAATTGAATGTGTTTTAGTTTTGTTTTTTCTTCTTTTCTTTCAAAACAAAATCCACTTCACTTGCTAAACGTAACAGCAGCAGCAGAATAAAATTCACTTTTTAAGCCTGCTGTTATTGTTGCTGTTGCCCTCCATCCTTTAACAAATTTCCCATTTCTTTCTGCGACAAACAACATTTCATTTGTTATTATCATCATCATTGTACAAAAGTATATAGAATTTCTATTTAGACGCCTGCTGAGAAAAAGCACGCGTTCGTATATCTATTTCAATTTGATTCAAAATTTTCCCCCTTCTACACTATGTTGCGAATTGCATTGTTTGCATTTTTTTTTTTAATTATCATTATTCTATAGAACTGATATATGGTTGTTAAAAAATATATACAAAATTATATGTTTGTACATAAATAGAATTGAAGTGAACAGAGCTTTAATGTATGAATTCCTAAATGTAATTGTTAAATTTATTTTTATCAACCTCGAAACTATAAATTTATTTCTTATAAAAAAGTGTTCCAAAAAGTATTATATTCAATTGTTTTGAGACATTGTAGTATTTCAGAATTATTGCGAAGACAAATCGCTAGAATTAGAAAAAATCGCTAAAACAATAACATTTTTAAACCTGAAAAAATTGCTGAAAGTGAAACAACGCTAAAATAAAAAAAGCTTAAATAAGACAGAAATTGAAAAAAATGTTATGATTGAAAAAAAAATTCAGACTTAAAAATAACCGCCAAGTAAAAAAAGCTATAAAATTAACAACATAAAAATTTTAAAATCGTTGAAAATAAGAACATAAAAAAATTTATATATAAAAAAAAAAAATAAATTTAAACAAAATAAATTTAAAAACCAAAATAAATTAAAAAAATAAAAAAAAAAATATAAAAGTAAATTAAAAAAAAAAAAAAAAATATATAAGAATAAATTAAAAAAAAAAAAAATATATAAGAATAAATAAAAAAAAAAATATAAGAATAAATTAAAAAAAATATAAGAATAAATTAAAAAAAAATATATAAAAATAAATTAAAAAAAAAAATATAAAAATAAATTTAAAAAAAAAAATATAAAAATAAATTTAAAAAAATATATATATAAATAAATTTAAATAGAAATATAAAAATAAATTAAAAAATAAATTAAAAAATATAAAAAATAAATTAAAAAATATAAAAAATAAATTTAAAAATATAAAATAAAAAAGTATAAAATTAAAAAAAAAAAATTATAAAACTTAAAAATAATTATAAAATTAAAAAAAATATACAGTTTAAAAAATAAAAACTAAAATTAAAAAATTTTCAAATTAAAATATAACCAAAAATTAAAAAAGAAATCGTCATAAATAAGGTTTAAAGAAAATCGATAAAATTAAGAGAAAATGGACATAAATAAAAAATTGCTTATTTGAAAAATTTTTACAAAATTAAAAAAAAATAGTTGTCAAAAACTGAGCTCATTTAGTTTGTAAAATACGGGCGATATTCCAAATAAAACCCCCTTTATGCGATGCTTAGTTTTGACGATAAACTCAATATGAAATTCCAGCTAAGCCGACCACTGGTTTTATTTTTTTTTTTCTCTACTTCGAATTTACGAGTTATAGGCGATTTTTTCACAGATTGCTAATTATGACTTTCTTGGTCCAAAACGTTTGTCTGTTTTCATGTATCTCCCTGGCGATAATCCAAACAAAAGTTTTTTTCTCTATTCGACGCTGATTTTTTTTTTTTTTTCAACGATTTTTAAACTTTTTACATTTTTTCGTATGCAAGTGTTAGTTTGCACATTTTGAATTTTTTTACCCATTTTGAAATTCTTTATTTATATCTAAAAATAGTTTACGTCATTTTGCCAATTTTGAGACATTTTAAAAACATTTTCAGCGATCTTTACATAATATAACAATAAAAGTATAACAATTGAAATTTTTCTTTTGGAACTCTGAGCAAAAGGAATAACAATATAAAAATAGTTGTACTTTCTCTCTTACCTATCAACGTTAAGTACAATATTTAAAGCACATATGTTTTGAACTGATTAACAATTTTTAAGCAGCAAATGTTTGCAATATATGTGGTATAATAGAACGTAGAAAAATTGTTAGGAAGTAATGCGAAGAAATGACGTTGGGAGTGAATATGATAAAAATCCATGTTAAAAGTTTAAGTAATGTGTAAGATTTTCCCAACAACTTGTTTTTGGTATACTTTGAGTTGTTTTATGATTTGACGGGTATACGTTAAGGCGAAAACACAGCTAATGAAAAAAATTTCGTAACAAGTATGTTTTTAATAATATTTTTTACTATATTTTTTTCAATATATTCCTACAAATGTTTTTTTTGTTGAGCCCCATATACTAGTACGTCAACAACAGTAACAACAGCACAACATTAGTTGTGTCAGTTTTGGTTATATAGTCATCGTTGCCGTAGTCATCGTCGTTACAGTAACTTCCATCATCGTACAAAAAAGAAAAAAAAAATCAAAACCACATACATGCACACATATAAACTTTATAACGATCTCTCGTAAGTTTCATTTTTATTGTATACGTAGTTTTTTTTATACAGGGAGGTGGAAATGTGGAGACTCTACGGTTCAGTAGTGAAGACAAACGGCAATGACAACTACAGCTTTGATATTAATGTTAGCATTGCCTTTTTACTCGCGGTCGTTCATCTAACAACCTAAATTTTGTGTATTTACTTTTTTTTCTACTACTTTACTTCTATTATAGCTGTTATTGTCTATAGTGTAGTTTAGTCTATTTGGTTTGGTTTGAATTTTCTTATTATTCTTTAGTTTTTGCATTTTTTTCATTTTTTTTTTGTTCAACAATCTATTTTTCTATGTTAGTTGTGTGTAGTGGATAAAAAGCTGTTTATGACAATATTTTTAGCGACTTTTCATTTTACATTGATATACATATATTTTTTGTCGTGTTTCATTTGGTGCTTGCTGCATAAATATATTTTTTTCTACTGCTTTTACTTTTAAAATTTAAAAAGATGTTTAAAATCCTAGAAAAATTCAGTAATTTTTTTAGACTAAAGAAAATTTTTTTTAACAAATTTCAAATGATCAAAAATCAATTGCCTTTATAATTTTTATATTCCATTATTATCGATAAAAATCTCATTTAATTTAAAATACAAATTTTGTTTTGGTTTTGGTGCAATCAGAAGTTATGCAACAAAAACTTTTAAACCTTTACTCTCTCTTTGGGGGGGATTCGGAATAGATCATTATTTAAAGACTGTAGATGAATACTTAGTTTATTCTTAAGTGAGCACTAAAGTGCTGATTTGAATTGTGTTTTTATATATATTTTTTTTAAGCTTTATTATTAAAATTTTTTATGTCAACGCACTAACGTTAAAATATTTTCTTGTTTCTTTTTAGGTAAGTCCCTGGACTGGTTAATTTTTGTTAAAAAATAAATAATGCAGTAAGTTATAATTTAGGTTTAACATAAGTTTTATATATTTAAGGCATAGCGAAAGTATAAGTTATAGGAAAACCATCATGATCAGTGCTCCGACAAAATTTTGCGCATTATACAAACGTTTGGTAAAGCGCTCCACTTTGAGAGAAAATTGAGCAAATTTTCCTGATTGCGTAGCGAATTTTTTCTCTTTCAGCATAAATTTGAGAAAAAATAATTAGAAAATTAGAATTGTAGAAAAACCTATTACGAATTAAAAATCTTCAATAATTTCTCCAACTCTCCATTAGATAGCGGGTAACAACTTTTTTAAGAATTATCATCTCGCATAATTTCAGTGTTGCCATATTTGAAGACCTTTATTTTTGACCCTCTCCTATCCCGTTTCCATAGAAAACAACACATTAATTTCGTAGGAAGAATTTTCTGACTGTTGCTTTTCTTAAAAAAAAATAATAATAATACTTGTGATAATAGTTGTTTTGTATTTTCCATAGAAAAACAACTGTAATTATAGTTAAAGCCAATAGCTACCCTGCGGGAAAAGGACCTATCCCACGATACGTCACGTGACCGGTTCACTGTAATAGGTCACGGGACCAGTTTTTATTATGAAAAGGACGGTTCACTTTAACATGGGCTTGCCCTAATGCCCTCTGTGACATGTCACAGGACTGGTCTAAAAGAACATGTCACACAACTAACCCCAAAGAACATATCACAGAACCATCGCAAAAGAACATGTCATAACTTTTGAACCGGTCATGTGGAGGGTACTTTAGGAACCCCTCTTCTTTTCACCTAACTCGTGATATGAATTTCGGAATCGGTCCAGTTTTCACCTACCACGGAACAGGCTCCAATTCCCAACTGACCCCTTTTTCCGCAGGGTATTGATTACTACAAAAACAATTCTCTTGTAGTAACCGCGACCGCTTTTTTTGAGTGAAGCTATGACGTTTATTAAAAGTTTATGTTAACATTTATATAACAATTTTTTTTTATTTAAAATCTTTTAAATATTTTAACAGTCATGAAAAAATCATAAAAAAATAACATTTTTTCCCAATTTTTTGCAATTTTGATGCAGTGGATGCAATTTTTTTGGGTCGGTCCATATGAGAATTTTTTTGCTTTGGTTTGGATCTACAACTTTGCCAAAGACATAAAAACAAAATTCCGAACGGTTTATGACATATGGATTCCATAAAAATTTTCCTTTTTTAAAAAAATCATGTTTGGGTGCAAAAGCTTAGGGTGTCCATAAAAAAAAATTTCGATGTAATCTAGCCAAGTCCGTTGCGGATTTTTTTTAGTTTCGATATACACTTCAAAAAAAACCTGGTACGAAAGAGGAACCAATTTATGTGTTGCACTGTGTAATATTTGATAATATTATTTTGAACATGTTTTTCATCAAACATTTTAAAAAGCAAACATTGTGCAGTTTTTGGGCAATATGAAAGCATCTGCAACAGCTGATCACGCATCAGCAACAAAACTTGGCATAACTGCCGCATTTACGAACGTACCCTACCCTTCCATCAATATCCAATTTGTATATAGTTGCTTTAAAAGAATTAAAAAAATAAGTCTAACTTCCCAGTTTTAAACCTCAAGTTTAACATTGAGCCACTGTGCTTAGAAATTTTGTGATTCAAAATATACACATTTCATCGAAATCATAGCGAATACTTCTAAACGAAGTGTTTGCCTTGGTTGATCACCTTTTTTTTTTATTGGTTTGATATTTTATTTATTATCTTAATTTATCATGTAAATTTTATTTACTTTTTTTTATTGTTTTTCTTATTTTCTCTAATTGTTTCAATGATAAATAAATTGATTTTCAAATATTTATATTAAAAAAAAGGGTAACTTTTTGCGTACGGAAGAAGTAGGCAAAATAAAATACAATTGTATTAGTTAAATTCACATATTTAAAATGTATCGGGCCCTAACTATAAAACAAAATTTTAATTTAGGTTTAGACATACGGTTTTATTAATTTTGTGTGCACAAACCCCACACAAATATTTTTTTTTCAAACATATTGATTGTCTAAAAACAAATCAACTAATGAAAAATCTTAAAATAACCAAACCTATTTAAATCACCCTGACTATGCAAAATGTTAAATTTAGAATAAAATTTTGTTTTAAATTTTTGCATAGTAAGGCTGAAAGTGTTATTTATTTAACTAGCAACTTTGTAGCTTATAAAAGAAAACAAAAAAAAACAATAGTTTTTATTACTATTTATCATGTGTTTATTGATTTATGATTCGTATCAAAAACAGGGGGAGGAAATACAAACACGCAGACCAAATAAACACAGGCAGAGCAGTTTTAATTTGTATCGACAGCAAAATTTTATGATTGTTTGTATAGAAAATTCAATACAAATTACAAATTGTATAAAAATGTAATTAACTTTATTAAATTAATTAAAATTATATTAAACGCATATTAAATAAACATGATACTGTCAATGTTTTATTGAAATTAACAACAATTAATTAAATATATATGCATACTATTGTTTTAGGTGTTTAAACAAAATGTTAACTTTTCATTTTATATTTTTTGTTTTCGTGCTTATAGCTTATTAATTATTTATCAATTCAATTGAAATTCTCTGTGATGAAATGGCTGATTAAAATTATAACACACTGTGATATAAAACAGTAATAATTAAATATTTTAATAATATTTTCTCATATATTATTATTTATATTTATTATGGTTATAGACCGACTAGTAATCATTTCGTTTATCTTTTTTTTATATCTTTTTGGTCTATTTGACAAATCAATCAACTATTTGCATTTGCACCAACAAAGGGTTAGTTATACAAAATATAGTAAATTGTTTTTAACGTTATTTAAAGTATCTTCTTCCATTAAGAGATGACTTTCCGGACAATAATTATTTACAATACTTTTTTGACAAAATCATAAGTGTGAAACTTAAAAACTTTCTTTTATTCTAAAACTTATCAGCTTTTAGATATAAAATCTTATTTCTACAATCCCAGAAAAAACACACATTACCAAATAATGTGTAAAGTAATGTGTAGCCATAGGGGCGTAATCCATCCTTACACCTTACTTTATTGATGAATTTTTCAGGCGATGAGCCTCAAAGTAATGTATATACCCATTACTTAAGAGGTAATAATGTAAGGGGTTACTTATATGGTTACGAGAATGGAAAAAGTAATGTGTCTAAAAATAGATTTTTTAAAAAAGAGGAATTTTTATTAAAAAAAAGTTATTACAAATATTTTAAACGTTATATAAATAAAGTGGTCGTGATGGGAATCGAACCAGGGAACTCTGGTTGCCAGCCAAGAGCTCTACCCACTGAGCTATCGATGCATATAGTATTTGATTGCTTTAAACTTAAATGATTTGTTGTTGCGCTTGGTTTTTTCGCTAGTGTTGTCAAAACAAACATACATTACACTTTTGCTTACAAAAAAAACACAAAGTAATGTATCTAAAAATAGATTTTCAAAAATATTTCAATTATTACTTTACATTTATAAATCATATATTACGCGTAATCAATAATCAGTAACTTATTACTTTGTGCTTGCAAATAATGAAAAAGGTAACGAGCTATCATTACAAGGTAACGCATGAGAATATTGCACCCATTACCAAAGTTTTGCTGTGGTATTAATAAAATTTATTGCGTAGTCAACTTTCGCCATGATAAAAATAAATATATATGCTAACGTCTGCAATAGAATGAGTTATCCTGTGTAAAAGAGATTAGATCTGATCAAATATGGTTTTATCTAATTAGGCATGATTGAATCTAATTAGGTATGGTGCCAGATGTGATTAGATATGGCACAGATCCGATCATAAATAGTGACAGATCTGTACATATCTAAAGGGATCCGGAAAAATTTGATGATATTTGTGGCCAGATATAAGCAAATCTGGTTAAATGAGAACATATCTGGTGCCAGATGTGTTCATGTCTAATAACAGATTTGATACAACATCGTAGACATTAGAAATATTTTTTAAAAATACGGTAGAAAAATGTAAACACCCGTGTAAAAAAGATCAGATCTGAACAGATTTTTTTAGATCTAATTATACCTGATCTAATTAAATCTCAAATTAGTCCGCAATTTTGATCTGATGAAATCTAGGGAGATCTGATGCACTGTATATGTTCATCATATATTTTTTTTTTGCTGCCTTTGAAAACGGCTCAAATGGACTAGATATGATATTAGATATGAACAGATCTGGTACCAGATGACCATATTTGCTTATATCAGCAAATTTTCCAGATCCCTTTAGATATGAACGGATCTGGTGCTTTATCTGATCAGATTTGTTCATAAAGTGTATCACATGTCACATATCACATATGGCCCCAGATCTAATTAGATTCGATTAAATCTAATTAGATTAAAATCTAATAAGTTATATCTTATAATATTTAAGCAGATCTGATTATATTTAATTTTGTAGGTGATTTTTAATTTCTTATTGAATCTGATGAACATGTAATAATGTTCAGAAAAAAATTGGACCTGATTATACATAATGCCCCCAGTTCTGCCTATATTTACTTCCGATCTAATTAGATCGTAAAGTTGTGCCCAATTTTAATATCTAATTAGATGTGGTACAATTAAATCTAATGAAATCTCTTCAGATCTGATCTTTTTTAACAAGAGAATTTAGAAACTGGCGTATATACACGTCTTTTCTTAAAATTAACTAAAAGCACATAGAAAATACCTCTTAAAAAAATTTTTAGCTGGACGGTGTATCTAATTTATGCTCATAAAATATTTCAGAAGACTACTCATGCTTTGAAATATGTATTGTGTACAAAATGTATTAATATTGTTTCTCTCTTAATTAAAGTACCTTATTTGAAAGTCTGATTATACGAATTGTTTTTCATTTTAAAATTATGTGGGTTTCATATTTTGAATTTTGCGTTTTTATTTTGGTGTCTAATTTGTTTTTGATTTGTAAAAACATTTTTTTAAATTTGTACATAATTATCTATGTCAATTTGAAAATATTTAGTTTATAAACATATGATGGGAATATTTTATTCATTTGTTTTTGGTAAATAACATTTATTGTAAACACCACACATAGTATAATTAAAATCAAATAGTTTTGGGCAGGTTGATTTAGAAAACATGTATAATAAATTTAGACAATTAAACACAATTGAAATGTGATTTATCGGTGAATACTGATTTAATTAATGATTATTATTAGGCTGGAATGCATAAAAATTTCTTTTTTTTTTTTTTGGTTGTTAAATTGCACATTTTCCCTATTAAATCCTTAATAAAAATTGACATGCATAACAGTTTTCTTTAACTTAAAGTTTAAATCTGGCATTACCCTTATATATACTCAGAATATTATGAAGTTAACTGTTTGTAGTTTAACATAAAAGTTTTCTGTTCCATTTAAAAATAAAGGAATATACATTTATTTTTCAAAGAAATATCTATATTAACTTTTTTATACATTTATTCGAAATAATTTACTATCATTTACCGATTTTTTTCAGTTTCATTTATTTTTTTCATTTGTTTGAAATTTAATAAAAAATTACCCACAAAACGGAAACTTTCGGTTTATTTGTGCCCGTAACAGTTATTACAAATTTAAATTTTGTTTGCTGTATGTTTCAAAAAAAATATTCAAAAAATTTCAATTTGTTTTTTATTTAAATTGGTTGTATATATACAAAAATTTTCAATACAAATTACAAGAACTTCATAAACACACATATATACACAAACACATTCACACAAAAAGTGTTTATAGCTTCATATGCATACATACATTTTGTATTGTACGAGTATATTAAAAAAAAAAAAAACAAAAAGGGAAACAATTTCAAATAAATGATAAAAACATTTATTTTTTAAGGAAGTGGTAGGTTAAATTTTGACATTTATTTTAACTGATTATATCATTTGTTTTTTACGGATGTGTCAGTTGATTAATCAACATATAAAAATAAATAACAAATGGCATTTAATTTAAATGAAAATTAAGTAGACCGGTTTTTAAATGAAATATCATTTCTTCAGTTATTTTAACTTACTAACTTTTTTAAGTGTAATTTCTCTTAACTTTCAAATAAACTGTTAATGATTCATAAACTTAATTAAATGATTGACTCGTTAATCGTAGAAGAATAATATTGCTTTGCAGTTTTTATGAATAAAAATAGTTTATGATAAATCAAAACATGATAAAAAAACTATTTTAAATACACTTTAATAATACTGCGAATAGTAAAAGTATTTGAATTTTGTATTCTATTTGTGTAGGAATTTAAGAAATTTGTAAAAAAAAGGCTGTGCTAGATTTTTTTTTTGTTGAATAGGAAATGCTGGATTCTACCTTTAATTGGGTGGATAACCTTTAAATGGATAATTACAAACACAGTTTTTTTTATCAGTGTAGATAATGACACTAATAGAACTTTCAGTGTATACGCTAAAAATAAATATATATATATGTAGTTTTTTTTCTTTCTTTATATTGATAACAATTGCCTGCCTGTATTGGTTTTGGGTGGTTTTCATTTGTATAACTATTTAGAACATTAAGTTGATTCAAGCATGTAATTATTTAAAAAAAAGTCTTTTGCGGTTATTCTAATTAGGTAGAAGTTGTTGTGAAATAACAAAATAATGGAATGGGAAAAACGTAAAATATTATATATAGTTAAAATAATTAATGACACTTTAATTTGTAATTCAGCAATGAGGTTAAAATATTTAAATTAAAAATAGCGCCTATTAGATAAATTTCAAGACAGACAACTGAATATATTTGCTTTGATTATTAACTTTTTTTTTATTATTTCACCGTATGATTAATATTAAATAATCTGTTAGATTACTGAGGCGTATAATTTTTATTAATAAAACAAGCAAATTTGATGTAATTTTAAATAACTTGTAGGCTAATAAAGATATTTGTAAAGAATATACATTTAATTATTTTTTATAAAATATATTTTATTTAACTAAATATTTTATTTAAAAATTGTGTTAAAATTTTCATATTTTTATACCCTTCACCATAGGTGGAAGGGTATATATAAGTTTGTCATTCCGTTTGTAATTTCTACAATATTGATCTTAGACCCTATAAAGTATATATATTCTGGGTCCATATGAAGAGCGAAGTTGATTTAACGATGTCCGTCTGTCCGTCTGTCCGTCTGTGTGTTGAAATGGGTTTTCCGAAGAACCCAGACATGATGAGGACTTGATTCTTTTTTATTTCTGTTACATGTGATCCATTTCTGTTTGCTATTAAAAATCAGACAGATCGGTTAATAAATGGCTGAGATATTAGCAAAAAACCAGGACTACCTCTAATTTTTCCAGTAAAATCCCTTTGTTTAATAAGAGTGTGAAGATAAATACGTAGGTTAAATACGTTTCACAACTATTGTGAATGATATAAATAAAAAATAAATAGTAGTGTCGCCAACTTTTTTTTGCCTAGAAAATGCCAAATTTGACAAGAAAAGCGCTGAAACATATGGAAAAATATAAATTTGAGATTTTACATGACATATTATTTTGGATTAAAATTTTTGGACATTTAAGAAAAAATAAATGGGGATACCGCTTGTTTGTGGAGAGCTATAAGGTAGTAGATTCCAACGATTTATTCATCTCCTTCAGAATACCATGGTGAAGGGTATATAAGATTCGGCATAGCCGAATTTAGCCGCTCTTACTTGTTTCCATTAAATCTTAAACGTTATGTTTTCAATTTTACATTTTTCTTTAATTTCTTTTTTTTTTTTTAATACACTTCATTAAATATTCATTGCATTTTAAAAGCAATCGTAAAAATCTTAAAACCTCACATGGACCAAAAAATTCTTTTGTATAGCACAATATCACACAAATTTTCCAACACATATATACACACAAAATCTACTTTTTAAAATTCCTAATACATAAAAAGGACTTGTATGAAAGTATGTATGCAAGTTTAATACTTAAATACTTCATATACAGTGGTGTGTCAAGAAATAGAACAAATTTAAAGAACAAAAAATAAAATAATAAATTTTGGGAAAAATTATCAATATTATATTTAAAATGATTTTTAAATGTAGCAATATAAATATTAAGTAAAAATTGTAACTTTATTGTTGTGTCTCTATCCACTGTATATATATGTATGTGTGCAGAGTTAGTTACTAGTATGGTTAAGTTAGTAAGTTTTATTGATGCACTCAACATCATCCAATCCACATCACATCATATCTAATGTATAAGACAAACAATAAATTTTAATATGAGAAATTTAACAGATGGTTAAAAAAAAATATTGAAAATTACAATATTTTTACACAAAATTTTTATGGAGAAATAATATTTAAAAAAAGGCAAGTTAACAAAAATTAAATTATTGTTTAAATATAATTTATGTAAATGTGATAAATACTCTAAAATATTTTCCTTGAATAAAACGTATCTGTTATTGATAGAAATGTCTTAAAAACAAATAATTTTCTTAGCGAACAAAATGAAATTATTCGATAAATAGACATTTTTTTAGTCACTAATTAAGAAAAAAATATAGTTTTGCTATAACTTATAAACTTTACCTAAGCTTTCCCCTTGTAATTTGTTTTTAGTTGTATAAATTTCAAAATATTTTAAAATTCATGAAATCTTATTAAGTTAATAATAATCATACGCACTGTAGTACTTTTAATGGAAATTATACAATACTACGTTGCGTATGATTAATATTAATAAGAAGTGATTTTTATAAAATGTTTAATCATTTAGAAACTATTAAAGTTATTTTTCAAATTTAAACACAATTTTAAAGTAAAAATATTGAGTAACACTCTAATTATAGTAAAGGAATAATATTTCCCATATTTGTTATATGAAGGATATTATTTTTCCCTTAAATTTCCCTTGAAGTTTCAAAAATTCTAAATCTCATTTGTGTCACTATAATAAAACTTAACAACTTAATGGTCAATTCTAATTTGGAACTGCCTAATAGTAGTGTTTGTTATTTAGAAAAACTATCAGTTTTAAAATAATGGAATGAAAAAAGTATACAAAAGTTTGAATGCATTGCCACGAATATGTACAAATATAAGGCATGCGTTCACATGATGCATCATGTTTAACATGAATCCATGTCCGTTGTTAAGAATTAATACCACCACTACTGCAAATTTTACTACCAACACCACTATCATCCACCATCAACCACCACCATTACTAGTTCTTTCGATTACCATTTTCGTTTGCCACATAAAGATCTACAACTACCGGCTTTTACAACATTCGACCACATTATGTGGCGGCCATAAAATGACGACGCTGATGGTGGTGGCGTGTTAGTATTTGTGATGTTTTGTTGTTCATGCTGTTTAGAGTATGTATAAAGTTGAAAAAATACATATGTATGTGACACATGTATTGCGAACTTGTATTTATGACATAGTCACCTCTCGACTCGACTAAATATACAGGAATTTAGAATGTATAAAGAGAAAAAAAAGTAGTATACCTAAAAGCGTTTTTTTTTTTGCATACACAAACATGCACATTTCATTTACACACAGAGAAAACAGATTCATGCTGACAACTGAATAATTCGGTTGTGACGGCTGACATTTTCGTATTTGTGTAACAAACGAACCAAAACAAGAATAATTCTATTGTGATAATGATACTTCAGTTACCTCAATATCAATTCATATGGTCACAAATGAAAAATTCAGTTGCTACAACAAAAAGAATATGTTTTAAATTCCTCCAATAAAAAACTTTGTTGATTAATTGATTCAATTAAAAAAATTATCAATAATTTTTGCGTGTTTAAGTTTTGATATTTCTAATTTTTTAGTTGATTCAATTAGACAATTAATTGATTCAATTAGACAATTAATTGATTCAATTAGACAATTAATTGATTCAATTAGACAATTAATTGATTCAATTAAACAACTAATTGATTCAATTAGACAATTAATTGATTCAATTATACAATTAATTGATTCAATTACATAATTAATTGATTTAATTACATAATTATTTGATTCAATTACACAATTTGTTGATTCAATTACACAATTTATCGATTTAATTACACAATTAATTGAATCAATTACACAATTAATTGATTCAATTACACAATTAATTTATTTAATTTCATAATTAATTGATTCAATTACAAAAATAATTGATTCAATTACGCAATTTATTGATTCAATTACACAATTACTCGATTTAATTACACAATTGATTCAATTACATAATTAATTGATTCAATGACACAATAAATTGATTCAATTAATTAATTAATTGATTCAATTACATATTTAATTGATTCCATTGCACAATTAGTTGATTTTATTACTCAATTAATTGATTCAATTACCCAATTAATTGACTCTGTTTCACTATGTATTGGTTCAATAACACAATTTATTTATTCAATTACACAAGTAATTGATTCAAATGGAAAACTGTATGATTCAATTAAACAATTTATTGATCCAATTACACAATTAATTCAATTACACAAATAATTACAGATTTAATTGATTCAATAAGACAATTAATTGATTCAATTACACAATAAATTAATTCAATTTCACAATTAATTGATTCAATTACACAATTAGTTGATTCAATTACACAATTAATTGATTCAATTACACAATTAATTGATTCGAGTACAAAATTAATTGATTCAATTACACAATTAATTAATTTCATTACACATAATTACCCAATTAATTACCCAATTAATTGATTCAATTACCCAATTCGTGTGTTAATTTTTTAGTTTTAAAATTTTTTTTGATTGAAATAATATTTTTTTACACATTCGAGTCCTTTATTTATCCCTTATTAGGATCCTTTAAATATATTAAATAAATTTTTGTTTTAAGTCGCAATATGTATTGGATTACAATCATTTAAAATTGTCCTTATGACTGTAATAGTTTGAAAGTTGTGGCAAATATTTTAAAAATACTCCCAAATTAATATTAATCATACGCTCTAGAGTTTTAAAAAAGCAAACGTTTTTGTAACCCAAAAATTATTCAAGTTAAAATGTTTTTAAATAAAAATTTAAAGTAACAAACATATTTCATATTTTAAAACCGTAAAAAGAAAATTAAAAAAAAAATCTGGAACAAGTCAGCAGCATAATTTCATAATATTAGATAGAAGTAGAAAACTAGAGGATCTTCCAATATTTGGTAATTGACAAATATTGTAAAATTCTTTAAAATCTTAAAAATATTTATTTTATCCCTTTAAACCCCCAATCAATGTTTGCCATTTATCAATACGAAAATCCCTTAAAAATTAACACATTTAAAGTGTGCTTTAATCTTTTATAAAGATAAAGTTTTTTGTTTATAAACTTATATATTCACACTTGACTAATTTTTAAATCAATTTTCATAACACAACAATAAAGACTCATAATCTCTTTATAAGATAAAAATTGCTTAAAAAAAGAAACATGTTTTAAATATGTATATGTATGTTTTTTTTGTCTTAAAAACAGCATGTGTCTTATTGTATGTTTTTATCTCTATGAATGAAAATAAAAATAAAATAATACATTTAAAATTGTTCATATTAGAAGATAAACATCATCACTCTACACTAAAATACCGAAACAAACAAAAACACAAGTGAACAGAAAATAACAAGAAATTGAAATACAAAACACAGAATAAAAAACACATTCAACACTATTCATGGCAATATAACTGACCTAAAGAAGATCTTAATATACATTTAAACACACTCGTAACGATAAAAATAAATAAAAATGAAATAAAATAAAACAAATAAATGGAAGAGAAATAAGTAAAAAAACAATCGAATTTAAGAGAATTTATTCTTTTTAAATCACTTTTTTTTCATTATACAATCGATATTCTGCTAGACACATAGCCTGCATCTTTACAAAAAAAAACAAATTATATATTTTGGAAAATCAATGAATATATTACAAAGCTTTAATAAATTATATGCAAAGAATCAGTATATAATTTTTGTCAAATTATCTGGGATCAAAACTCATTTACTCTAGACGTATGATTGTAATTTAAAACGTACAAGTGCTGGCATAGTTCATTATTCAATACATACCAGAGAACTGCATTTGCTGATTGCAAATTGTTTTGTCACTGATTTATAATCATCGGTCGTTGTTAAACCATTGATTTTATTCTGTTCATTCGAGCCAACAATAATTATTTTGATGTAGAATAAATTAGAAAAAACAACAAACAACGTGTATGAGTGTAATCATAATTAAAACAAAATAGTTTCTTATCTATAAAAAGGGGGTGGTTTTGTAGAAACACATTTCTTAAATGTTATATGTATGTATATTAGGGTGGGTCTAAAATACGTTTTTTTACAATTTTTATTAGGAATACCAAAAATGTTGTTCTTTGTGAAAATATTTTTTTTTTTTTAATTTAGGTCGACATCTCAGGCTCGCCCAATCTGATTAAAGTTAAATATTGCCTAATTTTCCAATCAAAATAAATGAAAAAAATTTTTTCCAAAAAAATATTTATATTTCACAAAGAAGAATATATTTATTACTAATAAAAATTCTAAAAAAGCGGATTTAAGTCCCACCCTAATGTAAACAATATCATTTATGAAATGTGTTTCTATTTTGTTTTAATTATGAATACACTCATACGCGTTGTTTGTTGTTTTTTCTGATTTATTCAACATAATTCTACAAATATACCTTGCTTTCGTTTTGTAGTTGCATTCTTTCTTAGCTCTGTACTCCAACAATAATCATGATAAAAATCTGAACAATACGAAAATGTGTAAAAACAATTTACTATAAAACAAAAAAATACCTACTACTGTGTAAAATGCAAAATACTTTATAGATAAAATATTTTTTGTGTGTATAGAGTCATTTAAATGCTTGCCTGCCTGATTGTTGGCTTTGATATTATACATATTGCTACTCTTCTGCTTCTTATTATTCTTCTACTTCTGTCGCTGCGTATGTATGCATGTAGATATAAGCTGTGTTATTTATTTTGATAAATAAAATAAAAATAACATAATATGTACATACATAGTTTAGCACAATTAAAATCTTTTTACAAGTACAATGTTGCATACAAATATTTTAAAACTGTAGACGATTACTAAAATATTGAGTATTTAAAGAATAGTGTTGGGGAAAAATGCTGAAATATTCAAGTAGGTACACTCACAATATTATTTCGTTAAAAACAACTTAAAATATATATTAAATTAATCGAAAATACAGTCAAAGAGAGGACTACTTAATTTTTCATTATATTCAGCCCATTTTGTTGTTTATTTTTAATCATTGTTTAATAATCGACAAAAGTTGTAAAATCAATCGAAAGTCGCTTAAAATAACCATCAATTTTTAACTGACAAAACGTAGAAAAAAAAACTATTTTTGTGGTTTGTTTTTCAAATTGAATTTTTTTATTTGTGTGTAATTACACAACACACACAGATCTATATATTTTTATTTTCTATGTGTGTATCTATATTTGAATAATTTCTTGTAATTTTTATTGAAATAATTTTGTATATAAACAAACTATTTTGGTAAAAAAAACAATCAGGAATTATAAAATTTTACTTTTAACAGAAAATGTCAACTACTGAATTTATGTAAATTTTCATAGTTTGTTTTTTGAATGACTGATTCAAATAGTTAAAAAATACATTTCTATGAATTTTTATTGATTCTTCATTAAAAAATTGTAAGTTAAAATAACTGAAAATATCATTTAAAAGAAATGATATTTCATTTAAAAACCGGTCTACTTAATTTTCATTTAAATTAAATGCCATTTGTTATTTATTTTTAAATGTTAATTAATCAACTGACACATCCGTAAAAAACAACTGATATAATCAGTTAAAATAAATGTCAAAATTTTACCTACCAATCCTTAAAAAATATATGTTTTTTTTCATTTATTTGAAATTGTTTCTTTTTGTATTTTTTGTTTTTTTTTTTTTTAATATACTCGTACAATACAAAATGTATGTATGCATAGCTATAGACACTTTGTATGAATGTGTTTGTGTATGTATGTGTGTTTATGAAGTTCTTGTAATTTGTATTGAAAAATTTTGTATATATACAACCAATTTAAATTAAAAAATAAATTGAAATTTTTTGAATATATTTTTTTTGAAACAGACAGCAAATAAAATTTAAATTTGTAATAACTGTTACGTACACAAATAAACCACAAGTTTCCGTTTTGTGGGTAAATTTTTATTAAATTTCAAACAAATCAAAAAAAAAAAAAAAAAGGAAACTGAAAAAAAAAAAAAAAAAAAAAAAATGGTAAATGATAGTAAATTATTTCGAATAAATGTACAAAAAAGTTAATATAGATATTTCTTTGAAAAATAAATGTATATTCCTTTATTTTTAAATGGAACAGAAAACTTTTTTATAAACCTACAAACAGTTAACTACATAATATTTTGAGTGTGTATATGGAGCAATTGGATAAAGTAAAATTGGCGCCCCACAATGGGGGTTTTAAAAGCTATTCCGGTATTTTATTTTCTCAAAGTATCTAAGGTTAGATGAAGTCTTTAGAGCATACTTAAAAAGTCTGATTAGATTAGATTGAAAGAGATTTTTATTCTTTATAGGCTTCGCCTAGAGTTTATTTTGTAACCGTCAGCTATTTACGTTCATTTCGCTTTGAAGTTGTGATAAAAATTGCCACATATTTTGTTCAATATTGTTCATTTCGTTTACATACACTAAATTTCTAAAAGTAACATCACTTAAATATTAGCATTATTTTTAATGAATGCATGCGTTTCTCTGTTTGTAATTTAAAATTTTTAGCTTATCGCGTGCCAATTTAATTTGTTTTTATACCCTTCACCATATATGATGAGGATATATATCAGTTTGTCATTCCGTTTGTAACATGTCGAAATATAGGTTACCTAGATCATTGGACATCCTCCCGAGCAGTTTGGTATTGAAAATGAGCAAAATCGGTCCAGCGGCTAAAAAGTTATGAGTGAAAATGTGAAGGTACCTCTAAATTTTCCATACAAATTGGTGTACTTAAGTACAATTTCATAGCAGTCGCTTAGAATTGAATAATATTTTATATTCACCTTAAATATTTTTCACCTCAAAAAATATTTTCACCATTAAAATTTTTTTCATCACAAACAATTTTTTTACATTAAAAAAATTTTTTTCACCTTAAAAAAATATTTTTTTCACCTTAAAAAAATATTTTTTTCACCTTAAAAATTTTTTTTTCACCTAAAAAAATTTTTTTTTCACCTTAAAAAATTGTTTTCGCCTTAAAAAATTTTTTTTTTCACCTCAAAATTTTTTTCTCACCACCAATTTTGTTTTTATATCTAAAAAAAAGTTTTTCACCTCAAAATTTTTTTTTTCAGCTCCATAATTTTACTTCTAAAGTTTTTTTTTACGTTACTTGTATCAGAAATAGTAGACAATTTTTTTTGGATATTGGTGGGGGGAGGGTATTCAAAGATTCGGCAATGCCGAATTTAAGCATTTGTTACTTGTTTTATTTTTTTTATACATATATATATATTTTTATATATGTAAATATTTTACTTAAAAATGTTTAATGGAAGTTGTAGTGATATTTATTTTATATTTTTTATCTCTCATTTGTTATTATTTTTTTTTTGCACGCAATTTATTAAGGTTTTTTTTTTCAAGTTATAAAGTTAAAGTTTAAAATATTTTTGTTAAATCTGCGGAACAAAATTGTTTAAATTCGTTTAATTAATTAAACTCCTAATCGTTGCAATCAAGAATTCATTGAATTTTTTTTTAATTTAAAATAATTCAAACAATTAAAAATTTTTGTGATAACAGTTTAAATGGCTTTTGTTTATTTTTTTTTCTTAATTTAAGAAATTTTTTAAATTAAAATAATTTTGCTTAGTTAAGTATATATTTTTGTTCTTTTAATATGTTATGATTTCTTCATATATATTTTTTTTTTGTTCCTGTTATTGTGACCCAATTTATAACTGCTCGAGCTATTACTACATAGAGTATAAAAATTTGTACACTAAGATCCTAACAATTATATTTACTTACCAAAATTGTTTTTTGTTAAACAGAAAAAGTTTTTTAAACAGTGCACCTTCAATAGCCGTACACTTTTATATAGTGAACATCTCCCTTTATATAACTCTTTAAAATGAACAAATTCTCTGTCCGCTATGTGGATTATTCACTGTGTAAATTTTTAATATTTTTTTTTTTAAACTTTAAATAGACTTATAAAGTTATAAAACAAAACTTTATAACTTGTGAAGAGTACAACATAAAAAAATTCTTGTGTGTTTTTATGATAAATTTCAGTTTTATATGAAAGTTTTTTATATTTTTTTGATTCAAGAAAAACATCGTCTCTTTTTTTTGTTATTAAAATTTTTCATAGTATATTTTCAAGAATTTATTCTATATTAGAAGCAGGAGCAGGTAAATTTTCTGTTGCTGCACTAAAAATTAAATAAAATTTATGTATGACTTTAATAATTTTTACCTATTTTTATTTATATTAATTAATATTTGTATCAATGTGATAATATGTTTAATTGAACGAATTAACCTTTTCGTAAATATAAAGATTTTTCTTTCTATCAGTGTATTTCACTGCTTGTTTTTGTTAAATATTGGTTTAATTTGTTTAGTAAATAAAATATTTGTGAGTGTAAACAAATTTTAATAGAAACTTTTTATTTCTTTCATGGAATCTTTTAGTTGTCTTACAGTGAGCTCTAAATTAGGGCGAATTAGCGATACACTAAATTGTGTCTGTTTAAGGTCAAAGATCAAATTTTAGGAGATTTTAAATTTATTTTAAAAATATTTTAATAATTAATTCTAGAATAACGTTTGAAATAGGTAACGGTATTTTAGCGGTTTTGTCTGTTTTAAAAAAAAAAAAAATAAAAACCCTCCGAAAAAAAGCAAATTGTGATTTATAGGGACTTCCCCAGAATTGATTGATTCCCATGGGGCTTTTCCTCCTACAAAAGTTGTTAGAAAATCCAGAATAGTTGCCAATGTCTTGTTTCTGTAGACAGACAATTCATTTACACTGCGTTCATTAAGAAAGTTTCAGTATTAATAATTCAAATTATGTTAAAAAAAAATATGTATGAAGAGTTCCGCTATATAGTAACAAATCAATTGCATTGATGGCAAAAAAAAAAAAAAAAAAAAAAATATAGAATCTAGAAACTTGCAAGTGTCATATAGGTTTTTGATGCGCCTTAGTAAATTTTTTTATGTAACCATTAAAATCAATACAAAATTACTCTTTAGTACTGATTTTTTTTGTATATAGTGTTTTCTTCGGCTGGTTTTATTTGTCTTTAACTCCAGGTTTTGTTTTTTTTTTTTATTTTTTGCAATTATCTTCTATGCTATTATTTTGTTTTGTATGTATCGCGATTAATGTCCACTCCGTAGAAAATATTTGCATTTGCTTAGGTTTATATAGTTTTTTCAAAGGCTAACCCCAAAAATATTTGTTTATAATTTGTTAGTAATTATAAAAGTATGTGGATTTAAGATTTACTATTTCGTAAGTAATATTAAGTGATATTCAGTTCTTTTGAGCAACTATGCCATTTCATAATTTTATTTCAGAATTTTTTAAATGTTTACACTTTAAGTTGAACGTCTGAAAATTCATAGAAATTTGAACAGTTTTTTCTTTTTGTTAATAACACAGAAAGTACGTCAACATTATACACGAAAACCCCGGGACACGTAAAATCGTAGAATTCAGTGGCTTACTCCACTTTGGAAAGTTAGGGGTCTTTTTAAATAGATAATTAGATTTTAAAATTGTATTGACTCTAGCGATTTTTATTTATTGTATTTTAATGAGAAAACTCTTGATATTACTTTATTTATTGTTTTTTTATGTTGTTTTATTTATTGCAGTACAAAAAAATAGCTATACCCCAATATTAATTCTACACTGGGATATGTTTAATTCAAATTAAAGTACACCAATGCGTATACGTAATATTTGCATTTATAATACATACCACTCATACGACTTTAGGGTAATTAAACATTACTGTAACAGACTTTAATGAGAGTTATGCTGTTTTTTTTTTTAAATTTGATAAATAGTAAACAAGTAGAAAAAAAAAACAATAAATAAAGTCATTGCAAAAGAGTTTTCTCGAAGTCTTTTTATTCAAATATATTTGTAGAATCACTTGAGTCAATACACTCACAATATATTTTCCGTTACCGACTGTAGTTTATTTAAAAAGTAATACGTAGAGTTTGTTTTTAAATGAAGAATCAATTGAAATTTATAGAAATATATTTTTTAACTATTTGAATCAGTCATTCAAAAACAAACTATAAAAAACAACAGACTTTTAGAAGGAGTTAATATGTTCTGTTAAATCTAAATGTTTTCTGTTTCTAAAAATAGAAATTCATATAATTCCTTTTTGTTTTTTTTTTTATCAAAATAGTTTGTATATATACAAAATTATTTCAATAAAAATTACAAGAAATTATTCAAATATACACCCACACAAAGCCAATAAAAATATATACATCTGCATGTGTTGTGTTCTGTTTTGTAATTACATACAAATAAAAAAACTTTCAATTTGAAAAACAAACCAACCACAAAAGTAGTTTTTTTCTAACTTTTTGTCGGTAAAAATTTGATGGTTATTTTAAACGACTTTCTATTGTTTTTACCTTGTCAATTATTAAACAATGATTGAAAATAAACAACAAAATAGGTTGAATATAATGGAAAATCACTAGTCCTCTTTTTGATTGTATTTTCGATTAATTTAATATGTATTTTGGGTTGTTTTAAACGAAATAATGTTCTGAGTGTATATACAAAATTATATCAATAAAAATTACAAGAAATTATTAAAATATAGATACACACAAAAAAATTACATACAAATATAAAAAATTTCAATTTGAAAAACAAACCACAAAAATAGTTTTTTTTTCTACGTTTTGTCAGTTAAAAATTGATGGTTATTTTAAACGACTTTCGATTGCTTTTACTACTTTTATCGATTATTAAACAATTATTGAAAATAAACAACAAAATGGGTTGAATATTATGGAAAATCAGTAGTCCTCTTTTTGATTGTATTTTCGATTAATTTAATATGAATTTTAAGTTGTTTTTAACGAAATAATATTGTGAGTGTACAAACCTTAAATTTAAATATCTTTTTAAAATTACCTAATTTTTCAAAACGTGGTATATCACAGCACAGAGGAAACAGATTTATTATGACAACCGAATTTATTGCCTACTGAATAGTTTAGCTGCAGCAACTGAATTATTCGGTTATCGCAAGCAAATGTTTTCCAGATTCCACGACCCAAAATAAAGTTTACCTGTCTGGGGGTTTTCTTTGTTGAAATTTTACTAACAGTGAAATTAGTAAATCGAAATTTTGCAATATTTCTGTTAAATTTCAGACGTATTATTTTAAGTTTATCACATATTTTCATTTATATCGTTTATTAAAATTGAATCAGAAAAATTTCGTTTAAAAATTATTTCGTGTAAAACCTTTAAATTTTTTTTGTTTGTATTTATTCATCTATCACTTAACAAATCGAAGGTACTTTATTTACGATGATTGTGTATTCTTCTCTTCATACTTGTGTATGAATATTCTGTATATCTCTGTTTGTTGTCGTTTCAACGTTTAGACGGTCTTTCGGCCTTTCGTCTTACTGTTATCATATCAGCCGGACGGTTTGTCTGTCGGTTGGTCAGTTAGTCATCTTTGTTTTCTTAGTAATTATAGAAGTTTTACTTTTTTTCTTTCAATGTTTGTTCTATTAAGTTGTTCGTGTTGTTTTTTATTGCTTTTTCTTTGTATTTGTTTTATATTTACTGTTGCTATTCATCAGTTAAGCTACTGCTGTGCTGTGCTTGCTAGTCAGTCAACCAGTGAGACAGCCATACCTACTATTATCAATTTAAGTGATGTTTTCATTAATTTTTGTGTTTTTTTTTTTTTTTTTCAGCAGCAGCAAAACTAAAATATGTATAACATTAAGCTTATATATATTTTAATTAGTTGATTTATTTGTTAAATCTATGTTTATTTTTATCATTATAGTTTAAATAATTTTGTGAAAAATATAATAAAATAAATTTAATTAGGGAATTTTTAGTTTAATAAATTTTAAACTTATTTGTTTTCTTCAGAAAAAAATAGGGTCTTAAGAATTTTTGCCAATCAATCGAACTATGGACGCAAGATTACTAATATTCACCCATATTCTAGTTGTCGTTATCAATGTCGTCGTCGTTTTTGAGTCAACATCACTTTGCTTCAACGTCGACATCACTTCGATACCAAATTGGTATTCTAAAACAGTGTTGTAACGACGTCGACAGTTTATCGATTCAAACAAAAACACATCTCTAAAAATTGAGTCGGCAGATTTAATTTGTTTATTATTTTTGCGAAAAAATGTTTTTTATGTGTAATTTAAATTCTGATACCAGTGATGAAGAAAATAAAGAAAATCTAGTATTGGAAAGAAATCCAATATCTTTAATCTGCCGGATAGCAAGTGAGAAGCAAAATCAAAGTATGTTACTTTAAAGAATGTTAATCTTCTAATTTTTTTAAAAGGCTTGAAAGTTACTTTCGGCTGAATAAAACAGCCTTCAAAGATGTGCTGGAAACAATAGCACCTAATTTAAAAACCGGAATCAAGTCCACATTTATTTCCAAAACAATAAAGTTGGCAGCTACATTAAGATTTTTAGCCCAGGGGTCGTACCAGCTCAGTGTTGGAAACGACTTTAACTTAGGGTTCAGCTATTTCTGAAACTGTAGAATATTTGCCACAGCTTCCTCCAGCGGGCTCAATATAAATTGCTTGAATCTTACGCCACCTGTAGCATTACACTCGGCTTTGTTGGCTACCATTTTCTTTTTAACTTTAAATTTTAATTCTCGCCAAACCTATAAATAAATTTTGTTATATTTTTATAATGCACCATATATGATCATGCTTTCTTTACCTTCTGCCATCCATCTCACATTATTCTCGGTGGGCCAAGTGCATTTAATAAATTTGATATTTCTTCCCATTTTTTCCGTTTTTTTTTCAGTCATTACTTTTCCTCAAGTCGTTACTAAAAATTGTGTCGACAAAATCAGAGTCGTTTCAAGACAATATCATCGTCACATTTTCTTACAGAATAAAAAATACTTGTCGACAGTTATTGATTATTTCCGATAACGACAACGGGAATACCAATTTCAAAAAAAAAAATCACAAGACGACATTGTCTTGTGTCGATGACGACAAGTAGAATAAGGGTGATTGTAAAAGTTTGTAATTTAATATAGAGAGAAATGTTCGCTCCTCACCAAGTTTCAGATTTTTAAATTAAAACCCATTTTTATTTTTTGTGTTAAAGAATGAGGTTGAATTCAAAAACAGCTAAGATTTCTCCATGTATTCAATTTAAATTACTCTATGATTCGCCTGATTACCTTTATAAGGCATGTACCTTAGATTTGGTTTAGCTGTATTTTTTTTTAATAGATCTTTCTGGGATGTTCTGAAATATAATTTTTTCACAATTTCAAACCTATATTTTTTAAGCAAAGCCAAAAGATTTCCTAATAATAAAATCATACATTAATTCATTGCAATTAAATTTAATTTAACGTTTGTTATTTTTTTTTTAACTTCACAGCGGCATATATTTTAATTTATAGACTGAAGCCGACAACATTAAAGACTTTAGGGCATTTTTATAATCAACACCTACTTTAAAAGCAACAGGTTGTTTAAAAACCAACAAAGACTTCAAGGAGTTTAAGGCATGATTTTTCCGTATAGATTTAAGATTCATATGCAGGTTCTGAAGGCTTATTTTAGGCAATCTTTTGTAGCCATGAACATTTTATTGTACATAGTATATATTTATTTCACTTTAAAATATCTTTGTTTTTAAGAATTTTATATTTTAAATTTCATTCTTTACATATATACTAATTTTTTAATTTCTTTTCTCATTTTAGGTAAGAGACCTTGGACTAATTTCTTTGTTACAATAAAATTTTTTTATAATAAATTGCTGTAAGTGATAATATGCAATAATCTATTTTTTCTAATTTTAATGATTGTTTTTTCTTTTTAATAAAATAGGGGGCAAATACTGTTTTTATTATGATACGATGGTACAGTTCATTGCATCATATAAATATTACATTCAAACTTATTCATGTTAATATAATAATTGCATACAAAGCAGAATAAAAAAAATATAAATAAAAAAATAACGATGGTGATAAATTGATAACTCCTTAACTGAAAAAATTTTTACAATTTGAGATTAGTTTGTTTTAAGGTTTCTGTATGATCGAAAGCTATTTGGTGTACTTATATTAAAGTGTAAAAAAAGTAAGGCAAAAGTGCACTTTAACGGGCATTGGAAAAAAAAATATGATTCACTCCGGAATAAAAAAAAGGAGAATTTTTTCTATCTTGATTTTTTTTCTTACATTTTATCGGGACTACAAGGGGTGGGACTTAAATGGATCATGATACAAAATACATTTTTGAAATTCTGAAGAAATTTGCTGTCATTTGAGTACCCACACTAATATGTTACCATTCGTACCGGTTTTTAGAGCCTAGGGGTGTCAAAGGCCCCGGCTTCAGAAACGGAAAATAGAAAACCATTTTTTTCCAGATGCTGTCATATTTTTTTTTTTTTTTTTGTTGAGCAACCCTATAAAGTGCATTTTAGCCAAAAGTAATTTTAGAGGTATCAATTTATGACCATCGATATTTAAAATATACAAACATTGAGTTTTTGCCATTTTTTCAATATAAAATGTCTGCATATAATAAGAGTTTGTTTATATTTTTTTTTTGTTTGCTGAGCAATATGTAATTTTTTTGTGATACCCTACAGTTATGAAAAAAAAAATAAATTTAAGTTAATGACAAAAGATTACCATAATGGGTTTGATTTTTTAACTTGACAAAATTGTCATCAAATGACACAACTGTCATCAGATGACACAAACATGTCAATTATCACGATATACATATGAAAATTTCTAAAAATTTTGGATTTTGATAAGATCTTTTGCCAGATCGAAATACATGTATCAGCCTAGCTAAAAATCGTTAATTTGCTTAGTTTTTTGATTAATGTTTAATAGAATTATACTTAAACCGGCAATTGAATTAATTTGATATTTTTAAACAAGTAAAATATTATAACAATTTATATGACAACGAAATTATATAAAAAAATTCTCCTAATAACAAAATTGTCATATTATAGAAAAATTGTTATATGGTGACAAAAATTTCTTATATGTGTAATAAAGATAAAATTATGAAAAATTGCATATATATGCAATTCGAAGTGATTCAATTCAAAGAAAAAATAAATCTCCCAACTGTTTTAATAATTGCAGACATCACTTTCATTTGAATTAAATTATAAATATATTTGAAGAAATTTTTACTTTTTACTAAAATAACAAAATTGTCTTGACAAAATTTTCCTATGGTAACAAAATTGTCTTATAGAGACAAAATTGTCTTATAGTGACAAAATAGTCTTTTAGTGACAAAATTTTCTTATAGTGACAAAATTGTCTTATAGTGACAAAATTTTCTTATAGTGACAAAATTGTCTAATAGTGACAAAATTGTCTTATAGTGACAAAATTGTCTTATAGTGACAAAATTGTCCTATAGTGACAAAATTTTCTTAAAGTGACAGAATTGTCTTATAGTGAATTGTCCTATAGTGACGAAATTGTCTTATAGTGACAACATTTTCTTATAGTGACAAAATTGTCTCATAGCGACAAAATTTTATAGTGACAAAATTGTCTAATAGTGACAATATTGTCCTATAGTGACAAAATTGTCTTATAGTGACAAAATTGTCTTATAGTGACAAAATTGCCCTATAGTGACAAAATTGTCTTATAGTGACAAAATTGTCTTTTAGTGACAAAATTGTCTTTTAGTGTCAAAATTGTCTTATAGGGACAAAATTGTCTTATATGTAGTAACAAACCTGTCATATAGTGACAAGGTTGCAAAAATTGCCATATCAGATTTTTTTTTGTAATACGATAACAAAATTTTGTTTTATGCTTTTTTATAAAATAAAAACTTTATTTTGTAATCTTTTTGAAACATTTCTGAAAATACCTAGTGCCAACGGACAATCTATGGCGTAGAGTATTTCCTTATTCATTGCAACTATCTAAATCACTTTTTACTCGTTTTTAATACATTGATTTTTATTGTTAAAAAAAAAAACTTTTAGAGTAGAGTAGCAGATGTATAGTAGTAGTAATCATATCCATATACCCATATAACTAACACACAAACAACAATAGCATTTAACTCTGCAGGGTGTATATGTTCAAACAACATCAACATCAGCAACTACAAGAGGAAAAAAAATTGCAATTGCAATTTGATTGCTGGTAGATATTGTGTATGATGAGAATGAACTGGAAATAAACAACATATAAATTTTCGAAAAGATTTTTTTTTACAGTTTTTTTTTCCATAAATATATATTGTACAATATGGGTTGTTTGGAATTGCTGTAAAAAAATTGAAATTTGCCTTTTTATCCAGAATAAATAAAAATCACATAAATATAGGGGAATTCCTGAGATTTTTATTCATTTGTAAAGATTTTTTTTGGGTAAATATAAAATTTATTATATTTTTTATTTTATTTATTTTGTAGTACAATAAATGTCGTATTTTATATTAAGACAAAAACATAATTCCCCTTGTTATTGTATTTGCATACATTCTTTTTCCATTTGCCATTTGTTCACTATCATACACTCAGAATATTATGTAGTTAACTGTTTGTAGTTTAATAAAAAAGTTTTCCGTTACATTTAAAAATAAAGGAACATACTTTTATTTTTCAAAGAAATTTCTATATTAACTTTTTTATACATTTATTCGAAATAATTTACTATCATTTACCGATTTTTTTCAGTTTCATTTATTTTTTTCATTTGTTTGAAATTTAATAAAAATTTACCCACATAACGGAAACTTGTGGTTTGTTTGTGTCCGTAACAGTTATTACAAATTTAAATTTTGTTTTCTGCCTGTTTAAAAAAAAATATTCAAAAAATTTCAATTTGTTTTTTTATTTAAATTGGTTGTATATATACAAAATTTTTCAATACAAATTACAAGAACTTCATAAACACACATACATACACAAATACATTCACACAAAAAGTGTTTATAGCTTCATATGAATACATACATTTTGTATTGTACGAATATATTAAAAAAAAAAAACAAAAAATACAAAAACAGAAATAATTTCAAATAAATGAAAAAAACATTTATTTTTTAACGATTGGTAGGTAAAATTTTGACATTTATTTTAACTGATTACATCATTTGTTTCTTACGGATGTGTCTGTTAATTAATCAACATTTAAAAATAAATAACAAATAGCATTTAATTTAAAT
The DNA here is from genome assembly GCA_949748255.1 of Eustalomyia histrio. NCBI lineage: Eukaryota > Metazoa > Arthropoda > Insecta > Diptera > Anthomyiidae > Eustalomyia > Eustalomyia histrio. The sequence continues at coordinate 151,832,929 of OX456526.1, forward strand.
GAAAATTAAGTAGACCGGTTTTTAAATGAAATATCATTTATTGTAAAGGATATTTTCAGTTATTTTAACTTACAAACTTTTTTAAGTGTATTGATTTTGATTTTCAACTTTTTTTTTTTTTTTTTTTTGCAATGAAAGTTTTTCAAAAATTCATTGTTGTTATGTACACAATTTAAGGATTTAATTAAATATTGTTGACATTTTTTAAATTGATTACAACGAAGTTTATGTTTTATTAGAGAAATCTCTAATACCTACGAGTATATTTAATTTTAGAATTGTTCTATTGAGATATTTTAAAATGAGATTTTATAAATTCTTTCAAAGCTTAAACTCCTCAATATTCAATACATGTTTTAAAAATAAATAAAAAAAATTGAGTTCGATAACTTTTTTTAGAATCTGTAATTATGTACACTCACAATATTATTTCGTTAAAAACAACTTAAAATACATATTAAATTAATCGAAAATAAAATCAAAAAGAGGACTACTGATTTTTCATTATATTCAGCCCATTTTGTTGTTTATTTTCAATCATTATTTAATAATCGTCAAAAGTAGTGAAAACAATCTAGTCGTTTAAAATAATCATCAATTTTTAACTGACAAAACGTTAAAAAAAATGATTTTTGTAGTTTGTTTTTCAAATTGATTTTTTCTTATTTGTGTGTAATTTTACAAAAAACACACAGATGTATATATTTTTATTTTCTATGTGTGTATCTATATTTGAATAATTTCTTGTAATTTTTATTGAAATAATTTTGTATATAAACAAATTATTTTGGTAAAAGCAAATAGGAATTATATGAATTCCTATTTTTAGAAACAGAAAACATTACATTTAATTTTTAACAGAAAATATCAACTCCTACTGAATATTAGTAAATATTTATAATTTGTTTTTTCAATGACCAAATGAAAATAGTTAAAAACACATTTCTATGAATTTTAATTGATTCTTCATAAAAAAAAAATACTTTTTGAAGAAACTACAGTCGGTAACTGAAAATATATTGTGAGTGTATTTTTTAGAAAAACTTTCTCAAAATAAGGAAAACATTATCTTAATCCGATTTTATACCATCAAAAATATACCTCGCCAGAAATAACTATACTTTTGCTGTTACATAACAATTTTATTTATTTTCGCCGCTTTTTCCTAAAAATTCCAGGTCTCTAGAAATCAATTTTTAAAAAGATATGTTATTCTTTCAAGAGTTGGGGAAATGCATAAAATTGTAGCACTGCCAATAACTTTTTTTTTCAATTCAACTTTATTAAGAAAAAAGAAAAAGGTTTACATAAAAACTTAGATCGAACACGGTTATGATAATTATAAATATGAACTTTGTGGGCGTTGTGGCGTAATTGGTTCGCGCGTTGGACTATTACACAGAAGGTTACCAGTTCCACCCCAACGATCATTTTAGAAAAATTATATATATGAGTTTTCTATCCCTCAAACATACCGTAACGCCCTCATTCCCTTATTCCCATAGCACTTAACCCTACCGATGTAAAATAGCATAACAGCGTTAAAAAGCTTTAACTAGTTCGCCAACTCTCCATCAGATGGCGCACTACAACTGTTCTTAAATTTATCATCTCGCACAATTACAGTGTTGCATTATTCGAAACCTTTTATCTTTAAACACCATTCATTTCATTGAGCCATCACACACTAGACTAATATTTAGGGTGGGTGCGAACTGGCTAAATAAAATCTAAATTAAATTCAGGTTTCCAAATTTCTTTGAATCTAAAAAATATATTCAAGTATTTTTCAAAACATTTTTAAACCCTTCTGTCAATTTGTATTCGTTTAGAATTTATTTAGCCACCTCGAACAGGGCCTTAAGCGGGATGATATTCATCTAGCATAAAATGTATACCAAGCTCTGCGTGTGTTAGTGTTTTTTGTAATTATTTAACGTTTGGCGTTTTAAAAAAATGTGCTGCTTATGCGGGGTAGAACTTGGTTGAAACTTTACGCCAATAAAAAACCTTTCTCTTCGCTCCGCTTGCCTACAAGCTAAAATGCTATGCTAGCACAATTTTTTTCGTGTGTGAAGGCTCATTTACAAGAAAAATCCCGCAATCGTATGAAATTTGTATCGACACTTAATAGATATATTTTTTTTTTAATAATCGAACAAAATTTTTCAGTTTTTGTTATAATTTCACACTCAAAAATTATATTTTGAAGAAAGATGCAAAAATAGCCAAACATTTTCCGAAAAATGTCTAAAATAATGGCTAATGGCTTAATCCTTATTTTTTCCGAATACGCTTATTCCAAAATCAACTCTTCCATATTTACATACCACTAGGCAAATGTGACATCATGTGGCTCACCCTGTTCTAAATATGGTAGAGTTGCTTTTTTCCCATGTGAATGCTTATCACATAGTTATAGAACACCCCCACTCGTCTAGAATAATTATGAAGATGAAAACTGTACTTTTTGCATTATATGCAAAACACCATTTTATGCAAACTACCATTTTATATTACACGGCCCAAATAGAGACTGCAGTTTCGTTAAAGCTGAGACACAAAGTATATGGCAGAACTTGTCTTTCAAAGATTGTTTTTTTTTTGTAACCATTACTTTTCATTGATTTTTTTTTCATTCTTAAAAAATCAATAAAAAGTTTTTATTTCTAAATAAACAAATTTGCAATATCAATTATACATTTTCTTCTAATGAAAGTTTATAGTTTTTACCATAAAAACTTTCTGTGGTGTAAATTCTATTCAATTTTCACTGAATATTTTTTTTTATTTAAAAAAAAAAATACATGATTTTCTATTTTCAGTAGTAGTAAATCTCTTTAATATTTTAAACCATACACAAAGCTCCTGTGTGTACGTATGTATATATGTATATCCATGGTCATACATTGATAACTATTTACAGGCAATTGTTTACTACAAGTGATGGGATTGCCAAATGACTTTTATATAATGGAAAATACTTTTAGCGTGCTTATGTCAAAATGACAGTCAGCTTATAACCATAGATATGGGCGAGTGTATTTGACTTGTGCACACTTACACATATGACTCTTACAAAATTTTTACTTTACATAACAGTGTCAGGCTGTAAAAATGTTAAAGGAAATGGTAGTCGTAAAAAAAAAAAAATGAAAAAAGTGCAGGATAAAAAAGCGCGCCTATAAATTTCCTGAATTCTTTTTTTGTATTGTTGCTCTCAATGTTGTATTGTCTGTTTTGATGCAGTAAATGTAATGTTGTCTGTATGTATTCACATTTTACACATCTATTTAAAGAGATACACACACAAGCACATATAAATCCTAATAGGATAGATAGATATACAAAAAGTCGTAAATTATTTGCCACACACCTAAAAGTATGCTATGCAAGCAATGTATTTGCTTTGCTTGCTCACTCACTCACCACTACAAAGATATATGTAGTATCGTACTATAAAACATTGTATAGTATGTGTGATGCATTGTTTGTTGATATCCTAGTTGGGATATACAATTCTGTCTGTGTCGTTGTGGCGATGTATGCGTGTGTAAAACTATGTGGCCAAAGCATACATTTAATACCATCTACACATGCATGCCATCCAATGCATGGTTTTGTTATACCATTTTAAATATTTTTGTTGGAACACTTTTTTCCTATTTCTTTTTTTTCATTGTGTGTGTATTATTCTCTGGTATGTGTTAAAATCATTCTTATAATACTTAGTTTATGCCATATGCTACTGCTTTACTATATTTTTTTTTTTATTTAGGTGATTGTCCATTTGTTGCTTTATGTGTTTGTAGTTATTTTTTTTTTAAGTATATTTTTAGGAAACTAAAGTTTTTTTTTTTAGTCAAAAGATCTTTTTTCCGTTTGTAAATGGATTTCGTCGCTAGGGACAACACAAAAAAAAGGACTTTGCCAAATAAAATTAGTGCAACAAAAAATTATTACAATATTTCATATTTGTTTTTTCTCTTTTTTTTTTTTTGTTCAAATTGTTGCTTTGTATATCTTTTGGTTACAATATATTTTAGTTTTTCTTATCTGGTGTTAAAATATAGCACTATTGTTTTATCATAACATTTGTGTTATGTTTAATCGTTGGGTTTCTTAAACTATCTATTTTTATATTTAGGTTTTTAACGAAATTTTTCAATTTTAGATTTTTGCAGAAAAAAAATTAATATTGAAAATTCGAAATTTTCCTCTACAGACTAGTTTTATTAGAGTGTACCAGATCAGAGATCTGGTTTTGTTAGTTCATTTTAATTTAACCTTTTATTTTTTTTTCCTCGTTTTTCTTTTCCATCTATAAAAATCTACAGAATGAGTATAGAAATTAAGCAAAAATATAAATTCGTTGTAAAATTTGACCGACCTCTAAAAATATATCTATGGTTAGACAGATATTTTTTTTCAAAGATTTTTGATTGAGTTCTAAACTAAATTTGTAATTTAAAAATTTATTTGTTTTTATAGAATTATATCATTTTATAATTATAGTTTTTGTTGAAATTATCATTTTTATAAATCCTTATGCACCATATGGCGAATATTATGGTGTCCCGATAAAAAATAATATTGATATACAGTGCTGTCTGGGTAGAGTGAACCAATTTTTGCAGAGCGATTTCACTATACCCAGGTTGTTCACTAAATCAAGGTTGAATTTTTTTTTATTTAAAAAAACTAATTTATTTTAAATGCATTTATAGGTTATAAATTTTATATTTCCATATAATACTAAAGTTTAAATTTATGACTGGAAAAAATTAGTAATAGTTGTTTGTTTCTTTGGTTTGCTTACCGATATTTTTACTCTTTAATTAATTAATTTTCTCTCTTTAATTTTTGTACCCTTTTTCATTGTTTTTCTCCTTCGCCAAAGAGGTTCATGAGTGTTCACTCAATGTAAATATTCTGGTGTTCACTCTAACGAGGTATTCATAGCATCGGGGGTTCACTCTGTCCAGACAGTACTGTACTATCACTGAAACAATTCATATAAATCGATAAATATGTAAATTACAATTTTTAAAAATGGATATGTCGGTGTAAATTGGTAAAAAAAAAAATTGCCAATTTTACCCAACATTGGTATTAAAATTGATGAAATAAGAGGCCGCACAGTGAATCAATCGGCCCCATAGAAAATAAAAAAATATAGCTGGAGGACCCATTAAGGGTCATGTAAAAAAAGGAAAGCATGGGAAACTTTGAAGAATTAGTCACTAATCTGAGATCGGAATGAAAAAAATTAAAATCAAAATGGCGAATCCAAAATGGCAGCAGCGAATTTTAAATATTAAATATTTTGTTTTTCAATACAACATTTTAAAATTACTTTGGGTCACTGATTGCGATTCTGAAAGCAAAAATTGACGTCGAGAATTTAAAATTGTATACCATATTGAATCAAAAAAAAAAAAAAAATCATTTATAAATGTGTCTTTTAGACTCAAAATATAAACTTTAAGAATTCACGACCGCCATTTTGGATCCGCTATTTTAAATATTTTTAATTCTGATTTTAGATTTGTGATTAGAAGCATTTAAAACTTTCTACATGATCTTTTTTATATGATTCTTAATCAAGGTTGACAGCCGATACAGTTTTAATACCGTTATCTGTTTCAAATCCCTTTCAAATTGATAACCGATACCAATACCAAAACTCTTGATTTTAAAAAATACCGGTATTCGAAAACCTTTAACCTTATTACCGGTATGGCACCGGTATTAAATTGGATTTTTACAAAATATGTTTTTCACGTTTTTCCCGTTAAGAAGGATTTGATCTAATAAAATCTGTTTAGGTGCAATTGGAAATGATTAAATCTAATTAGATCTGGTATAAGATCTGATAAGATATGGCATGTGTAATACATTTTATGGCCAGATCTGATGAGATTTGGTGCATATCTGTTCATGTCTAAAGTGATATGAAAAATTTTGTGTCTTTTGTTGTCAGATATGAGTAGATCTAGTCATATAAGATTATATCAGGTGACTGATATCAAATACAGTACCTGATCTAAGCCATTTAAGCCGATTTCAAAGGCACCAATTTAAAAATTTATAATATATTAAAATCAGGCACTGAAACCTTGAAAAAAAGATGGGTTCAGGTTCGGGTGCGTGTAAATTGTAATAAAAAGTTCAGGCTTCGGGTTCAACATTTTAAAAAAATTATAAATGTTTTATTAATAGAAAATTTATTTATTTTTCAAACAAATTTTTGTTTAATTTTATAATTAATATATTTTAAAAGTTTTGTTCTTTGAAATTTGTTCTTTGTGGCAGCAAAATGAATTTCAAGACTGAAAAAGCCCTTTCATTTAAAGAATTTGATTTAGAAAATCTTTCCTTCTCTTTTCGAACACATGTTCGAGCATATCTTCATCCTCTTTTGAAGAACAAGATATGGATTCTCTTATAAAATTCTCTTCTTCTCTTTCCATTTGCAAATCTGGCATCTAGATATAATGCTGCAATCAAAAGTGGATTATTATAACACAGTACGAGAGAATTGTTAACAGAATATGAAAATAGGTGTTTTGCTGTAGCACGTCATTTTGAGAAAATCGATTTTTAAGCTTCGAAGAAGGTTCACTTGTAATGCAATACTGTTATAAAAAGTTCTATAAAAACAGAATGGGTGAACCGATTTTAATGCTTGAGCCAGTTTTGAAAAGGGAATTAAATTTGGATTTTTTTTTATTAATTTTTTTCTCCGCTAGGTGGCGCTTTAATTTTCATGTAAAGTTAAAAAATAACCATTAAAAAATACATTACATTCTAATGTGCTACAGCAAAACGCCTAGACACGTATTTCTTTATTTTAAGCCTATTTTCATATTCCGTTAACATTTCTCATGTACACCAACCACTGTCGTACTGTGTAATATTTAAATATAACTCTTTCGAAAATGTTTTTGTTTTGTCATCATTTGTTAGCTATAATTAAAAATTAAGCTAAATTCTATAAAAATCGCCTAAAGTCATCTGTTCTTCATGTAGTTTCAGTGTTAATTTTTTAACAGGTGCAAACGCTTCTACGAATTCTTCACAAATATTCCAAATATTATAATTCATAGTTAATGCAGCATCCAGCAAAAAGGCTTAAACCAGGTCATAACTGGAATTTCATCTAGTTTGACAGTCTAGTACGACTTTTTTCAAGTTTAACTTTTTAGCTAAAGAAGAAATTTTTGATGGTGGCAATTTTTTTGCAAATAGCTCTGCATCGATCAAGTATTTGCTTAAAAGAAATGCAACAAATTTAATGTTTTTTTTTTGTAATTTTTCTATCAAACATTTCTCACGCCATGAACAGCAGGAATATTTTTTTATAGTTTTTAACCCAAACCTGGTAAAATTGTTGGGTTTAGGTTCGCGTTCGGTTTCAGTCCTTGATTAAAATAAAAGGTGTTTTTTTAAATTTCTTTTTATGTTTCTTATTGAATCTGATTAGATATTATATGTTCCAATAAAATTGGATCTGCCTTTATTTGTTCAGATTGAAATGAATCTCAAATTTGTCCCTCAATTTTAAGATCTAATTAGATTTGGTACAATTAGGTCCAAGGAGATCTGTACGAATCGATTTTTGTTACCAAAAATTCGTATTGCTAATTTGAGGAACGGTTCTTGATACCGTTTCGGTTTTTTAATTTAAATTGTTATTTCTAAGTAAACCAACTATTATTACAGTTAAACTAACTATAAGCGCTTTATTACACAAAAAACTATCACTTAACAACTGTTAAACTTTTTTGAGTGTAAGGAACTAAAAATTGCAACTGTTAAAATTTTCTGAGTGTAGGGAACTAAAAATTACCTCCTAAGTTTTTTTACTCTATTTTACCTTTATTTTACAACCAACTAGTTTAAACGTAATCCATTTATTCGGAAGATACTGTAGTGCATATGTATTAGTCATTCACTCACACTACTACAAACACTCGTATCACTAATTTAAAGTGTAGTTGTAATTGCTATTGCTTGTATCTGTTCTAAATACTAAAAATCCTTCTTTTTATCATGACACATTACGTTTATTTACAACATTTGTTACTACCGTGTTCTATGTATATATTTTTTATTATTGTTGTTGTTGTATGTAATTTAACTGTATGTATGTATATTTTGGTGTTGTGTTTTTATTATAATTATGCGTTTGTCTCCTGTTTGCTAGATACAATTTTCATTAAAGTGTGGGGGTTTTTTATGATGGAACCTTAATAAACCATACACATACAGTGTAAATGGAGGCCAAACCCCAGCCCAGACAGTCAGTCTCTCCAACCAAGTCATCCGTTTAAATACTCTGGCTGGCATCCATTCAATTGCCAGAAATTAGCAATTTTATAGTTAACGTATTGTACAGTGAACGAAATTTCATTGGTTATAACAATATTTTTAAATTTTAACAAAAATTAAAAAAATTGGTTGTGTGGGGGGGGGGGGGGGGAATCCAAAAGTTACCAAATTCACGCAGATAAAAAAAACATGGTTGCAATATTATCACTGCTACTATATTGGGCTTGCTGCAATTCGCTATGGTTGTCACAACCAAGTTATTGTTTTTCTAACCATCATTATTTAGTAAATATTTTACTATTTTATGATTGTCTCCTTTACTATTTTATATCATGATTGGCTGTAACCATACTGTGGTAACAAAAATTATGACTATGAAAAAAATATTATAATTATGCAACGATAAAATGCTGGCAACAATCAATAAATTATTATACATCAAATAAAACATGACTTTAACATTTACAGTCATAATATTGTTTTGTTTTCATAAAAACCAAAATTTTATCAGTTCAGTCAGTTTGTTTTTACTACAAAATGTCTTAAAAAAACAATCATATATTGTTTACTAAACCTAAAAATAAATTGACCAATTAAGAGAATTTTTTAAATGGGTTTTTCGAAAATTCCTTATACATATAAAATTATTTACATTAATCAATTCATTGCCTTTCTTTGAAAGAAAAATTCATAGATTCTGAAGAAAATACTTAGATCCTAAGGACTTTTTCTAGTAGAAATATTATTAGATTCTAAAGAAAAATTTCTAAAAACTTTCTAAAAAATCTTAAAAATATCGAAGATTTTTTTTTATTAAAAAAGTCATTAGAATTTAAAAAAAAGTTTTAAGTGTTTTTCTTAAAAAAAGTCCACAGAATCAAAGTTTTTTTGAAAGAAAAGTTCTTAGAAGTTATGATTTTTTCCTTAACAATTTTTCTTCAAAAAGTCCTTAATAACATTTTTTTTTGAAAAAACATTTCTAAAGGAAATATTCTTAAATTTAAAGAGTTTTTTCATAGTTTCTAAGAACTTTTCCTTTAAGAAATTTTCTTAGATTATGGATCATATATTGATAATCGATGAATCATAATATAGTTATGAGGGACCATAATATGATAATATTTTGAGCATAATATAATTACGTGTAATAATATTATGATAAATTCAATATAACATGTTTATTTAGGACCATAATATGGTAATTTTTGAATTATAATAAAACTGTAGGGACCATATTATGGTAAAAATATGGTTAATTTGTTATCATAATGACACAACCATAAACCCAAAAATATATGATGCTCTTCGAATATGATTGCCCAAACCATGTTTTTTCCTTGCGTGTATTCCGTCCTTATAAAGGGCTTCTAATTTTTAAAGTGAATAACTAATCGATTAAGTATAACTTTATTTTTTTTTCTCTTAATTTTTTCACTTTTTGTTTAAATTAAAAAATTATATATTCCTCTAAGGAATTTCCTTCACTGTATGTATTTGCATGTTGCATGGTGAACAACAAATGACCCAACATACCATATAGCAATCAAACTGCAATACAACTTGAGAATAAGCTTATATAAATAGTGTGTTTTAAGCTTTTCTTAATTTCGCTTATTATAATGTTTAAAAAATGTGAATTCGCAAGCAGTATTTAACAATGCTTGAGAAAAGATTAGTATACATAACTTTTTCTAAAGTATGCGTATAAACAACATACACATATTGAACAACGCAATATGACGATTGAAATAGAAATATTTTTTAATACATTCTAGTCTTGTTGTCTTTGTTCTACGCTTATAATGCATACAACAAGTGTCATTACTTTTTCTTTAAATTTGTCAAACGTGTTTTGCGTGTACATTTAGTTGTAAATTTTATATAGTGAACGTGTAAATTGCAAATTAAATTTAATTATTTTTATTTATGGTTAAAATTATTATTAATTATATTTAAAATGAATTATTATTTATATATTTAAAATGAGTTATTATTATTTATTTTTAATATTAAAATAAAAAATAAATTAAATTAAAGAAAATAATTATGATTTCTCTTTTTCAACTATTAATAATATATGTATTATTTTTGTAAGCTTATTCTACAATTGCAAAAATAAGCTTAAAGTAATCATACACACATAATATTTTCACGAGGGTTCCGTTTTGATTTTTCTACAATTGTTACGAAAGCCTTTTTCAATATATTCTCAAGTCTTTTTCAAGCTTAAGGCTTGTGTTTGTAAGCTTATAATAATATTTTTCTCAAGTCATTTGGTATGTTGGGGATATTATGTTTTTCTTTTGTTAGTTTTAAAAATTTTACCAAAATATTAACAAATGTGTATGTTTACTACTATATCATCATATGTGTTTGTAGTTAGCATCTGCTGTATCCTTGTCTAAATTACATTTGATGTTTTTTTTCTTCTTTTATTTCCTTCTACCCAGCTCTCAAAATTTATGTTGTTTTCCCCTCCTAACATCTCTCTCTCTCTCTCTTTAGTTTTAGTTTTGTTTCACTTCTACACACTAAAATCTTTTGACTTACACAATAGAATCATGCCAAAAGCCATTTAGTGTAGTTATTATCATCAATGCCACTTTATTTGCAACAACAAAAACAACAACAGCAAAAAATATTAGAAACAACCAACTGATTCAACAATGTGACACATTGTTTTTCATATTATAATATTTTACTAACTATTTCTAGTTTATGTTTAGAGTTATGAAATCGAGTCCAAAAGACAAATTAAGCAAATATTATAAATTGATGGAAAAAGTTTTCATCATTAAAATATATTAAATGATGCAACAAATTTTGTTCAATAAATATTTAATTAAATTTATAAATATTATGCGATATAGAATAATATTTAAACTAATTTTAATCACAAAATAGCTTGAGTAAATTACTATTTTATGTGATGTTGGGCCTATTAGTGAAATTGTAGTATCAATTGAAATAATTTGTAACTACACGCAAAGAAAAAACATGGTTGGGGGCAATCATATTCGAAGAGCATCATATATTTTTGGGTTTATGATTGTGCCAATCATATTCGTACTATAATATGGCTATCATGTTATGATAACAAATTAACCATATTTTTACCATAATATGGTCCCTACAGTTTTATTATGATTCAAAAATTACCATAATATGGACCTAAATAAACATGTTATATTGAATTTATCATAACATTATCACACGTAATTATATTATATTATTTCAAAAAAAACTTTGATTCTGTGGCCTTTTTTTAAGGAAAATACTTAAAACTTTTTTTTTAATTCTAATGAATTTTTTAATAAAAAAAATCTTCGATATTTTTAAGATTTTTTTAGAAAGTTTTTGAAATTTTTTCTTGAGAATCTAATAATATTTCCACTAGAAAAAATCCTTAGGATCTAAGTATTTTCTTCAAAGTCTATGATTAGTGTAAATAATATTATATGTATAAGGAATTTTCGAAAAACCCCTTTAAAAAAATCTTCTTAATGGGTTAATTGATGAAATGTTTTAATGACATGTGAAGGGTATTTTCTACTCATCTAATATTTGTCCAGTTTTAGTAAACAATATATGATTGTTTTTTTTTAAGACATTTTGTAGTAAAAACAAACTGACTGAACTGATAAAATTATAATATTTTTTTCATAGTCATAATTTTTGTTACCACAGTATTGTTACAGCTAATCATGATGGTTATAAAAACAATAACTTGGTTGTGACAACCATAGCCGATTGCAGCAAGCACAATATAGTAGCAGTGATCATATTGCAACCATGTTTCTTATCTGCGTGTACATATGCTGACAATTTTATTTCACAATGTCCAGTTAGCTACTAACTGGGATTTTAACTGGCACTTTCGATATAACTGGATATTCATTAATCGGGCCTTAATTTTATAAATTAAAAATTTAAATATCATCCTGTAAAAATTTAAATTTTTATTTCAAGCATATCAATTAATAATTTTTTTTGACATTATTCGATCTCATTAGATCTGATAAAATCTAGACAGCTTTGGCGCTCCTTTAAAAACCACTCAAATGTCTACGATGTAGTACTAGATCTGGGACAGAATTACGACATTCTTGATCGAATGAAATCGTTCGAAAACTGTTTTTTCAATAAGTAACTGCAATAGTACTTATAATGAAAACACCAACTTTAACTTAGATTTCCAATCTAGGGCCGAACTTCAACATTACATATATTATTTTCAGAAATAAAAAACTACCCAGTAAAACTTTTGTAATGGGTGCTATATTCTCATGCGTTACCTTGTAATGATAGCTCGTTACCTTTTTCATTATTTGCAAGCATAAAGTAATAAGTTACTGATTATTGATTACGCGTAATATATGATTTATAATTGTAAAGTAATAATTGAAATATTTTTGAAAATCAATTTTTAGATACATTACTTTGTGTTTTTTTGTAAGCAAAAGTGTAATGTATGTTTGTTTTGACAACACTAGCGAAAAAACGAAGCGCAACAATTCATTTAAGTTTAAAACAATCAAATACTATATGCGTCGATAGCGGAGTGGGTAAAGTTCTTGGCTGGCAACCAGAGTTCCCTGGTTCGATTCCCATCATGACCACATTATTTTTAATAACGTTTAAAATATTTGTAATAATTTTTTTTTTAATAAAAATTCCTCTTTTTTTAAAATCTAATTTTAGAAACATTACTTTTTCCATTCTCGTATACATAAAAGTAACCCCTTACATTATCACCTCTAAAGTAATGGATACATACATTGCTTTGAGGCTCATCGCCTGTAAAATTTATCAATAAAGTAAGGTGTAAGGTAATCCATGAGCCCCTATGGCTACACATTACTTTACATGTTATTTGGTAATGTGTAGTTTTGCTGTGTTGTTAAAGCAGCCTTCGTCGTTACAAAATATATATATTTTTATTTTCTTCGTTCTTGTTTCAGTAATCATGCAAGAAAAATATGTTTTTTTTTGAAGTTCTTTCTTAGTTTTTTTGTTTTTAAACAGTTTTTCCATTACTTTTTTTTGCTTATGGGGTTTCAATTTATTTTTTGCTTTTAATTAAATAAAATTTTACTTTTTATCTTCTCTGATGATCATGTATGATTATTTTTCAACACATACTACCTTGATTAACAAGCATTTAGTACACATTTCTTTGAAAATTTTATATCTTCAGGTAGTAAGCGATAACGCAGGAGTAAAAACAAAATAATAAACTTAAAATAACAATCGTTAACAACAATAACAACAAACAATAATAACAAACAATAATGATAACCATAATATTTAATCATACACCTACATAAAACGTATATTTAAACATGTCACCAACACATGCACAATCAATGACATACAATTTAAATAACAACAATTGACGTTATTATCAACAAACGACGACAACAATAAAGACAAGAAAAGTGGGGAAAAAACAAAAACAACAACATGTGTATATAAATATGTAAGTGAATGACGTATTGAAAAAATTGTTGTTTTTGTTTTTAAAAAAATCATTTAAAAGTATAAATAAACAAATATATAGATAAAATAGACCGCATATAACGACAACAATAATGTAAACAATCAATAATATGATAAAAAAAAAAATACGCACATATATGTAAACATATTTATTGCAAAAAATAAAAAAAAAAACAATCATTCAGTCTCATATTGGCGTATGAGTAATATCGTTTTTAACATGTTAAATTCCTCCTACTCCTGTGTTTTTTCCAATAAATATAAATATGTAAATACAAAATTGATGCTCTACTTATTTATTTATTTAACTTTACTTTGAATAAAAATGTGACCTTGTTTTCTCTTTTTTTTTTTAAATATTATTTATATTTTTGTAAATTCTTTTTTTTTGTATTTGTTTTTATTGCCTTTTACTGTATGCATACAAATATACACAAATACCTTAAAAACCAATCCCATTCATTTCACGCATAATAATTCATGCAAAAAACAAAAAACAACAACAACCACAATAATAATATTAATCTGAAACGTTTTTATAGCTCTTTACTATGAATTTATAATAAAAAATTGTTGTTGTTTATATACATTATTTATTTTGTTGTTTGCTATTACTTTTGTGTGTCTGTGTGTGTGTTTTTTTTTCTATTCTCTCGTTTCTTTTAATTTCATTTTCTCATTTCTAACGTTAAAAAAAAATTGTGATACTTAATTACAACAACAAGAATATGTTTATATATAATACTTAAATTATGTTAATGAATGTTTTTTTTTTTGTTGTTGTTTTGACATTTGAAATGTCAGGGGCAGAGTTTAAAGTTATGGTGACAATTTATTTTTACTTAAAAAAAAAAAAAGAAATTTAGAACAATTTTTTTAAAATTTTGTTAGTTTATAAGTTTAAATCGTTTTAACTGAGGGAGAGTTTGTTTTAGCAGATGTTTTTTAAATGAAATTTTTTGCCAAATGTCGGGTGTTTTAAATTAGTTCGTATTAGGCGAGAATTTATTTTAAAAGGTTTCCTCTTAAACTACCCTGCGGGAAAAGGACCTATCCCAGGACACGTCACGTGACCGGTTCATTGTGAAAGGGACCGGTAACGGGACCGATCACTTTAACATGGGTTTGTCCCAGATGGGGGTCAATTGCCCTCTGTCACATGTCACAGGACTGGTCTAAAAGGACAAGTCGAGACTTTTAAACCGGTCACGTGATAGGTACTTAAGAACCGTTACTCTTTCCACGTATCTCGTGATATGTTTTTTCGGAACCGGTTCAGTTTTCACCTATCCCGGGACAGGTCCCAATTCCCAACTGACCCCTTTTTTCCCGCAGGGTAGTTTCACTGTACTAATACGCGCAATCGATCTAGCTATGTCCATAATTTTTTCGATGGCAATCGATCGATAGCACGATCTTTAAACAATTTATATTACTGAATTTATTTTTGACTGAAATCTTATCGATTTTTAGCTATTGAGCATTTGGAAATTGAATGTTCACTTTTAAATTCCAAAATAATTCAGTTTTTTTGTTCATGATGTTTTATGCTGAAATATTCTTATAATTTCAGTGAAAGTGGTTTTATGCCTTACATCGTTTTATTTTTATGATAACACAATTTTAAGTAAATCTTGTTGTTAAGATGTTTAGTTAAAATAGAAATATTTCGCTTGTTAGACTGATCTTGCCCAGATGTCGTTGCGATAAGATTTTTTTAAGGAAAAATAGACATTTAATAAGTTTGAATTAGGCTTAATTGCAGTTACTGTTCTGATTTTTTTCATAAACATTCTTTATTTTATACTCATCCCTGCGGGAAAAATACCTTTTCCAGGACACGTCCTAGGGGGGGGGAGGGTGTCAATTGCCCTCTATGACATATCACAGCACTGGTCTAAAAGAACATGTCATGACTTTTAAACCGATCACATGATAGGTACCGGGCCTCTTTTCACCTATCTCGTGATATATATTTTCGGAATCGGTCCAGTTTTTAACTATCACGGGACTGGTCCAAATTCCCGCAGGGATAAAATTTTTTGTGTAGCGAAAAATCTGGTGCTGGTGACAAAAAAAATTTACAAAAGATTATCGATTAAATATTTGTTTGAAAAATTGATTTCGGTTAAGTGTTTAATTGATTCAAATAATTGTTTCAATTACATATTTAATTGCATAAATAAAAATATACCTTAATTTAATTATACATCTTTTAAAAAATGTTTGAAAAATTTTTTTTAAAGCATTTTAACATTTCAATTAAATCTTTTAATTGATATGATTAAACATTGAATTGAAATTTTTGATAATTTTTAATCACAATTTTCATTGATATGATCAAAAGTTTATTTGAAATTATAATTTTCCAAAAGTTAAAAAAAAGTGAAGTTATAAAATTTTCCAAAAAAAAGTTTAATTGATAAAATAAATTCCTTAATAGCTTCAAATTCAATTAAATTTTTTTTAGCATTAACAAATATTTAAATTGAAACCCCAATTTAGTATTTTCTGTGAACGTTCAAACATTTTAAGGCCTAAAATTTAACAAATTTTTATTATTTACCTTACAAAGTTTAAATTTAACTCTTGGTTAAATTTTAATGGGACATTGTTGTTATCGCGCATTAATCTCATTGAGCTAGAACACACCAGACTAAAAAAACATACGAGAATGATTCATCTGGCATAAAATATGCACGTATACTTAGCTTTGTGTGTGTTAGTGTTTTTTTGTATGCATTTGACATTTAGCGTTTTTTAAAAATGTGCATGTATTGGTTTTGTGCTGCTAATGCGGGGTAGAAGCCGCTTGCCTACAATCTGGCATGTTATGCCAGCATAATTGTTCTCATGTGTTCTGGCTCATTAAAATTAATCGAAACAATAATTATTTTTACAAATTTGTCTTATCTTCCGTACCCTGTAATTTCGTTTTATATTTATTTACTCTCGTTTTTATTTAAGTGCATCTATAAAATATTTTTATAATTATCTTTAAGTTCCCTCCCTTCCCTATTTAAATATTTTGTCTTTGAAATGATTTTCTCTACATAAGTGTCAATATTAAAAAAAAAAAAAATGATTTCTTAAGCTGTTTCTGTTTAATTTTTCCTTGCTTTGGTATTTTACAGTATTTTATTTTATTTCAAGGTTAATATTAAGTGGAAGCATTTAGTATATTTCTAGAAACGTAGAAAGGAATACGATTAAATTTTATTTTTCTATTGTAAATAATGTTATTTGTAAGGATACTTCTTGATTTTAACATTACTAAAGTATTCAAATAACAAGGTCGCGTTAAGTTGAATGTAAATAAAATATAAATATGAAATTTGATTGTAATTAAAATTTTAAATTTACCTTAAACTTGGGTAAATTTTGCAGAAACTAAGCATTTATGAATTAAATTTCAAGCCTTAAGATATGCAACAAAATATTTAGAACGCCCTTCGAGGAGTGATATATGTCAATTGATTTAAAAATAACTATTATTTAGATGGTAAAATGAGGGCAATACATTCACGGATTATGGAAATCTAATGAAAACTCCTTAGGGGGTTTATCAATAGTAAATATATACATAAATAGATGTATAGCATACGTTTAAGGGTTTAAATGGTTTTCCTAAAATCTTTAGTTTTCTGTATGAGGTTTTTTTCGTTTATCATTTCTTACCATTATTATAACACTTTTTTTTCAAAATCTACTTTTAGGCATATCTTTCTAATATAATTTACCCAATATATTTAAAGCATTTTTTTTTTCTAAATAAACTTAAAAGGCATACACAGAGAAGCACAAGATTATAAATGTTGTATTTTAAACTTATATATATCTTGATGTATACTACTATTAAAAACCATAATATAATAACAGATTTGTTGTGTACTTTTAGGTAACAACTAAAACAGTTTCTTTGTCTGTTTTTAGAAACAAACAAAATTTCTACTACTCTACTACTTACAACTTGGGTAAAATAACATGAAATTTTAATTAAGTTTTTTTTCCTACTCTACACTTTATCCCCCCCCCAAAAAAAGTATCATCTTCAAAGAAATTTCCTTTTTTTATTGCATACTTTTAGTTGTTTTTAAGAACTTTTAGTTTTGAATAAACCAGAATAGCAAAAAAAAAAATGTTTAGTATAACATTTTTTGTAACACACAAGAGGAGATTTTCTCTGTATGTTGTATAACATTCAAATTAAAAATTGAAACACAAAAATTCCATTAAAAAATATTTTCTCTACACAGACTCGAAGACTTCTATTAAATGCAAAAATATTGCAGAAAAAGACCCTCTTTTAAAACTTGAAACATTCAATCCTTGTATGTGTGTTAGAAGTCTATATCTATGTTTATAGTTGTTTTTGTATGTGTGTTTTCATGTTTATTACGTGTTTTTATAACAAAACTTAATAAGAATAAAAGCAAAACTCTTTAACTTTTCTCCAAGCCATAACGACTTTTAACTGAAAACCCCAACTTTTCGAAAGATTTTATATAAAATTAAAAAAATTAAACTAATAAGACCAACTAAAGGTTAAGAATTTCTGTGTATTATACAATATGACACTTCATATTGTATAATACACAAATTGGACTTCTTTAAAGAAAATCTTTTTATGCAAAAACATTATTTTATATAAAAAAAACTTAACATTTTTGTTATAGGAAAATCCTCAAATGCTGAGACATTCTTTCTAAAGAGAACCCCAAAGATACTAAAAGATCTTTTCTTTCAAAAGCCACACATATACAAAAATAATTTCCTGTAAAAAATCTTTGTGTAGAGTAACCTGTAATAATTCCTTTCACTTTTACTAAAATTCCTAAAAGTATGCAACATTTTTGTTTTGAGCCCCTAAGAGTAGTTTATAGTAATATAATAATTTTAGCTCATTGTAGAATGCAGAGTTGATTTTTGTAGTATCCCTGAGGGAAGAAAACCTATCACAGGACACGTCACGGGACCGGTTCATTGTGATAGGAACCGATTTTTTATATGGTCTTGTCCTAGGAGGGGGTCAATTGACCTCTGTGACATGTCACTGGACTGGTCTAAAAAAACATGTCACACAACAACAACCAAAGAACATATCACAAAACTAACACAAAAGAAGATGTCATGATTTTTAAACCGGTCACGTGGTAGGTACTTCACCTATCACGTGGTAGGTACTTCACCTATCTCGTGATATGTATTTACGGAACCGGTCTAATTTTTAACTATCACGGGACAAGTCCCAGTTCCCAATTGACCCCTTTTTTCCAGCAGGGATACTTTCAAAAGTTTGTCCTTTTTTTTAGAAAAATTTACTCTTAAACTCAGATATTTTTTATGATAATTGTGTTTTAATATAGTTTTTGTCCGACTCCTAAAATTAGGCAATGGTTTCAATATTTTTCTTCTTTATACATTAAACTACAAATTTTATAATAAAAAATTATTGCAAAGTATATTTTCCCTTCTCTAGTTTTCTTTCTTCTTTAAAATAAAAAAAAATATATAAAAAAAAATTAAAAAACAACATCCAGTTGGTCCCCTTTAGCATACACTTTACTCTTTATGCATCTTCTAACATGAATAGGGTAACAAGTACACACTCTTACTCTGGTATGCATGCTTTCTCATAGTGCAACATCAATGGCAACAAATTGTTAACAAGTGTACTATTATACTGCAGTTATGCACCAGTAAAACATTTGGTTTAAAGTGGAGTTGTATATAGATAGAGTATGGCTTTTCATAAGTATAAACAACAATTTATTATTGTTACGTATAAAGGGAGTCATGTTTAAAATTGTATTGTCGTTATGGCTTAAAAACAAGTTTTATCTCTACCAACATGAAAACTCATAAATCTGTTGCCTACCTCAACAAGCACAGACACACACATGTACACAAACAAAAATTATTCAAAATTTCTATAGTATACTCTCAGGGGTTTTATATTTTTTAAATAACTTGGCATATTTTAAATAACTTGATATTCTAAAATAACTTTACTTGTTTTATCTGATAAAGATAAACTACTAATTTCTTTTTTTTTCTCTCTTAAGGTGTTTCTTTATGTTAACTCAAACAAATTATTTACGGAAATTTATATTAATTTTATTTTGTAACATAAAAATGATGCCAACTGTTTCGTTATAGGTTGTTTTTTTTTAACTTCCCCCTTTTTATCGATATGCGTGACCATACAATTTTTTTTGGTTAACTTTTATAATGTACATTCGTTTATTTACCATTTATTTACCCTTTAAGGTAATAAATCAAGGACTTGTTCATTCTGTTTTACTTTTAACATTTTTTGTGCTGTTACTTATTTCAAGAATTAAACCTTGATTGTTTTTCCTATTTTATAGTCCCTTTTTAACGTCCTTCCACAAGCCAACATTATTCACATCGCTGGTGAGCTCTGTAAAACTTGGTGGATAGAAAAAACAAACAAAACTAAAAACTTTATTTTTATGTTCAATTTATATTTTGTGATAGGTCACGCATTTAACTAGAGTACAAGTAGTTTTTCATTCCTTTAAACCATTGGAAAATTATATTTATTCTAAGCTATGACAAGGTTTCTTTAGTTTTTTTTCTTTTTGTAGTAGACACATACGTTGTGGAATTGAAAGAATATTGTTTTATTTTTAACCACAAGGTTTTTTTTCAAGAATTTAAAAATTACATCAGATTTCCTTAAGAAAAGTACACTATACTTTTAAATTTTATTAAAAGCCTTAATATATGCAATAGTTTTTGTAAGAGATATTGAAAATTGTTTAAGAATAAAGTTTAACAAATTGAGTTATCATTAAGTGACCCTGCACATGGTTAGTTTTTTTTTCAAAGCTCATTTTATTAATTCGTTTTCACTAAAAGAAAATCTGTGTAAACAATTTTGATAAAGTAACTAAAAATTAGTTCAAAAAGGAGCTGCGAAAAAACTGCTGAAGTTAGCCGGAGTTTTTTCTTCTAAATAAGATAAGAACAGCAAAAATAAAATTTTTAAATCTACAAAAATTTTATTTGATTGAATTTTAGTTAATTGAAAATTACAATTTACTGTGCTGAAATCAGCAAAAAAATGTTGTTAAATGTTAGTATAATTAAATTTTTCTTTTAGTACACTAAAAGTACACAAAGGGTAGTGTACGTACAGAACACTAAAAGTACACTAAGGGTAGTGTACGCACAGTACACTAAAAGTACACTAAAGGGAGAGTACGTACAGTACACTAAAAGTACAGTAAAAGGATAACGTTATGCTATATTAAACAATTTGATTTAATATTTAAAACACTTTTCTTCTATTTTAAAATTTTATTGTAAACAATTACTTAATTTATTTTATTTTTTTTTTTTTTTCTTTACAGGTAAGACTTTGGTTTCAAATTTTGATTTAAAAAAATACAATTTGCAGTAAGTTTATAAATTATAATGATTTACTCCAAGGTATTAAAAATATTGCAAACGAAAAGGAATTAAAAAAAAATACGTAAAAGTTGCATAAAACTAGGCTAAAAAAATTATTTTAAATTATTGCATACTTTTAGGTTATCGTATAAAAGCTTTTAAAAAATTTGAAAATATCTTTAAATTTTTTAGTTTCACAAAATTAAAATTTGGCTAAAAAAAATTTGGAATGTTTCCTACTAAAATATGTTTGAAAAGTTTTATTTTTCCCCGAGAAATTTAATTTTTTATTTAAACCTTTTTGTCCAAATTACTTATTTAAATGCCCAACTACAATTGGCTTAAGAAACTTAAACTTTGTTTTGGTATGAAACAAAATTTTAGAAATACAAATTTTTTAATTTTAAAAAAATTTGTAATTATTGTTTCATACCGGAACTTAGTATAATTTTATTAGCCAATTTTGTTTCTGTCCTAAATGGATATTAAGAAATACGTAGTAACTAGTTGCATACAATTTAGGTTCAAAAATTATTAAAAATTATTGCATACTTTTAGGATAATTTTTTTTTAACAAATTTATTTGAAATTTGAGAATTTTTCTATACAAAATAGAAGAATAGAAACAATCTAAAGAAATGTAACATTTAACAGAAAACAGGAATCTATTAGAAAAATATCTTACAATCATATAATTTTTCACCAAAAATTATTCCAAAAATCACAAACTTTACAAATGATGTAAAGCCATTAAAAATTAAATATAAATCTCTGCAGGCATAATACTACACACCACATGTCCCCTTACACACTCACACAATGTTTGGAAGTATTTCAATCTTTCCCTCTAACTTACTTTAACTTTGTTATACTTAATTTTCATTAACCTGCTTTGTATCTTTATTCATTTACCTATTTCAATATACAAACCATTATATTGATGGTCATAAATGGATACCAAATAAATGACATTTAAATAACAATTTAAAATAGGCATGCCAAATGTCTTCCGCCTTATATTAAAACGATTTGGAATCCTTATTATACAAATTTTCAGTTACTAGTTGTCAACTTATGACCATCAATATATTAAAACTTCTTTTATATTATAGTATTGCACTATAGTAACAGATACAGGTACTATACGCAAAATTGTATAGAATTTCTACTTTTCTCCTTCAAAAAGTTTATTTTATAAGTCTTTTTTTTCTTCTACATAAATACATACATACTGGTACATACTACACACTACTTAGTAATGTTGTAATAAATATTTTATTAGCTTTATTTTCAATCTTGTTTATGTTTATACATTTGAAATTGTAGACTCTTTTTGAACTTTTGCTTCTTCTTCTACTTTTTGTTGTACTTTTCAATATTAAAAGGCATACAAATATAGTTAACCGTCTTTTAACTTTATAAGCGAAAAGACAAAGAGATCGGGGATGGAAAATTATATTTTCTTAAATGATATATATAATTAAACTTAAGGCTATAGCAAATTTAATAAGTTAAATAAGAATAGAAAATTTTGTCTTGTGTTTTTTGTGTCATTCTTATACACAATACATATAAAAACCGTAAATACACAACGAAAATGTGTTTTGAATAGTTTTTCGTTGTGTATTTTTTTTTTATTAATTCTTCATTTACATAACCAAGCCATTAGGGCCTTATCTAAATAACAAACTTCGAAACAAACAAACTTCTGTTTACGTCTAGCTAATCCAGCCTTTAGGGGCAATTGTCTAAATTGTGTTATAGAAAATTACCGACTCGTTGTTGTACTTTTTGCAACTTTTATTATTTCTTTCCTCAAATTGTTTATCGTTCCTCTAAGCAGTTTGGTATTGAAAACGGGCAAAATCGGTTAGGAGGCTTAAAAAATTTGAATATATGCTCGGAAAAAAAACATTCCCACATTATAATTTAAATAAATTATACATATTTATAAATATATTCATCCTAAATTAATTTTATCTCTATATATACCTGTGGGAAAAAAGAGCTATCCCAGAAAACGTCACGCGACCGGTTCATTGTGGTAGTTACCTTTCACGGTACCGGTTTTTTTTATTTGATAGGTAATTTAGTTTGGTCCTCTTTTCAGGGGACAGGTCCCAATTCCCAACTGACCCTTTTTTTCCCGCAGGGTAATTATACACTCAAAGTTTGCCGGTAGAATATACTAAAAAATTAAATTTCTACTAAAAATATTTTTTTTTAAATACGACGAAGGTATTTACTTTTAAAATAACTAAAAATTTAGTTAAGCAGTTAAGACTAAGTTCAAATTTACTATAAAAATTTTAAGCGAACTTAAAAAAATGCTAAAACTACTGGTTATACGCTAAATTTTTTTCGCTACTATACAAATATGGGTATTTTAATAAAAGTCTATTGTTGTCATAGCAACCATCTTAGATGTTGGAACATTTAGTAAAATATGAAATAAAAGATTAGGAAATTAAAAAAATAATATTTTATTTTAAATATTGAGGTACTAAAATGTACTGAAATACAAATTTCCATCCCTGAATGGAATGTTTTAGAAGATAGAGAGAGTGGATTGGAGTAACGTAGAGTTGGTAATTAATTTAGTTTATGTATTACACATAAATATTTTATATTAAAATATTTTTTTTTTAAGAAAGCATGTAAAAGCATTAAATTCGGCTTTACCGATTTATTTTCTTATGCCCTCCACAGTGTTTCTGCTATAAATAATATTAAAAAAAAAAAACATTATACAATATACGTAAAAATTATTATTGTGTAATTTTTCAGGTAAAAAAAAAATAAAATTAAATACTATTCACCGCCTAGAGTCTGGTGAAAAAATGTGACAAAATTTATATTCAGCAGACTTTTTTTAATATTATACTATAATATCCGGTCCGATTTTGCCCATTTTTAATACCAAGTTGCTCGAGTTCATTCATCTAGCACCTTCAGCTTGCGTGTTTGTGATCGATGATGTTAAATTTTATACGAATCCTTGAAGTGGGCTGTGTTTAAATCTAAAAATTATTATGTATTTGCCTAAAAGTATGCATTATTATTAATTAACCAGAAACTCTTCAATGTGTGCTATAATTTAAAATTTGCTTAAAATTTATATACAGACTATGTATCAATTTTTTTTATAATTTTTTAAACTCTGAGGACTTTAAAGACAACCTCAGGATTATGATTGTGATTTTATTTTTTTTATAAAAATCTTCAAAAATAATTTAGATTCTACACAGAGAAAACAGATTTATTGTGACAACCAAATTTTTTGCTAACCAAATGGTTTGGATGGAGCTACTGATATATTTGTTTGTAGCAACAAAAAAATCGGTTAAAACCACAGAAATACATCAGAATATCGGTTAAAACAATACATTGCCATTGGGTCAGGAATATATTTGATCACAACAATCAAATAATTCAGTTGCTGCAATCATATATTTCGGTTGGCAAGAAATTTGGTTGTCACAATGAATTTGTTTTCTGTGTGTAAGAACTTGCTATTACAAATATCAGATTTTAAGAAATTGCACAACTTATAGAATTTTCAGATACATTGTGTTATCAGGATTTAAAGGATTTTTATTAACATAAAACCTGATGAATTTTTAGGAACTTTTAAATAAGCGCTTGCATTCTGATAACTACGTCACAAAGAAAAACTCCAGAATCTAAAAAAACAAACGAATATTAGATTTGTATATCATTTGATGTTAAGAACTTTTTCTTATAGATTTTACATACTCAAAATTTTTCTGGAAAGTATACCCCCGATTTTTAGGACATCAAAATATTAAAATTTTGAATGAATAAACAATTAACATACACTCACAATATTATTTCATTAAAAACAATCTAAAATACATATTAATCGAAAATACAATCAAAAAGAGGACTAATGATTTTTCATTATATTCGGCCCATTTTGTTGTTTATTTTCAATCATTGTTTAATAATCGACAAAAGTAGTAAAAGCAATCGAAAGTCGTTTAAAATAACCATACATTTTTAACTAACAAAACATAGAAAAAAAAACGATTTTTGTGGTTTGTTTTTCAAATAAAAAATTTTTTGTTGTTTGTAATTTTACAAAACACAACACACACACAGAAATATATATTTTTATTTTATATGTGTGAATCTATATTTGAATAATTTCTTGAAATTTTTATTAAAATAATTTTTTATATAAACAAACTATTTTGGTAAAAAAAAAACAAAAAGGAATTATATGAATTTCTATTTTTAAAAACAGACAACATAAAATTTTACGTTTAACAGAATGTCTGTAAATTTTTTTAGTTTGTTTTTTTGAATGACTGATTTTTTTTTTTAGGAAATATTTATTAATTCAATAAAAAATTAGGTAACAATTGATCAAAATTAACGCCTCAGCGCCTTACAGGCTTATAAGAGGCTATAGTAGGCAAATTAACATTATATGTTTAGAAGATTAATTACATAATATTCTTTTTTATATATAAATATTTTGCAAATTTAAAAAAAAAAAAAAAAAAAAAAACATTTAAAAAGAAGAAATTTACATAAGAAGCGTTTCTATGTTTTGGAGTAAATAGCTTTTAATGTGATTCTTAAACGTTGAAAGAACTTGTATATTTCGTAAGTCGACTGGTAGTTGATTATACTCATGTGGTCAAGCAAAAGCAATACGCTGTTTAGTCAGGTCCAGACGACATCTTACTAAACTTAGATTTGAAGCTTGTCTGGTATTACGTCTCGTTTGAAATACATTTTGGGTAAACTGAATGGTTTGTTGAGGATTTCCTCTCAATGATTTAAAAACATACGTTAAAATTTTATGTTTATATAGACCTCGAATCGGCAAAATATTTCTAGCATAAGTTCTAAACAAATCCAACGTAGAATGCCTTAATGGAAGGTTATAAACAAGCTTTAGAGCTTTATTTTGAGCATACTGGAGAGATTTTAATGATTGATTAATTTTACACCCGTATATTATTGGAAGATATGTCAAATGGGTACAAGTGAATGGTAAAACAGCAATTTTACATCAAGGCTGAACTTATTTTTAAACTTGTAGAGAATACCAATCCCGGAAGAAATTTTTGATTTTAACATGTTTATATGACAATCCCATAGTAAGTTGTGGTTCAAGTTTACTCCTAAATATTTCACCATATCAGATTCTGTAATCAAACTACCATCTTTGTGAACAGTCATCTTTTCTTCATTTTTAGAACGGTATGGTTTAAATCTTATTAGCTTTGTCTTATCTGTGTTAAATTGTTAAAAAATATATTTTTATGAACTTCAATTTCTTCTTCATTTTAAAACAAACGTAGTACTTTTTAAATCAACTACAATCGGTTACAGAAAACATATTGAGTGTATATGTAATTTGGAAATTTTTGTGTTATTTTGGCAATTCTGAATTTAGTGTAATTCTGAATTTATATTGTGGCAACACCAATTACAAACAACACACCTTAATTTCCATTTTAAATATCACACTAAATTGTTCTTCACATTTTTCTAAAACCACATTTTGAAAAATTATTTACAAAAAAAATCTTGTAACTTCATTTAATCAAATCATTTTTATTAACATCATCACTTAAATGCAAACCAAAATCTAACCCAAATATTTGTAAAAAAAAATTTCAAATTTGTTTTTTTGACATGCATGCACATGCATACAAACTAACAATAAAAACTTTATTCTTCCTTTGTATTTTACAAAATCACTACAGGAAAAAGACACAAACATGAAAATGAAAAATAATGGAAAAAAAACTTTTCTTTTTTCTAAGCATGAAATAAGAAAATTTGCTCTAAATGTATAAAATGACAAATAAAATGTTTTTGGTCACAAAGTCATCTTTTCAAATTTTAACCTCAATCACTAGCATTTCGACAACAAAACTTACTGGCCAAAATTATATGTACACACACACACACACTGGCACAAACAAATGCACAGACACTATATTATAGCAATGTTATACAGTCACGTTTACATGTGTTGAATTTACTTACACACACACACACACACACACACCTATAAATCCCCTAAAGAAATTCTGAAAACGTACAAAGTTTTATGTAAGAGAAAAGTAGAAGAAGAAAAAGATTGAAACAAGAAAAACATATTGTGCATAGAATTCAAAGTAATACGTTTGATGCTACTGTCGCTTATCTTGTTGCATGTAATGCAATGTGTGTGTGTGTGTGTGAACGAGAGTGAGATTGTGTATTATTCTAGTGTGAGTGAAAAATTGTATGCAGTTTATAGTGTCATATGTGCATGCGTGCGTATATATTATAAATCTTGATTATATGCAACTTGTCGCCTTATTGTCGTATTCAATGGCATAAGACTTGAATGGCTTTAAGTTTTTTTTACTCTTCGTTTTTTTTTTGTATTATTGAAGTTGTTGTTTTTTCATGCATTTATATATAGTAGTCCTTTTTCTTTTGCTTTATCCTTTTATTTTTTTGTTGTACATAGATTTGGTATTTTTAAAATGTTGACAATGTCTTCTTCATGGGTGATATTGCTTTTTTTCTGCTTTTGACATTAACCCTGTAACGAGATAATTCCTACAAATCTTTGAATATAAAAATATTTTGCCAAAGTCCTTGTCATGCGCTGATAGCTAATAGAATTCTTTTCAAAAATTTGTTATTGAAATTTTAAAATTCCTAAAAGTTTGCAAAAAAAAATGAATATTATATTTTTCCAAAGTTCTTGTCACGCACTCATAGCTAATAGTTCTTTTCAAAAATTTATTATTGAAAATTTTAAATCCCTAAAGGTATGCAAAAAAAATCATTTTATATTTTTTCAAAGTTCTTGTCACGCACTCATAGCTGAAAGAATTTTCTTTAAAAATTTATTATTGAAATTTTTGAATTCCTAAAAGTATGCAAAAAAAATTATATAATTTCAACCCTTAACTTCCTCTTCAAAAATTTGACGACGCTTGTATTATAAGTGATAATCAAAAATTTTATAAATTAAATTTTCATTTTTTCTCCGATTTCATTTTTTAGGGTTAATTATTTTTTTAGTATGTATTTTCTTTAGACTGTCCTGCAATTGAGTTTTTTTTTCTCGTAGTATTAAAATGCCTTTTAATTTTTTTTCTGTGTCGGTTCTTTACAATGCATGTTCCTCTGTTATCCTTTTAAATAGTTAGCATTCATTTGCCATAATTCTTTTTATTTGTATTGTTTTTTTTTCTTTTGTATGTGTCTGTTTTGTATATCCTTAAAATTTAGATTGTAGTTTTACACATTTATGCAGTTATATCATGGTTAGTTGGAGAAATAGTTTCAATTTCTAGTGATTTTCTTTTTATTTTACACTTGTTATTTAGTAACCATGTATTTGTTTAAAGCATTTATTTCTTCTACATACTGCCTTGCCATCATTACCTCCAATTTTTCTATTAAAACAGAAAAAGTGAAAAAAGAGTATTCATGTTGTTAGTGACTCTACGGCTGCTTGTAACGGATCCTTTTGAATTTTATTGTCTCTACATGTTATTCAGTAATACACAAGTCAACTAACTAACTAACAGCATTAAAATATTTATATATATTTTTTTCTTGGTGTAAAATATAGTTTGAGAAGATGGAGAAGCTTCTTGTATTTCATAGACGTCTAGTCTTTTTTTTTTTGCTATATAAGTACTACCAGAATTTATTTTCCCAGAAATTTCTTTGTAGTAGTGGTAGTTTTTATTTTGCTGTCTTTCTTTCATTCTTTTATTCAATGACATTCAATTAGTGTGTTTTGTGGGTTGAAAATGTTATATAAAATGTATCACATGTTTAATATATATGCTTTATATAGATTATAAAAGAATGTGTAAGTTTTAGTTAATAGCAGTATTAAGAAAAAAAAATAAAGCCTTGAAGAATGCTTTAATTTATTAATAATTTAGAAGTCCTAAAAGTAGGCAATGTTTAAAGGGTTTTAATTACGACCTACAATTTTGAAAGCCAAAATTTTTATTTAGGCCTTTTTTCACCTGTTTTAGTGCTCGATTTTTCACGATATACTATTATAAGATTTTTTTTGTTTTCCCAGAAAAAGCCTTAAAGTTTTTTATATGCTTAATTGACAAATTTTATAGTTATTTATTATGTCAGACTTTCAAAATAATTAATTCTTTAATTTACTGTTATTGTAAAAATTTAATTAAATTTGTAATTTTTGCAAATTGTAGGATAGGAATTAACTAAAAAATTTTAATTTTTGCAAATCATAGAATTAATTTTAATTTCCTAAATAGTGAATTACCCAGCAAAACCACACATTACCAAATAATGTGTAAGGTAATGTGTAGCCATAGGTGCTCATGGATTACATGAATTTAACAGGCGATGAGCTTCAAAGTAATGTTTTATTACTTTAGAGGTGATAATGTAAGGGGTTACTTATATGGTTACGAGAATGAAAAAAGTAATGTGTCTGAAAATAGATTTTTAAAAAAGAGGAATTTTTATTAAAAAAAAAATTATTACAAATATTTTAAACGTTATTAAAAATTATGTGGTCATGATGGGAATCGAACCAGGTAACTCTGGTTGCCAGCCAAGAGCTCTACCCACTGAGCTATCGACGCATATAGTATTTGATTGCTTTAAACTTAAATGAATTGTTGTGTTGTCAAAACAAACATACATTACCCTTTTGCTGACAACAAAATACAAAGTAATGTATCTAAAAATAGATTTTCAAAAATATTTCTATTTTTACTTCACATTTATAAATCATATATTACGTAATCAATAATGAGTAACTTATTACTTTATGCTTGCAAATAATGAAAAATGGTAACGAGCTATCATTACAAGGTAACGCATGAGAATATCGCACCAATGTTTTGCTAGGTATGTATTTCGTTAATTCAAATCTGATAAATTTTAATTTTTCTTAAATAAAAATTGATTTGAAATTTGTTAATAATTGAAATATGTAAAAGTTTTGTTGCATAGTTTTTAGGAAGCCCCAGGATAGTTTGTAATCCATTCATTCTAGTAAATAAAAAAAAAAAACTAAATTGCAGCTGATTGTAATTCAATTAGCACCAAACTCACAGAAGAAGATTTTTTATTCAATTTAAATCTTTAAAAATCAAGATTATGATTTAATTGTTTGGAATTTGTCAAACCTAAATTAAATTTGTGTTGAATTAATTTCAAACTGAATTCATTCTTTGGCATAGTTAAAATCATACTTGGGAATTTTTCATTACCACTAGTTGATGCTAATGTAAATGAAAAAAATGTCACTGAAATTAAATTTTTTCCATTAAAAATTTCATTACTAATGGTAATGAAATATCACAAATGCATATAAAAAAACTAATTATAATTAATTGAATAATCATTTGTTTACAAAAAAGTTTATACGTTTTGAAAATTATCATCATCATACAGAAAATAATAAAACAAAATAAAAAATATACAAATGTTAACCCGCATAAATAAATATTAACATATAAAATGACGGTTAATAATGCTAATGGTTACTTTTAATTGATGCATTGGAATTGGTAATTAAATTCAAAAACATTGTCATTGATCAATGAAATCAGATCCTTAAATCATTACCATTAATTCAAATAATTGTAATGAAATTTATTTCATTATCACTGCTATCAATGTAATGGTAATAAAATCATCAATTAATTAGTCCAATAAATGCATTAGTCCCATGTATGGTTAAAATATATTTCTCCAAAAACCAATAGCTTTTAAAAGAGTATAATTTGACCCTTTTGCTCTAGGGGGGGGGGGGGGGGGGGGAGGAGATTTTTAAGAAGGCGTTTAATTGTTTAGAAAGGATATAAGAAGAGCAAAATATTAAATTGAAATTAATTACTTAAAACTTTTAGTAATTTGTTTGACCATTTTATGGACGAAAAATAAAATAATAAGAAGTAATTAAAATATGAAAGAAGAGTAGAACACAAACAGAAAAAAAACAAAAGATACTTAAAGAAGGAAATTCTATAAAAGTTTAAAAAAAAATAAAAAAATTGAAGAGACGTACTTAGCTATTAAGGATATTTTTAATAGTGATTTCCTTTCAACAAAATAAAAAATATTAAAAAGCCTTAAAGTATGCTGTAATTTGATACCTGTAGAAACAGCACAAAAGGTAGGCTAGGTTTTTTTATTTTAAATAAAAGATTTTCTTAAGAAAAATAATTAAAGTAGCTAAAAGGTGTATTACCCTTGAAATAGGCTAAATGTTTTGTAAATTTGTTTTTCTACAAGTTATTAAGACGCATTTGTTAAATTAAATTTTTGGTAACCTTGAAGTAGGTAACAATTTTTGAATTTACAAAGAAAAAATATTAAGACGTATTAAGATTTTATTGAACAACAAATTTATAATTTAGTAGCTTAAAAGTATACTACGTTTTGTTTCCCTTGAAGTAGGTAACAATTCTATGAATTTAAAAAGAAAAATATTAAGACCTGTTAACTCACCCTTTAACACTGGTAAAAATATTTGTTTAACAACCTATCTTAACTTTAACCAATTATTTTTTCTAGGTAATGCTAAAATTTAAACAAATTTCTGTGGTTAAGAGTCCTAAGCAAGGATCTTTTTAGACCTAAAGGAGAGATTTTTTAATAAATTTATTATTAAAAAAATTAAATTTTCTCTAAGGATTAACGTAAAATGTTTTAGTACTTAAAATCGTGTTAAGATTTTTATTATTTGTATTTATGGTCTTATTAGAAATGTAAAAATATCTGTAATAGTAGATATTCGCCTAACTTAGAATCTTTTTTAACAAATAATTTTCCATTTTTTATCTCATACATAATCGTGCACGGCGATTATTTTTCTGCTAACTTTGATGCACTTGTCACATAAATTATGTTAATTTATTACACACAAAGAAAACAAAATTCCTTATGACAACCGAATTTCTTGACAACCAAATGGTTTGGTGGGAGTCACCGATTTATTTATTTGTGGTGACCGAAATTCGGTTAATACAACAAAATTTCGGTTGAAACCATATATTCAATCGGTTCTGAAATATATTATGGTTGAGGCAACTGTATAATTCGGTTGCTGCAACTAAACTATTAAGTTGGCAATAAATTAGTTTGTCACAATGAATCTGTTTTCTCTGTGCACTTACCAAATGGATTTTATCCCAGCAAAAACAAACATTACCAAGTAATTAAGGGAGAAAGTAACTCACAAAGGCACAGCGAGAAAAAAGGGGTCAGTTGGGAATCGGGACCTTTCCCTTGATAGGTGAAAACGAGACCGGTTGCGAAAATACATATCACGAGATAGGTGAAAAGAGGACCGATTCCTAAAGTCCCTATCTCGTGACTGGGTTGAAAGTCATGACATGATCTTAAAGACCAGTCCTGTGACATGTCTCGTGACCGGTCTCTATTACAATGAACCGATCACGTGACCTGTCCTGGGATAGGTCCTTTTCCCGCATGGGGGTTTCACTTGTTACCCGTCTATTTACTCGCTCAATTACTTTTGTTCGCGATGTCCTGTCCCAAAATTCATGGGTGGTTATTACCCTCTCGCTTACAAAAAAAAAGTGAGAGTAATGAGCCATCAGCATGGTTACTCATAATGAAGAAATAAGTGGTTGCTTACAATAGTAAAGTAGTTAGTCTTAGTAAAATAATAGTAGACCTTTCTCAAGTTTAAAATTTTCTCACTTAAAGAAATCAATAAAAATTATTTGTTTTTTAAAATAAAAATTAAAATTTATGTAAAATTTATTTTTTTTTTGCAGCAGATAATTTTCTACTTTGTTTTTGCTTCAATTATGAAGCAGAGCCACGAAAAACGTTTTAGGCGACAAAATTAAAATTGTTGAGAAATCGAAAATAAAAACGTTTTAGAACTTGTAGGTGTATCTCACTGACTGACTTCTTTAGATTGCATTTTGATTACGAAATTCTGCATAATTTTGCTTAATTTCATTTTTAAATCATAAAAGAGAGTTATTCTAACGGTAATCTGGAAAAAACAGGGTTTGTTAAAATTGTCGCTTAAAACGTTATACGCGGCTTCGCTTCAATTATTAAAAAAAAAACAGAAATACGAATTCGGTACTTATTTCAGTAACTACCAGTAAATCATTATTTTGCATGTACATATAAGTACTTCTAATATCCATTATCAGTAGGTCATTATTTTATATTTTAAAGTAATGTAAAAGGTAACGACTTATCAATGCATAGTAATGACCTGTTCATTACAATGTTTTTGCTGGGATTAAATCATCTTGAATAGAATGCTAAAATTCACTATCTTTTTATGGCATTAAGCACCGCGGATTTTAAAAAAATACGACGTGGTAAAATGTATTTTTTATTACAAGTAACACATACAAAACCGCGCTTAAAACTTTATGTATTGTTTTTTCTAAATGTTGAAATGTTATTATGGTTAAGTTTCCCTTGGGATTAATATATAATATTAATTAGTTACCCATAGTTAAGATTAACTGTTCGAGAAAAGTTAATGGGCCCAAGACGTTTTTAAAAATTAATATTAAAAAGTAAATGTTTGTTTAATATTTGCCATGGAAAACATAATGTTTGTTTAAACTATTTCTTTTAATTAAAAAAAAAAGTTTTAAACTTGTTTTTTTTTCGTTTAAATCCTTGAAATTGACTACACCAAAAAACTTATTTTCTAGTTGTCAAAATATGGTTTGTGAAGATAATGTTGTTGCTATATATGTTGTTGATATTCTTTGCGCATCGCAAAACCTACAACACAACAACAACATTAACTTGCAACAAAAGAAAAAAAAGCAATTCAATTCAATATTTCTTGTAAAAACTTGGTAAAAGAAACTTAACCTTTAGTTATATAGAAACAAGCTGGAAAAAATATATTCTATTTTAGTAAAATCATGAGGAGAAAAAAAACAAGTCAAAACTTTATAAGACATCATGTTTGTTTTTTAATATTTTTTAACAACTCTGTTTTTTTTTTTTTTTTTTGTTAAAAAAGCAGCGGAAATATTTGTGCACTCAATTGTATACTAATGTAACAAAGCTGAAAATAAAGGAAAGAAAGTTTTTGTTTTTTTTTTTTTATGGGAAAGGAAACTATATTTTTGTAGAAAAAAAATGTAATTCTCATTTCATGAGATTATACGATGATGTTTAAACTGTAACTCTATAAAGTCTTTTATAACTGTTCCATTTTCATTGATTCGATTCGACCAAATCCTGGTAATATATCAAACACCTTACCCTTGCATTACTTTGAAACCTTACCAAATAAAAAATTCTTTTTCTGAAAACTCCTTACCTGGATGGACATGACCTTGTTAAAATAGAAGGTTTTGTAATTAAAAAATAAAAGGTTATCTACCTTTATTTCTGCCTGAAAAAAACTTATTACCTTTATTATGTTTTCAATTTTCTCCGTTAGACAGCGGGGTAGGAAAAATCTCATTTGGATTCAAATCTATTGTCATAACAATTTCCGAGAAAAAGTACCAAAATATTAGTACTACAATTAAAAAAAGTGGCAAAAACTCTTAATAGTAAATATAATCTTTCTTAACATTTTCATCAAATTATATGGTACAATAAACAACAAAAAATCCCATGACTTTGTTAAAACCTCAAAATGTTGTTCATTTGTTATTTATTTTTTATTAAGTAATAATAAAATAAATCTTAAACCCATTCGTGGTATAACTCCTTTTCTTATAACGAAGGTTTGTTCTAATGCTGTATTCAAAAAAAAAAAAAAAAATACTTTTTCTAGTACAACTCGGATCCTTCCAACACTGATGCTTTTTTTAAAGGTGTATTTTGAAAACAAAAAATATTTTATTATTTGAGTTTTAACTTATGATGGTTTAAAATGTTTCCAAAATATTATTTAATTGGTTAAAAATAATAATTTCATTTGTCAGACAATTGAAAGAGTCAAAAGAAAATAAAAACAAATGTGAGTTTTGATTTTAATTCTGAAACACAAGAATTCACTTTAAAGAATACAGAAATTTTGAGTTGAGTTAAAAATACTTTCGAATCTGATATTGGTAGTTTTATAAATTTATTAATTAAAAATTTTACTAATCAGGATAATGATTAATCGATTAAATTAAAATGTTGATTAATCAGTAAAAATGTTAAAAATATTAAAAAATTACGCCAATTTTATCTTTGTTTTGTGAAGGATCCTTATACAAGAAACAAAAACGTTCACCCGTTTTAAATGAAACGAAATTATAAAACAATATTTTTAAAAGTTTATTTGGATCTTTAAGTTTTTTTTTTCATTAATTTTTGAAGATCGGTTAAATGGGCTTCGCCATTTTTGATGATCATTTATTCTCGTTTTACCACATTTTCCATCGCTATATAGAGAACACTCTTATCGGTTTTTCTCTTTGATAACTTCCAGAGTCTATGGCTTGTTCACATAGACCCTTGACTTTAAAACCACCACAGAAATCGGTTATACGAATAAAATACTGTCACCGATACCAATACCGAAAGAAACAAAAAATCGATACCAATACAGATACCAACACCGTTATTCGTTTCCTTTGCCAACATTGGAATATTTGGAAAGTATTACGCAAGTCTTGTTTTACGCAGTTTCTCACAAGGCGTTGTTGGTTGGTACGCATTACCCGCGTTATACGACGGTTAGTAGTTATTTATAAATGTGAAATAATGTTTGTGACATGAAGAACTTCATCCTTATAATACACAGGCAGTGAAAAAACGTAGATAAAATGTGTATTACGTACTTACAGTAACTTATACAAAGTTTATTTGTTGTAAATAGTCAAGGAAATTATAATACATGTTATATTAAAGAATTTTTTTTAATAATAAATATTAAGGTAAATTTGTGCAACGTTAAAACATTTTTTTTTTTTAAAAAGCTCCACTAAGGGACATCTGACATATATTTTTACATCTATATGATACATATGTATTTTTAAATACCTTATCACTTAATAACAAAAGGATACCATGACATTTCAATCAAAATATCTCAAATTCAAACATATTTTTATTTTTTATTTTAATAATTTCCCAATAGACCAAAACTCTTTAAAAATAATTTATAATAAGCGAGCCTTAAGCTTTAAAAAGACTTGAGAAACTATTGAAAAAGGGTTTAAAATTATTGTAGAAAAATCAAAAAGGAACCCTCATGAAAATATTACTGAAATAATAGTTTAATAAGCTTATACCTAGAATTATAGAATTAGCTTATGCTTGTAATTTTAGAATAAGCTTATATCTACAATTATAGAATTAGCTTAGTTTGCAAATGAGAAATTCACATTTTATTGTATTTTTTTTTTTAAATTTACTTTTATTTAAATTTAAAAATACTTAAACAAAATACAAAATACAACATTAAATTAAAAAAAAAAATATAAATAAATTAAAAAATACAAAACTGAAAAAAAACATCAAAAACACATGTGCAGAGCAAAATTAAGAATGACAATAAAATGACAATGCACGCGCTACAAAATATTCATCGATGAACTTACGGCAAAATTAACGGGACTTTACTGGAACAAGAATTCAAAGAGTTTAGAAATTGTTGTTTGCAATAAGTTTTTTATAATCATACTTAAAATGCTGTTGATAAAATGCAAAATATGATCATGTTTAATATATATTTATAGTGAATAATAGTTTTTTTTAATATAAATAAAAAATAAAAGCAAAACGGAGAACTGGCGAAGAAATATTAACGAACATGAGACTTGAAACAAAATTATAATATAAGGTTTGAAAAAATATTGTGAATAAGAATAGTTTATCAAACGTACTTGAGAAATTGTTATGATTTTTGATAATAGTAATATTTTTACAAGTATGTCAAAAAAATATTAAGAAGGAGAATAGTTTCTCAAACAAAATTAAGAAACTCTTAAAATTTTACAATTATTAAGCTTTTTATGTACCCTGTTTAAAAACTTATTGTGAAGGATAATAGTTTTTCAAACATAATTAAAAAAACTAGTATTTTTTTTTTAAAAAGCTTCTTCTAAAGAACTATTATACTTTTCTAATTTTTGATTTATTGGGTTATATTTTATTTTTACAAACACTTGTTGACAAAGGAAAACAAGTTGTCTGACCTCCTTAAGGTATGCCAAATATTTAAATAGATATACATTAGGGTGGCAATGAAAAATGAACTTTGTAAATATTTTTTGTTAATAACCAGGTGGTATATTGTAAAACTGGTCTTAAACCTTATGCAGTGAAAACTTGTACCAAATTAGCTTTGTAATTTTGAATTAAATTTAAAGTAATATATCGGTTTATTTTACTTAAATTTAAATTAAAATTTGTATCATAGCAAAAAGTAGTGTTTTTATTTTATTTAATTATTTTTTTATAAATTATCTTAAATTTGTGATATTAAATTTTATAAATTCATTAAAATGTTATGAGAAGTTAGGTGCGTACCAATTTGAAATGAACCGTATTTTATATTATTTTCTAATAAATATGTACTAATATCATCATAATATAAATTTAAACTACATACACTTTGTTAAGAAAAAACACATCATGATTACAAACACTATTATAATAGTTTTCTGTTTTTACATACATCCTTGTTTTTTGTTGAATACATTTTCTATTTTTATACACACATGCACATTAAAGCAACATGTTTTACGTATTAAAAAATATATGAATAAAATATTTGGGTGGCACTAATTTTGAAAAATTTTTAATTTTCTTAATGTGACAATTATCATTTTCATATAATTTAAGGTTCAAAAATATATCTGTTGAACGGAATAATTTCATTATAGTATGTGTATTATGTTGTTGTAGCAATTCCACAGGAGAAATTAATCCTTTCTCTTTATAAAAACAGGATTAGGTTGGAGATTCTAAAAAACTATCTCTTAAATTCCTCCAATCAAAAATATTTTTGATTAACAAGGTTCCAATTAATTAATTTTGTGATATCTCCAATTAAAAATTTCGTTGAATAAAAAAGTAGTATTCAATGAAAAAAATAATTAGTGATGACTATTACGTGTGAAAGTTTGAATATTGCTAAATTTTTAATTGAATCTATTACAAAATTAATTGATTGGAACCTTGTTTATCAACAATATTTTTAATTGCAGGAATTTAAGAAATATTTTTTTTTTAGAAATAATAAGGAATTTATTAGGAATAATGTTTAAAGTTCTCCAAAGCATTTCCGAAATTAACAGAAATTGTCCTCAGACTCAAAAATTATTACTAAAAATAGTGAAAAGATTTTTCGAGTAGATCTAAAATAGTTTAAACATTTTTTATAAAAAAATATAATTGTAAAAGTATAAGAAAACGATAAAGAAACAACGACAAATTACAGAAAAAGCATAAAGCACCAAAAAGAAAGTAACAAATAAGGATTTTTAAAGAATATTTAACAAAAAAAATGCTTTAAAAATTCTCTTATTATAAATCAGTATAAATGCAACCTTTATAAATATAAAAATATTGTAAAAATTTACATAATATTCATGAGATATGTTGATTCTGTTCTGTGTATTTTTTAATAAAAAGAAAAATAAAATATAGAATGACAAACAAGAATAATATAAGGACTATGATGAAAAAATAAAAAAAAAATGGGAATTTTTTAAGACTTAATAAAAAATGTATATACAAAGTGAAAAAAAAAACTACATAATAGAGAAAAAGTATAATGAGATTTCATAGATTTTGAAATAAAAAGGACAATAAAGGACACAAATTTTATTAGATATAAAACTATGTTTTAGAATAGAAATTAATATAGTAATTGTAATAAAAATACGAATAATATTAAAAGAATTCAAAAGAACTTGTTTTGTTTAACCTAGAAACAAAAGTATACATTTTATTATGATATTTTTTATATTTAATTTTTTTTTTACTTACACCAGGACTTTTTTCGTATACGTGCATATAAGTATTTATGTAGTATGTGTGTGTTTTCTCCGTACACCCAACATACCACATGACTTGAGAAAAATATTATTATAAGCTTACAAACACAAGCCATAAGCTTGAAAAAGACTTGAGAATATATTGAAAAAGGCTATCGTAACAATTGTAGAAAAATCAAAACGGAACCCTCGTCAAAATGTTATGTGTGTATGATTACTATAAGCTTATTCTTGCAATTGTAGAATAAGCTTACAAAAATAATATATTATTAATAAATTATTCAGTTCAATTTCTTCGACCTTTTTAATACAAATTCCAGGTAATAAGTATTCAAGCTTAAGGTCTATTTTATACAAAATTATTTATTTCTTATCCAATAACAAAAAATCCCTGAAGAAGCTATCCATTGAGATAGCGAAATATTGGATAACAAATAAATAATTTTGAATAAAATAGACCTTAAGCTTGAATACTTATTACCTGGAATTTATATTATTAATAGTTGAAAAAGAGAAATCATAATTATTTTCTTTAATTTCATTTATCTTTTATTTTAATTTTAAAAATAAATAATAACTCATTTTAAATATAAAAAATAATAATTCATTTTAAATATAAAAAATAATAATTCATTTTAAATATAAAAAATAATAATTCATTTAAATATAAATAATAATAAATTTTAACCATAAATAAAAATAATTAAATTTAATATGCAATTTGCACGTTCACTATATAAAATTTACAACTAAATGTACACGCAAAACACGTTTGACAAATTTAAAGAAAAAGTAATGGCACTTGTTGTATGCATTTTAAGCGTAGAACAAAGACAACAAGACTAGAATGTATTGAAAAATATTTCTATTTCAATCGTCATATTGCGTTGTTCAATATGTGTATGTTGTTTATACGCATACTTTAGAAAAAGTTATGTATAAAAATCTTTTCTCAAGCATTGTTAAATACTGCTTGTGAATTCATTATTTATATAAGCTTATTCTCAAGTTGTTTTGCGGTTTGATTGCTATATGGTATATTGGGCATTGTTGTTGTTTTTTTTTAAAGCGAAATACCGGAAGTTTTATAAAATAGATGTTCACTTACATAGATTAGTGCTGTAAAAGTGTTGAGTACTCAGTACTCGATACTGACTTTTGTGCTACTCAATACTGAACAAATATGTATATACTTAAATTTGTCATGAAAATTACACTATCAAAATGCAACCTTGTTTTAAAGCTAAACAATTTTTTTAATTGAGTTCTTTTTTTGTCCATTTTTATTTATTATTTAATATAAATTTATTTTTTTT
The DNA here is from genome assembly GCA_949748255.1 of Eustalomyia histrio. Taxonomy (NCBI): domain Eukaryota; kingdom Metazoa; phylum Arthropoda; class Insecta; order Diptera; family Anthomyiidae; genus Eustalomyia; species Eustalomyia histrio. The sequence continues at coordinate 151,873,457 of OX456526.1, forward strand.
GTTGGCATCTCACTGAACCTGATCAGAATTTAAACAGTACCTCGTTACCGATTCACCTAAATAACTAAATCAAAATAATGTAATTTTTAATTTTAATATTTAAATACTTTTTTTTTTAATAATTAGAGCAGCTTCTAAATGGTCTACAAATAAACATTTTTGTATGGCACCTAGAGGCTGTTACTGGAACAAAATTATACATTAAAATTTTTAAATTCTTGGCGAATTTAAAAATCGAATAGAATTGTTACCGATTTTATAAGAAATTCATTATAAAAATGAATATTTCGATAATTTAATGAAAATTGTGCATTAAATCAATGAATGCAACTTAATGAAATCGAACTAAAATTCTATGTGTATCGAGTACTCAATTGAAAAAGTACAGAGTAGTCAAAAGTTTACAGCACTTTACACTTGCACGTACTACTACTCTATACTACACCATACAACAGGGGGAAAAACTATGAAAGTTGTATTAAAGAAAATAAGAAAGAACAAAAAAAAATCAAAACATGAAAACGAAATAACAATTTAAAACTAGTTTTTAAAAGTAAAAAAAAAATAATAATATAAAATTGCAAACAAAAAGTTTGTTCAAAATAAGTTTTAATTTGTAAAAATTTGTATTACAACTAAAGAAAATGCAGCAGAGGAAATATAATCTTTTAAACATTAAAGATTTAGGAGAATTTATGAGTAGTATTAATAATTAGAACATCTAGCATTAGTTAAAAAAAAATTATAAAATCCAATAAGCGGAATATATCAAAGACCTTAATATGGGCTTTCAGAATATCGCAATTTCAACTTTCAAAATCAATCAACTAGAAAATTTTTCAGCAGCATCAATTAGATTTGTTAGTGTTAAACTCATAAACAGCTTCATTTTACAAGGCATGCCTCACAAACTTAGAAATCGCTTGTCCCAATTCAAAATAGTAACATAATTAAATGCTATTTAAATGTTTTTTTTTTTTTAATCAGTGACGTGTGCCACCGACCCATACTTGGTAATCTTTCATTACCATTTAATCAAAACAATTGCGTAAAGCGATTTTTGGTTCAAAGTTATCTCTTTAAATTTCAATATTTTGTAGTACAGTAAGTTGTTTTCAATTCAAGCGAAAAAATTTTTGATACTTTACATACAAAAATATTTTTCATGACAACATAAGTTTTAAGTGAAAATTGCGTGCAATTTGTTTTCACGCAAATTTAATTACCTACAAGGCTTCCGATGTAAAAGTAACATTTATTGTGATTGTGTGTTATTTTTTTTATTTGTAAAAAAAAAACAATTTAAATTACGACTTGAGTATAGAAAAAATGTTTTTCCCGTAAACAAATTTCACTCGAATTGTAATGGCCTCAAGTGGTAGTTAAAATTGTAAAAAAAAAATTGCTTAAAAGCAAATGTACTAAATTTTCAATTGAAATTTATTATTTTGTAAAATCACATTTTTATATGGAGTATAACGGGAAAGCAAAACAACATACCATGCTTAAGGTATATTTGTCGATGTTGGCTTCATCCAAATGTCTAGTTTGGCCAACTATCTTCTTTGCTATTTAAAATTTACAAAACGCAAACATATTTTTGAATTTTTGTTTAGTTTTTTTTTTTCAAAAACAAACATACAAAGAAAAAAATTCTTACAAATCTAATTTTTTTCTCTTACGTTTACTCTATTTTAGTATGGACGAACATGAATATGAGCGAAAGCAACGAAGAGAACGTGAAAAATCTGAAAGGCAACAGGTTCAAACATCATCATCGAATCGTGAGGTAGCTTTATTTTCTGAACCTCGTCGTGTTAATCCATCTGAAGATGACGATGACATTTCTGCCAAGTTGGGCGACTATTCTAAAGCTAAAGACTTTATTAGTCTATATACGGTTGGTATATCCAATTCGGGTCATAGACAAATGCCCCCAAATGCTGTGCTACCGGGTATAATGCCAACAAGTTCTCTGCCGATTGTGGGCGCCGGTCCTTCAACGTCATCTTCAGCTTCGTCATCATCGTCATCACAACGTTTGCTGCAACCACCGCCATCACAGTCTCAACAATCATCACATCACTATCAACTACATCAGCAACAATTAAGACAAGGGCCATATGTAAAACAGGCTGATAATAAACCGTCTTATAATGGGCGTGGTGGTGGCTATCCGGGTCAACCGGTTAATCGTTCAAGTAGTGGCATGGCACCACCCAAAGGACCACCGTCGGGGTCTTTACTGCCCCCAGCCACAAACCATATGCCAAATGGACGTCACTCATCGTCGTCCTCTTCGCTAGCAACTGTTTCTTCAAATGAAAAATCATATTTGGGGCCATCTATTGCAGCAACCTCCTCGTCATCAGCGACTCATAATGGTCGTTTTTCACAACCATCTTTACCAAAACAACGCCAAAAACCATTACCACCAGAGGTAAGATATACTCTTGAATTTCTGTTACTATTTTTTAAAATGAAATTGAGAATTTTAATAAATAGAAAAAATTAAAAAATATGATGTTTTCTAGTAGAAATGCGAAAACTCTAAGAATACGATAAAATACCCAGAATTATAAAAGAAAACTTATTAGAAATTAGTTTTGGGGATCTTACAATTTTTCAATTGGAAAGTAAAACCTAAACTTTTTTTTCTTCTTTGACTTAAATTGTAAAACCTTAAGGCATGTATGCTTTTTATAAAAATAGTCCAAACGATAGAAATAGACAATTTCTTTCATCATTCAAAATTCATGGGAAACAAAAACAAGTTTTTGTAACTTATCTTTCATTTAGAACATTTTCGTAATACATAACTACATTTTGAAGGTTCTCAATGTAAGGCTTAGACTAACTCTACTTACTTGATTTTTCTTTTATCTTTTGTAAACAAATAAAATTTAAACATTGGAACTCGAAAAGCAGCAGTTATCTTGTGTGCGCTGCTCTACCATTCCTAACAAATGCATATTTCAGTTGTTAGTCTATGTGGGTTTTAATATTTTATTAAATACAAAACACTAAAATTTCAAATATTTTTTTTTTTTTGTAAAATAGAAAATTTAATAATTTTCAAGACTTGGTAGCATTTTTATACAAAATACTAAAATTTCAAATATATTTGTTTGGGTACATTTAAAAGAGAAAATCCAATAATTTTACAGACTTGGTAGCATTTTTATAACTATATACTTAATTTTTAAAAAGCTTAATTTTAAAAATACATACTGCTTAAATTCGTATGAAATTTTATATAAAAATTTGTATTTTTCTTATTTCTTTTAATCTTTTTTTTTTCTAGAATGATATCAAAGAAATAATAGACCATGTTACAAATACATTTTGCCCCCCAACAATGTTGACTGGCATTGATGCGACACCGCACAGCACATTAATAGAGAACTATAATCTCAACGAAAAAAATAAACATAAATATTCGTTTGATATTTTAGCTAAAACAAGTATAGTGGAGCCATTAGATTCTCCGCCTCGCATTGAAATGCCAGCACCTAGATTTGTGCCTCCGCTATCAACCACATCAACAGCAACACAGATGCCTTCTTCACAATCTGCCTCCAATATATCCTCCACCTCTTCAATAGTATCTTCGTCCTCCACATCCTCCTCCTCCTCCTCTTGTTCCACCTATATAGCTCCTACCATCAACACCTCCGCCAATAATACATCTACCTCTTCCTCCTCTGGGCAGTCTGCCACTTTATTAAGCAATACTGCCATAACATCACCTACAGTGCCACATTCTCCAATTATGCTGTCCTCCCGAAATGTGAAGGACACGACGTTAACTAAACCACTAAAAACGGAAAAGCCTACGCATCCGCAGTTGGAAAAGCATAATTCTACGCTGGAAAATGATTTAGAGCTCTCAGAGTCTGATGATGATCGTAAGAAACAAAATCGCTCTACGATGAATTCCAGTGATAGTTCACCCTCAGATTCAAGTGAATCGGGTAGTGAATCATCGAAAAGTGATGCCATCAACCATAAACCTGTTGCTTCAATACCTCCCGCTGCCCAACATCTTATTCAGCAACAACAAATGGCGGCGGTATTGGCCTCTAAAAAGAAACTTGGATCGAATTCTGTAGCCGGAAGTACTAGTTCAGGTTTGGGTTCTTCGGCACCTCCCTCTGGAGGTTCTTCGTCCTCGTCCTCCAATAAGACACCCTCACCATCGAATACCACCAAATGGCAGCTGAGCAGATACTTCAATAAGCCTCCTCTTCACCAAACACCCACACAAGATGTTGTGTCACCCTCCACCACCACCATGGTAAACTCTGTGAATTCTATGAACGTTGCCAATCTCAATATGCCCATTACCTTAAGGGGTGGAGCTCAAATTATACCCGAACCACCTCAGCAACTGACAAATATCAAGAATGAATCCATGATAGATGACCGAGGTGATGATGAAGATGACAATGATAATGCCGAGAATGAGGATCAAGAGGAACATCTAACTAGAAGGTCTAGAGGTTCTAAAAAAGGTAATACATTCCCCCATCCGGCTTTTCCATCGCGGAAAGCACCATCTGGCCTCTCGGTTACGCCTCTTTCGCCTATGTTAAGTGATATTAAAAAAGAGGCGTTCACACCACATGTGGGTATGGGGGGAGTCAGCCAACAACAGGTGCCCATATTAAATGCTTCTGAATTTGTGTCCATACCCTCGACACAAATCAAACATGAGGCAATGTCTATAGCAGGAGGTCATACCACAGTCACTTCGTATGGTAGAGATGTTTCAATAGAGGGTTTGTCGAATTTATCCTCAGATACTAATAGTAGTGATGATGAACGTATGCCCGTCCGAGGGCCGGGAGGTACTTTACAAATTCCTGGTGTTCCGGCAGCTATAACGGCCCTGCCTCGTTCTCCACTAATGGTGCAAAATTCTCAAATGCTAAATACGGTAACTATGACGCCAATAGCTCCATTACCCTCCTCTCCCCACTCCCAAGTTTTAACAACCAGGCCCCCACCGGCACAATCGCGAGCGAAAAAACCTCGTAAAAAGCTGAAACAAACACAAAGTGCTTTAACTGCACCCGATACCAGTGATGAAGAACAGGATGATTTAACCAAACGACGTTTGGTAAGTCCGGTGGCTGCTGGTGCCAGTGCAGCTGTGGGACCCAGTGTGAGTGGTGGCGGTACAGCAGGACCGAAAAAGGGACGAGGTAGACCACGTAAAACAACACCTAACCAAAGTGGTAACTTGAGTTCAGCCTCATCAGCCTCGGCTTCTGCCAAGGGACCAATATTAACCGCCAAAAAAGATATCAATCAAAAACCCGCCTCTACAACTGCCGCTGCTGCCATAGTCAGAAGAAGAGCTTCTAGAATAAATTCTACAACAGCTTTAGTTCATGATACGTCAGCAACCAACACGCTACCCACAAAGCAAATTCATGCTGTAGCACCAGTAGCAACCCAACAATTACTACAAGCTCCTGCTCCTGCTCCTCCTCCCACAGCAAACGAAACTTTGATAGCACCCATACCTCCAGCGGCTACGAGTGATGATTCCTCATCTTCAACAGAATCCTCATCAACCTCTAATTCAAAATCTTCTTCTTCATCCTCGGATACAGAGATAGAAGATGCAACAACTAATATACCAGCTATGGCAGCAACTTCTTCGTCGGAAGACGAAGCCAGAAGCAGAAGTACTAGTGTAAATACCAAATTAACGTCGGGTGGAGGAGGAGAGCAAAAAGCAGTTGCTCCCCCCAAACGTATTGTGAAAAAGTTAAATCCGCGCAAATCTTCATTAGAAGACTTATCAGCCCCGGCGTTGATGGCACCAACGAAAAGACTGAATCATAACATTTCAATGTCCTCTTCGTCCTCGTCATCATCAGATCCTGAATCTGTGGAAGAATATCCTCATCTTCCAAACGCATCAACAATAACTGGAGGAAGCTCTTCGCAACAAAATGCTGCATTATCGTCGGCCGCTGGTGGTAGCTCCTCACAGCGTTCGGCAAATCATCAATCCCCGTATAAAGCGTCAGCTTCGAGTGCCTTTTTCTCAGAATCGAGTGGTGATGATCATTCCGATTCCGATTCAGGAGAGGCTAGAAAAGATAAGGTTTGTTAGAAAATCGTTTTTATATTAGAAATTTTCATTTTTATTTTTAAATTTCAATTAAGAATATTTCATTTAATTTAGAAACATTTTTATTTTAAATTTTCTATCTAAAATTTTAGTTTTTTTTATATATTAAGTCTCAATTTGTAAGACGAATTATTCAAACGTTTCCAAATGTGTGATCAAAAATAGTACTTTTAAACAATCGTTTGTAAATGTTTCCTCTTGTAAAGTTTGACTTTTAATAATTGACATTTTAAAATTTTATATTTCTTTCAGAATAAACATTTCGATTTTAATACTATTTTGTCTGTTTGTTTTTTCAGAAACTAAAACGTGATAAACCAAAAAGTGATAAAAATAAAATCAGTACACTTACCCGTATATTTAAAACCTCCAATGAGGGAGGTGCTAAGAAACAGGGTCAAGTGGTAATAATAGATCAATCTGAAGATCAACAGCAGCAGCTGCATCAACAGCAGCAACAACAACAAAAACATATTTCACCGGCATTAAGATCGCCGCTAGAAAATTTGTCAACTACACACCATAATACTCCAACAGCACAATCTCCACGTTTGACGCCCGGTGGTCATATGAGATCGCCGCGCTCATTAGCGTTGCCACCTTTAACATCACAGGTTTTAGCCGCAGATCGTAGTACAACAAGTGCAGAAAGAAAATCACAACAGCGTATAAAGACACCGTCAAGAACACCTACTCGAACACCACCTACCACAAGAACACCTACACCAACACCCGCCGCTGCCGCCATCACCACTTCATCTGCTGCAGGTTTCCATCATCTTGCAATAAACCCTCCTTCTGTCTCATCTGCTTTGCTACAACCTCCACCACCCACAACCTTAATTTGTAAAATTGATCTCTCTAGATTGCTACATATTCCAGCGGAATGGCATGCGAATTCGTATCGTTTGTATGGCCATGCTCCTGGACATCAACAGCATCATGCTTGCGCCGGACGCACTCCTATATATGACCATAAAACAATACTCAATGCTGATATACAGTCATGTAATACGCAGATGCGTTTGAAATCTCCATCTAGCTACAGTGGAGGAGGTGGTAGTGGAAGTGCAACACCCAGAAGTACGGGCAATCGTACACCCCTACAAATAGTCTCAACTATATCATCAGCCTCAGAAAGAGAACTATCCCATTCAAGAGAAAATCTACACGAAATGGGCAAAGAAAATGGCAATTCCGGTCGATTAAGTAGTCGTTCTACAGATGGCAGTATATGTGGTGGTGGTTCAACACCCAAAGAACAATTACATTTACCAGGACCACCAAATGGTTACAGCTCTGTTGCAGTTATGGCCAGAGGTTATAACTCACCTGGTGCTACAGCCGGATTAGGTGGTAAACTATTGACTGGTGTTAAGCATGAACAAGTTATAAAACATGAACCTGATTCTGAATATTCCTGCAAGGAAACTAAATTTAAAAGCGATGCTACTAAAACTGATCCTGCACTCATTAAACAAGAAATTTTAATACTCAAACAAGACTATAAACCCAGTGATTTGGTGGAAAAACCATCACTATGCTCACCCAATGAATTACAGCTGGAGGCTAAACCTAAGCGCAAACGTAGCTCTAGTTCTAGTTCCAGTTCCTATAAGGAGAAAAGGCGGAAAAAGGATAAAGATCTGGCATCAGGTGGGGTTGTTGTTAATGAAAAAGATAAACTAAGTGGAACTACTCTAGTTAAAGATAAAGATATGGTTGTTGATTCCTTTAAACCTGCTAAAGATTCAATGGATGTTTGTTTACCAAATGCCAATGGAGAGACACAGGTAAGGCTTAGGAAAACAATTTTAATTTATGTAACAATGAAGTGTCAAACCAAGTTGTGCAGGAGGTAATATATTAGTTTGTCCATTATTTCGATTATTTTTTATTTGTCCTCATTGTAAAATAGAAAGTTTAAATTTTTTCAAAGTTAAAAATTTCAATATACATACATATATTTTTTATATAAAAATATAGAATTTACTTGAGTTCGAAAAAACAAAAAATTGATTTTTTGGAACTTTATGAATTATGTATCAATGAAATTATACAGACTCATTTTAATATTCCTCAATTGAATGTTTCTAGAAATGATACTTAATATTCCTTAAATATTTGACAATATTTTTAACTTATGATTAGTTAAAATAAATATTTATTTTATGTTTTAAAAACACCAATTAATTAAGAAAATGATCGGACAGATACATGAAGTGAAATAATATGTTTAAAATGAAATTCACTGTTTTTTTTTTATTACAGAAGGCTCACCATATGTTGGATCAACAAAGTCCGCCTACAAATCATGATCGGTTACTTGCAGAAAAACAGCAACAAACTGACAAATTGACTAACCTTAAGAACAACAATAACAACAATAAGAACTCAATCAATAATGTCTCAAACACTGCCAGTCCTGCGCATTTACAAAACACAACCGCCTCCAGCAATATAATGCCACCACCAGCCAATGTAGGACTGTTACCCACACCACCACTATCATCTCTACAAACATGCACAAAAAATGCATTTGTCTTAACAGCACCACCCACCACTTTTACATCAACAACAGCATCAGTATCGACATCAGGCTCTACGGCAGCAGCAGCAGTTACGGCGACTGGAGTAGCAGCAGCAGGAGCAGCAGCTTCAACCACTCAACCTCAAGTCATCTATCGTTCATATTTTGAACGTGACGATGATGCTTTGAGTGATGAATTCAGGTTTGTTGCGGAATCATTTATTGAATATTCGAACTCCTCTACCTACTCCTCCAACAACAACAACAAAAAATCTTCCAAGTCCTACGTTATGGCCAAATTTCAAAATTTATTACCAATGTAATGTTCATTTCTTTTTCTTTTTAAATTTCATAACCCAACCAGCAAAGAGGATCATTCAGCAATATTAATTTTTTCACTATTTCAGTTGAAAGTATTCCATCCAAAAAAGAGCCTTCTTTAGTCTCACAAATGACTGTTATATTTGAATTATTAATTTATTCGAATTATAAGGCATCCAACAAATTATTTTTTTTTTTTATAGATTCATGTGAGAGCCATAATTTCTGAAGGCTCTGAATTTGCTGGCTGGGAATCCAAATATTTTTCTCTATAAACCTAATAGTCTCTGTAGATAATATCATACATTTTTCACTATTAAACTAATTTTAAAAATATTATTAAAACCGTTTCTTTATTTTAAAAATTACAGCAAAGATGCCAAATTTTTAGAAGAAGCTGTACGACGTAAACGCGCTGCTGATCGTGAACAGAATACATTCAATCAAGTGACTTTATATTTAGAGGCCGTGGTTTATTTTCTATTGTCGGGTGCTGCCATGGAACAACATAGTCGTTCTGAAGATGCAGCCTGGACTATGTACAAGGATACCTTGTCATTGATTAAGTGAGTAAAGTGAAAACATTTCCATTTAAATTGATTTTTGTCAAACTTTCTAAAATAATGCAATATATTTAAAAAAAAAAATTCCTTTAATATTTTTAGATACATTTCCTCCAAATTTAGACCTCTGCAAGCTTCTTCTGCAAGTCAACATGAGACTCATAATAAAGTTGCTATATTAAGGTAATTTAACGTGACTTAATTATTAACAAATTATTTTATATAATATATCTTTCTCTAATTTTAGTCTCCGTTGCCAGTCATTAATCTCTTTAAAGTTATATAAACTCAAAAGAGGTTTTTGCCGCCAAATCAATACCGTTTGTACGGATTTTTTTAAATCGGGTAAAGGTGACATTCTCAATGGTAATACACCATCATCGATATCTCCTTCGAATTCTGTAGGTTCTCAGGTGAGTTATTATCTGCAACATTTTGTTAATATCCGTATTAAATATATGTTTTCTTAACTAATTAAATAATTTTTCTTGTATAATTTTTAGGGTTCTGGTTCAAATACACCACCCGGAAAAATAGTGCCTCAAGATATACACTCAGCTTTATATCAACAAAATCAATATTTCAGTTATTTAGCCAGCAGTCATGAGTTATGGGATCAAGCCGATCGTTTAGTTAGACAAGGAAATCATACCGGTAAGTTAAAATATAATTAATAATATTAGAGATTAAAGAGTGTGATTCACAAACACATATTTCATTCTTGGACATGTAATTTGTTTTTTTTAAATAACCCTATTTACAAAACGGAAATTCGGAATTATTTTTAATAACTAGGGGGGGGGGGGGGCTGTTCGTTTACCTACTACTTTTACTACAGCTGGGAAAATATCAAATTTAAGGTCTTTAGAAGTGGTCCTTCAATAATAGTTTTACTAAAAAAAGTTTTTATATAAAATATTTTTTTGCAAAAAAAAAAAAAAAAAAAAATAGTTTAGAGAATTTATATTATATTTCTAAATCTTCTTCAAACTTGAATTCGAGTGTAAAAGAGTATTTACATCGCGTTTATAATCTACCAGATAGATAATAATTGGTTTAATAAAAATCTTTGACCGGCGATTTTGAGATTTTGGAAGATAATTATGTTCGTTTACTCGAAATTCTTACTACAATTGGAAAGTTTTGTTTAAGCTAATAAGCAACTATGTTGTGGTAATTATTGTATTTAATTTTATATTTTTAATTTATGCAGTATATACTCGGTAACATTTTTATATTTATTTGTTATTTGTTTGTTACACCCTCCACCATATATGGTGAGGGTGTATCAGTTTGTCATTCCGTTTGTAACATGTCAAAAATAGGTCTAATACCCCATAAAGTGTATAAATTCGTGATCTTTATTTGATTTCAAGTCGATTTAGTGAAGTCTGTCTGTCTGTCTGTCTGTCTGTCTGTCTGTCTGTCTATCTGTCTGTCTATCTATCTGTCTGTCTGTCTGTCTGTCTGTTTGTCTGTCTCTCTGTCTATCTGTCTGTTGAAATGTCGATCACGGCGCAAATACGCACGCTGGGGTCTCAATTTTTACCCAGATTATTGAACATTCTCCTGAGCAGTTTGCTATTGAAAATGTGCAAAATCGGTCCAGCGGTTAAAAAGTTATGAGTGAAAATGTGACGGTATCTCTAAATGTTCCATACAAATTGCTGTATTTTAGTACAATTTCAAAGTAGCCACTGGTACATAATATATTTTCTCATATTTTTTCACAACAAAATTTTTTTCCACCAAAAAATGTGTTTCCACATCCAAAAAAGTTTTTAAACTCTAACAATTTTTTCACCTTCCTAATTTTACTTTAAAGGTTTTTTACATTAAGGGTTTTCACTTTTGGTAGTATATTTACAACCCTTGTATATTTACAACGATTTTATACTACAAAGCGTAAACGACTTTTACATTCCGCATAAACACAGCTATTGTAAATTAATTAATCAGGTGATTTTTGTTTTGTTTTTCATAAATTTGAAAACTTAAAATATCAAAAAGAATGAATTTATTAACAAAAATGCCTATAATTACGGAAAAATATAAAATTTAAATTTTTTAGAGCAAATTGCAATTAACCAAATACAATTTGAAGAGATTCTGGGTTTGAAGATACGGTATTATTAATAATAATTAAAACCAATAGCTGCTAAATTTTACTATCTGTCCATCTTTTATTACATATTTTTTTCACGCTTTTGCTTTAAGTTGGGTTTTTCATTATTTTGATCCATTATTCAACACAAAATGAAAAATAAAAAATCAAACAATAGTTTTGGTTGCTAAACGATCAGCTGTTTTAGTCTTGTAAATGTACAACATGTATTTGCTATATTTTTTGGTCTTGTATTTTAACCACACCCTAGTAAATTTTAGTTCTATACTATACATTTTGTTGTTGTGGTATGGGAAATGGTAGTACTTTTACTATATCTACAAGGTCTACAAGGGTAGTTTACTACCAAGAGTGAATACCCTCATTATTTGTATTAAACCCAGTAGAGAACATTTTTTTAGTTTAAAAATTCTAAAAAATCGAGATATTTAAAAAGAAAATTTATCTTCTCCGGTCAGATTACAAATCTATAATAGTCGTGAATATATGATCTCTTTTTATAAAGCTATATTTGTGCGGCAAAGTGTTAACAGGAACCATTCACTATAAACTGATAGCAACAATGTAACATGGGAATAACATCAATAGTAATACGTTATAGTGTCCAATAAATCATAGATTTCTAAAAAGCTATTTACAGTTTGTTCAAAAAATCACTTGGTTTTTTTTTTTAAGATCCTGACATTTAATTCTATTATCTAAACTACTCTTTAACGTGAACTAATGATAAATTTATATGGGATTTGTAAACATATTTTACCGCGCAAACATAGCTAATATTTTTTTTTTTAATTTTTTTTTGAAATTTGTAGGTATTAAAAAATTTCTAATCATGCAATACGCTCTTAGTTTACTAAAAATAGACAATATGTCCATTCCCGTTCAAACAACATTAATATACATACCATTTTTAGCACCGTTACCGCGATAAAGTATTTATATATAAAATTAATTAATTTTTATATTTTTTTTTCTTCTTCTTCTTCAGATTTCTTTATTGCTTTAGACCATGAAAATGGTCCATTAACTTTGCACAGCAATGTTTATGAAGTCTTTCGTTATGTCCAGGCTGGTTTGAAAAAATTAAAAGATGAAATGCTTATAGAATAATCGAAATTCTTTTGCAAAAATTTGTTACAATTTATTTATTTATTTTTTTTATAATTCGGAAATATTTAGAATATATATTATTTTATATTGCGACTAAAACTTTATTTAAATTTTAAAACCCTAAAACATCACTCACTACTCATGCATGGCTCATATTTGAATGAGTTTAAATATTTCGTTAACATTTTAATTAAACTTTGTGTAAAATGACTGGATGTTTTTAATGTTAATCATCATTAATGATTTTTAGCATATTTTGTTTTAAAAGAAAGTAACTAAAAATAAATTAAAATACTTCTAAGCAATATTATGCTTTTTGTTAATACTTTTAAATATATTTTTATTTAAATAAGTCATTATTGTTAATCCAAATACAATAATATATAGTACATATATATTTATATATATAAAAAAAAGAAATAATACTACATTAAAATTATGTAGATTCTTTTAAAAGCAACAGCATATTTAAAAATCTTTTAGTTTTTATTTTAAACTATAATTTAAAATTTAATTATTTTTTAGTTTAACAATGATATGTCTAAGATTTGAATATTATTTTTTTTTTTAAATAAATTAAATGCTAAATTGTCTTTTTTTAATTAAAAGTCATAATTATTATAAAGAAAATATATGCTCAAAAAATGTTATTTTTTTTTTCTTTTTTAAGTTTTTTTTTTATTGAATTGTTATTTTTTTTATTATTATTCTTATCTCGTCTTGGGTTTTATTCTTTAATTTTAGTTAAATTTTTTTATGATTAAAAAAATTTTAGTTAAATCTTCTTAAACAAAAATGAAAGCTTTTAGTAAATTCCTTTATATGAATAAACTTATTTTAAAATGAAAATAAGTTTTTTCATTATTGAAATTAAGTCAATATTATACATATTTTGTATAATTAAGATAAACAATTTTTTAATTATTATTTTTCAACAAAAGTTAATATCTTAATTGTTAAACATAGTTTTTATTTCATATGGCAATCTATAAAATAAATTTTTTAAAATAATTCCTAAGCAAAACAAACAAAACAAAATGGAGGACAACATATTCTTAATCATTAATAATTATTTTTGAAATTATACAAAGATCTTATTTATTAACATTTTTCTATTAACGCCTTGCTATCAAAATTGAACTTTGAAAATATCAAAAACCGAATATTCGGTTCAGAAAGTTTCATTGGTGCGAAACCGTATATTTTAACAATATTTCTCCTTGCATTCTAAAAATTTGATATGAGATGTATTTTTTGCTCTACCTGCATTATTTTTCTCTACAACATTAATATACTTTTTCTATATTATAAAACAAAATTTAAAAAATTTTAGTTTCGGCAATCATATCGAAACCGAATATTCGGTCAGACTCTGCTAATTATAATTGTTTGAAACAATTTCCCTTCTGCAATATTTGTTTTAAAACGTTTTTATTTTTGAACTATTTTTATTTAAAAAAAAATATTTACACTCTGACTGATTTGACTTTAGAAAATTGTGAGATACTCCGAAAGTATTCCCAGATGTTTTGAATAGCAAAATTCTCCGCTACAAAAAAATTTTAAGCACAGAAAAGTTCAATAATCTAACGTTTTAATCTAGCTAAAAATTACTCATGCATGTTCTGGCTTAAGTGCGTAAAATTGAAATTTGTCGGAAAGGTTCTGTATTTGAGAGAAAAAAAAATTCATTTAGTTTTATTAAAAATTTAAGTCAAATATTAATTAACTCAATGTACAAACTGGAAATAAAAGAAATTGAGAAATAAATTATGAAATTTTCACTTTCACCTAAAAGTAAAATAAAGAATATGACCGACTATTTTAAATCAATTTCGAAAATTTATTATATGCCATTTAACTCTGTTTTTAAAACTAAGGCATTAATAGTTAAAAAAAAAAAATATGTTAACTTCCAGCAATTTAGTTGTTCATTTCCTTCGTTAAATAATTTTAAATAAAATTTTGTTATATTTTAAGGCCAGGTATTTAATTATTAAAACAAAAAAACAACCATTCTAGTTTAAGTTTAAAGCAAAACAAACAATTCTTAATTGTTTTCTTCGTTTATTACTATTTCTCCCTATTTTTAAATAGTCTTAATTTCTTAGATTTTGTTTTTAATCTAAAATAAAATATATAAAATTATTTTTTTTTTAATTTTTTTTTATTTAATACAACGTTTAATCATAAACTGGTAGTTTTTGAAAACTACTTTATTTACTTGTCAAATTCCATACAAATTTTGAATCGAAAACTAAAAGTTTTTTAAAACTACTAGTTTTTTTTTTTGTTGTAGTAAAAATTGAGTTTAATAACATTTGAAAATTTATTATAATTTTGTTTAATTAATTAGTTACGTTATTTTCCTTGCTTCATACTATTGTTTAATAATTTAATGCTAAATGGTTTACGTGTTTTTAGTATAATAATTTAAATTAAAGAAATTCTATTTAAAAAAAAAATCACACAAAATTTTTATTACAAAAAACAAACATGATTTTATTAAAAACGAAAAGAAAAAAAATCATCAACTTGAGTTTTATTTTTTTTTTTTAACAATTTTTAGTTGGAATGCATTTTAAATATCTGTGGTTTTCTAGAATAACATTTTACAATTTTTTATTTCCTCTAGATCTCGTTCTGTTATTTGCCTCAAAATAGTTTAAAAAATCATAGCACTATGTACAAGTTTTTTTGCTGCTGATTTTGATTTTGTAAGTTACCCGGTTATTCTAGAAACGACAGATTTTTGTTTACAATATTTTTCTTGCAGTGTATTGTTTTGATTTTTTTTGTTCTCTTTCATTTTTCGTTTATGATCACAGTGTTTTGACAGATAATGATAATTAATGAACAAAAAAAAATGTATTCATTCAACTTTAACCAAAATAAAAAGACTCGAACTATTGTTAAATTTCTTCAAATCCCCATCAGTTTCAGTCACAAGAGAAAGTGTAACAGGAGTTGGTTATCATGCAATTTATTGAGATTCTATTCTTGTTGGTTTTGGTAAGTGAAATAAGTAGTTAGAAATTAACTGTATGTACTAAATTATAATTGGCAGCAAATCCCTTGAACTTTAATTCTAATTCAACTAGCAAACAATTGAATATGTAAGTTTGTGTATTCATTACGCACAAAATGTCGTTTAAACTGGATTTCGATCATATGGTACTGTATACTATCAATATACATTAACTAAATTTTGAAATCCAGTTTAAAAATGCAACCTAATTCAATTCTTTAAGGCAAATGAAAAAAATTCACATTAATTGGCAAAAGCAAACATTCATTGACATAGAAAGATCAAAACAATTTCTCTCTTTTAAACTAAGAAATTTTGTGATTTTTGAGCAATTTGAAATGTATTCCCTAATAGACAATTTACAGTACAAAATTTTAATATAGTAAAAAGTGTATTAACTGCTAATGGTTGCATTACTTTTTACTAGATTTATTTTCCAGTCTAAACGCAGCATAATGCTCTGGAATTTTTAGCATTAGCTCAGCTTGTAATACAATTTAATTTTTTTTAAAGCATTGTTTATTCCGTGAAAAAATTTCACTCGAATTTTAATGGTCTCAAAACGTAATTGAATATTTATTTTTTTTTCTTAAACCCAGTAAACTCAAATTGTCACTTTTTTTTTTGTTATTCGGTCATATCGAGTGCGGTTCAGAGAACTGCAAAATCAACTTTTTTCTTGATTTAGTCATACACAAAAATTCTTGTTCACATTTAATAATTCAACAAAATTCACTGTAGAATAAAATCAGCATCATGTTACTGAACGCGTAATTGGGATCAGTGTGAATCATCTGTCGATTATGTTTACTGCAAATTGAATCACTCAACAAAAAGTCAGCGTTGAATAAATCAGAAAAAACAACAAATAACGCATGTGTGTATTCTTGATTAAAACAAAATAGAAACACATTTCATAAATGATATTTTGTATATTAGGGTGGGACTTAAATCCGCTTTTTTCGAATTTATTTATTAGTTATATAATACAAAAAATATTTTTCTTTGTGAAATAAAAATATTTTTTTTAAAAAAAAATTTAGGTCGATACCTCAGGCTTGCCTCATCCGGAAACATTTAAATATTGTCTAAATTTTTTCATCTATTTTGATTGGAAAATTAGGCAATATTTAACTTTTACCGGATTGGGAGAGCCTGAGATATCGACCTAAATTAAAAAAAAAATATTCACAAAGAACAATATTTTATTACTAATAAAAATTCTAAAAAAACTGATTTTAGACCCACCCTAATTTATGAAATGTGTTTCTACAAAACCACCCCCTTATTATAGATAAGAAACTATTTTGTTTTAATTATGATTACACTCATACGCGTTATTTATTGCTTTTTCTGATTTATTTTAAATCAAAATAATTATTGTTGACTCAAACGAACAGAATAAAATCAATGGTATAAAAACCGACCGATGATTAAAAATCAGTGACAACAATTTGCACGTCGTTTGATTGATTTAAAATCATCAACAAATATGTGTATTGGAGTATATTCAACGTTTGAATGCAAACACATATTTATTCTTGTGTTGATTGCGTATGAACGTTTTGCAATCAGCATTTGCAGTTCTCTGGTGCGGTTGGCATTGTCGATATCGACTGTTGGGCATTTTTAATAAAAAGTCATACAAACAGCGACTCCTTTGTATACTCTAAATTGGAATAGATTTGCCGGGAGAGTTTATACGTAGATTTTACAATAAAAATTACTTATTTGTAGATTTTAAAATGAAAAATATCATTTTGCATGAAAGCTTTTTTTGTTTCAACCCGATTTTTGATCATAAATTCGAAATTAAAGAAAAGGGATAAGTTAACTATAAAATGGTTTCAATTATTTATTAGTAAAACTCTTGCGCTCATGTAAAAAGTGTTGTTTCATCTATAGTTTTTATTTATAATAATATTTTTTAAATAATTATACATACATATTTATTTTTGAACTTTTATATTCTTTTGTTTTTATATTTGTTTGGTAATTATAAATTACTACTGCCAAATTCTAAAGAAAACTCAAACCTTGTAAGAAACTACAAATGCATAAAAACAAAACTTTAAAATATAAACACTTTTAGAACACTTAGGGATATACACTCAACATCTGATTTTTTTTATATATATTAACAAAAAAACTATAGTTTTAATAATTATTAACAAACAAAAGGAATTAGACAACAATTAAAACCCATAAAAGTACCGAAAGTCCAAAAAAAAAAAATCCGAAAAGCATAATTAGTAATAAAAGCGAAATGTCGTGTACTTATACTTTAGATGATACTAGTGATATTTATAAACTATATATTTTTAATAAAACTAAAAAAAAAAACATAATAAACTGGTGAAAATGTAAACTACAAACGATTAATTGTGTAAATATTACAGCAATAAAATATAAAAATAATGATAACCTGATTTAAAAATAGAAATAAAGTATTGTAAATAATAACGTTATTAATTATTAAATAAATAATACTATTATTTTTAATTATTTATACTCCTTTTGAAAAGATTCTAAAAAATATAATAGTAATCAGCAGTTATGTGTTAAAATAACAAATTTACTTTAATTTTGTAAAAATTTGTTATAATAATAAACGAATACAACAATAAAACAACTTTAACAATTAGTAAATTAACTATTAAATTGATAAAATCAAAGCTAAACAAAACAATGATTTCAATACTAAAAATAATCAATAAGTGAACAAAACAACAAAAAAAAATCAAATTTGGGCTAAAACTTAAAAAGACAAAGAAGTAAAAATAAAAATTATTACTTAAAATTGCATTAAACAAAAACTCGGCAATGACGAGTAATTATTTGAAAAAAAAACGACATATTGTTAATTGTGTAGTAACTTTTTTAGGGTAATTATATAAAAAATCAATAAAATATATATTTTTATATAACTTCATATGAAATAATTATAAAAACTGAAAATAATTAGTAGTATTACATTATAGTTAAACATTTTTTACGTTACATTTTTGTTTGTTAATAATTTAAGTTTAAATTACCAAAAAAAAAAAAACATAACAATTTATCATTTTGCTTCGAATTTTCTCAAATCCCTAACCAACCTCATTCCTCTTCCTCCACAACTAAAATGAACCCCTAACAGATTTAACATATTTTGTACAAATATATCAAAAATTAACAAAAGAATCAAGTAAAAATCCCCTTTAAACAAATATTAAATATTATATAAAAATATACTATTATTACAACAATTATTATTAAACTTTACATTTAAGTTTGTAAAAAGATAACACATATTTAACAAACAACCAAAAAGAAAAATGAAAATCAATGATTTATTCATAAAAGAACGTAGTGGTTTAATCAAAAACAAAATCAATGAAAAAAATCAATATTTCAGACAAAAGAAAAAGCCGAAAATATATATTAAACATAAAAACATATATTTTGTATGAACAGATTTTTTTCAATGAATTTTCGTACTCAATAAATGCTTTCATGCCTAAATTTTCATTAGATTAAATATTTGTTTGTCCTGAGGCTAAAGAAAACCTTTTTCTATAATGTTATTGGATTATGATTATTATGTAGATGATAAAAATATTATTTTTCATATGTATGAAATTGTGTTTTTAGTCTGGTTCGAGATCATAAAAATTTTATTTTTTATTCGAAATTAAAAATTTTTCTTATTTTTATTTCGTAATCACAGAAAAAGTAATTTAACACAAGCTGAATGTAATGCATTTTCTGGTCCGCTACGACTTTCATTAACATTCTTCGTGCCTGAAAGTGTCAATTCTAAATATCTCTATTTAACTCACAAATCAACGGAAAAAGCTATTTAAGCTAACATACAATTAATTTTAATTATTGAGTTTAGATGAAATTTACTTACTATTTCTGTGTTTTTTTTTTTACATTCTCCTTATATTACCGTATGTCCAAATTAGCTATTAGCTAATGTTAAAACAAATTTCTATGATTTCGAACCAGACCAAAGATACAATTTCATATTATTAAAAAGAACAAGTATTAAAAAGATCAACTATAAAAAATAAACTTCACTATTCAAATATTATAATAAATATTTGTATATAATAGGAATTTTAATGACATACTTAATTGTTTTCTAGGCTTAATACAATTAATATCACTTTTGATACATGCTGTTTAAATAATACAATGATACAATTGCGGCAAGGTGTTAACAGGAACATTCACTAAAAACTGATAGCACCCATGTAAAAGGGATTGAGAATAATGTCAAGAATTCTACGCGTTAACTCTAACATAAGCAAATGCTTCAATTATCTAAGAATTTCCAATTTCCATAATTTACCGGATCAACGCAGCTAATGAGTGATTTGGTAAGTGTTTTTAAATTCATAATTACACATGGGTTTTCTTATCAAACACCTGCTTTGATCAGTGTTGCCAGAATGGTGGTTTTCCAGCTATTTTTACACGACATTTCGCAAGCGATTTTCACATTGATCGCTTGATCTGAAAAATTGATTAGGACAATTGAATTTTGACGGAAATAGTAAAAAAATAAGGAGGGCATTAAAAAATGATTTTCTATTTTAATCAGATAACCAGCAAAACTGTTTCGAATAAGTACTTATCATTTGGAAAATAACATATTATCTTGATCATGCCTTTGGTGGTAAGTACTTATCATGCATATTGCATTTAAGATATTTCGCCACCTTCTTCGATATAAAGAATTACGTATCTCAATAAGGATTTTCAACAAATGACATGTCAGCAATGGTCTTTTCTACGCTGGCGATTTTTTAATGTCAAATCTGCGTTTCTGTTAACAACTTTTGTCAACACTTGTTTTGGATTTTGTTTTGTAGTTCTTGTTGTTATCGTTTAATCATTTTCTTTAGAAAAATGCTAATAAGAAAACTAATTTTGTTTGTAAAATTTAAAATGAAAAATTTAAAAAAAAAGAAAAATACTGTGTAAGAATTTAAAGAACACAAAAAAAAGTGCAAGTGAAGTTCCAAAAAAGAAAATTGTGTACTAATAAATGATGATTCTAAGAAAAACGATATAAAGTGCAAAAATTATGAAATGTTAGTTTTTTTTCTAAAATGTTATAATTACAAGAGTTATAAATTAATTTGTTATAGTTTTTTAAAGGAATTAGCCGTTTTAATCTACTTTTTCTTAAATTTGTTTTACACGGTTTTCCAGTATCATATTTTTTTTTTAAACAAAACTGCCTCCAGATATCGCCACAATTCCTCAATATTGGCTCCCTTGTTTAGCCGCTTCCAGTTTGTCTATTCCCTTTTTTTATTGTTTGGCGAAGGGTCTCCTCTGACCATGCAATCATTTCAATTGATTAGAATTTATCCAAATCAAAAATTCTTCATTAAATCACAACTAAATCAAATACGGCTGCGACCGCCTTAATTTTTTACCAATTTTTATTTCATACATAAATCATTTGCAAGATCATCGAGTAACCCACCATAATAACAAATCAAATACGGGAGCTATGGATCCATATCGCCACCAACATGTAGAGCCAAGGCAACTGCCAGCACTATTTCAACAACAACGCTTTCAACGTTTTCAAACCTGGTAAACACTGAAATGATAAGGTTAGTTAAACAATTATTACTTTACAAACACATTTCCAAAAATTTAATTTGGTAACAAATTAGTTTCAATAAGTGAGTTTATATTTGAATAAGTGATTGGACTAATTGACGTATAATTATCAGGGTACTCAGGATAGTGTTTTACACACAATGCAATACAAATCATATTTCATTGTCATAACTACTTTAGGCTGAGCAAATGCAAATAAATGGCTGACCTTTTTACGATCGTGAATACCCTCTTTGTCTTAAATCTATTAATCCGTTTAATGCGAACGTTGTTTCTGAGAAACATTTAATTTTTAAAAGCCTATTTTCAAAAGCTGTATTATTATTCTAAAAAGCCAGGATCATCTTTCGCGGGAGTCTCTAAATAAAAAACAAAAACATGTCAAAGTTTAGGTACTCCAATGAAAAGAAAATTTCTTCATAATTTAAAAAACTGAATTTTGGCTAAAGTACACTTTAGCGAGCGTATCTAAACAACAAAAATTAAATATTTTCCTTGATTTATACAACGGGGTTCCAACGAGAACCATTTTTAGAAATTGCAATTGAGAAAGAGCTTCGTTCCAAAACAAATAATATTTTTACTAAGAAATTGGGCTTAAAGCTCATATGAAAAGTAAATTTTTTCATAATTTCAAAAATTGAATTTTGGCTAAAGTACACTTTAGCGAGCGTATCTAAACAACAAAAATTAAATATTTTCCTTGATTTATACAACGGGGTTCCAACGAGAACCATTTTTAAAAATTGCAATTGAGAAAGAGCTTCGTTCCAAAACAAATAATATTTTTACTAAGAAATTGGGCTTAAAGCTCATAAAATTTCAATATGGATAAATAAATAAAACATACATTTATAATTTATAAACTTTAAACTTTTAAACTAAAAAAGAGATTTTATATAGTGGATTCAAAATATGATGCCCTGGTAGATTCTTTTCATTTCATTAATTTTTCGACATATGTATAACTCAAATTTGGTACCCAGCAAAAACATGGTATCAACTACTTACCAGGCTATTTACTCGCTTAATTACTTTTGTTCGTGATGTCCAAAAAGTAATGGGTACTCATTATTTTTTGGATGTTCGTAAGCGAGAGGGTAATGGCCACCCATTACTTTGTGTTTTTTGTAAGCGAGGAGATAATGACCACTCATTACTTTTGGGACATCGCGAACAAAAGTAATTAAGCGAGTAAATAGCCTGGTAAGTAGTTGATACCATGTTTTTGCTGGGTATAAAAATATCTTTGGCAAAATGCTTTTTCCAAGCGTTGTCAATGCGTTCAAAATAATTGCTTTACCAATGGTCTATCTAATGACTTTACATGGCGTTTTCCTGTAACTAAGAAAACAGATTTATATTAACAGCCGAATATTGTGCTAATTGCATAGTTCGGTTGCAGTCGAAGATATTTATTTTGTACCATATATGGTGAGCGTATATATCAGTTTGTCATTCCGTTTGTAACATGTTGAAAAATAGGTCTAAGACCCCATAAAGTATATAAATTCGTGATCCTTAGGCAATTTTAAGTCGATTTAGCGATGTCCGTCTCTCTATCCGTTTATTAGGCATCCTCCCGAGTTTGGTATTGAAAATGAGCAAAATCTGTCCAGCGGTTAAAAAGTTATGAGTGAAAATGTGAAGATACCTCTTAATTTTCCAGTTGCTTAGAAATGAATGATATTTTGTATTCACCTCAAAAATTTTTTTCACCACCAGTTTTTTTCACCACAAAAAATTTGTTCACCTCAAAAAATTTTTTACACCACAAAAAGTTTTTCACCTCAAAAAATTTATTTCACCTAAAATTTTTTTCACCGAAAAATTTGTTTTCGCATCCAAAAAAGTTTTTCACTCAAAAATTTTTTTCATCCATAATTTTACTTCAAAAGTTAATAACATTATTCGTATCAAAAACAGTAGATAACATTTTTTGGGATATTGGTGGAGGGTATTCAAAGATTCGGCGCAGCCGAATTAAAGTCTATTTTAATTGTTTTTTTTTTTGTGAATTCAATTTCGTCTATTACCCAGAATTTAGGTTGGAACTTTATACAGTAAATTACTTTAGACCTTCAAAAACCTTAATTTTTAAGTTAACATTTTAAACTGATTAAATTTTTAACTAATTCGCAAAATTCCTTTCGTTGAAAAGAATCAAAAGAATCGGTTGCGGTCAACAGATGAGACACAGTTTATTAGTCAATACTACACTTATCTTCTGAACAACCTGATCACTAAGCAATCAGGTAGAGATACGGTGGTGTAAGAAATTTGTGTTTCTTAATAAATCCTACAAAAAATCATACTTTATTTTAATATTTTACTGTGCTATATAGCAGGTAGCCTTTATTTTCATGAGAATATAATCTACTTGTATATTAAGGAGTTAAGTGGGCTTTAAAGGTTTTAAGAAGTGTATTTGACATTCTGGGGTTTATGAAATAAAAAAATTGAGAAAGCAATAATATTGAACGCATTGATAACGCTTGAAAAAAATAATTAAAATTTTTTGTTGATTAGAGGTAATTTATCGCAATAAACTTTGTGCAAAATTTTACTAATGATTAGTAGAAAAAGCCAAGATTTTGAAAAGGTTATTTTGTGACTTTTTTCTTTAGCAAAATACTAAGATTGTGGTGAAGTTTTTATTTATTTAGATTCTTGGGACCTTTCCCAGCCTCTTTTCTAAAGATATTTTTATTGGAAAAAATCTACAAACCCAGTGTTCTTTGTTGTAGCACAAAATAGACTCAGAAACCATTCGTAAAGGAATAAGCCTTTAATATCGGATAATTCTTCTATGAAAAGCTGCAGATTGTGAATACTTTTTTCATTTTATTTATTATTTTTAGGTAAAGCTTTTTGATTATGGAAGCCAGTTTAAAATATAGTGTTCGCCCATTATTTTAACAATTTATTATTATTCAGGATTACACCAAAACCCCGGTTTGCTTCGTTTCTTCGAAGTTGCTTTGTTAGTGCTTCAATCTGCGTCGTTAATATGACAATATTTGCAAAAAGCTAAAACAGAAAAAGAGGATTTCCCGTTAAAGTCCCAATTAGTAAAACAATACATTTAGCCATATTTAAGCATTTAGTTATAATAAATTAATTCTTTGGTATTATCCAAATTTACACATTTGTGTGTGTGTAAGTCTATAGCACAAATGTTTACAAACATACAAATATGTTTATCAACATTGATGTTACTAAATTTTGTTTGTAATTCTACAGACAAATGTGTGTAAAAAGGTTTTTCAAGCACTTTGTGCATAAACTTACGCATTTTTTTTGTAATTTTTATGAAAAAATTTACTAGATTAAAAGCAGTCAATTTACATTAATTTTTTAGAGTGTATATTATTCACTGAATAGTCCGTTTAAGAGCTCATGTGTTTTGATACTATTTGATTTAAGAAAGTACCGTGTTACTACCGAGACACATTTGATACTCTCACACATTTTTCCCAATTAAAAACTTATATTTCACTTTTTTCAACATTTCCCCTTTTATATTCAATGTTTATGTAGTATGGCAACTCTTGATTTTTTTCTTTTCGTATTTTTTAATACTTTTATGAAACACAATAAACGCTACAATAATTGCTACATTTTTCCTACTAAAAAAAAGTTAATAAAAAAAATTGTAAACAGTTTTCAATCCCACTTTACTATTTTTGTACTAATTTTTAGTAAAAAAAATATTATTTAGTCATTTTTTTTTTGCTGTTTACATTTTGCAAATAACAGAATCTTTTTAAATTTTTGTTGCTCATTTCAGAAATTATTTTACAAATTTTTGAATACCGATGTGCAAAAATTAGCAAAAAAAAATTTACTAATTTCAAAAAAAGTGGATATTGAAAGAAATGTTATTTCTAATAATTAAAACTTATAGACACAAACTTAAATTGCTTTAAATGTTACATAGGATGAAAAAAGGGAGCGGAAGTGAAGATTTTTATGCACAACCGACTCGTGTCCAAAAATAGAACATCTACTTAATATAGCACTAAAAACCTTGTTAGTTTTAAAAATCAGCCTTAAAACAATTGAAAATTTTACCCTTAAATCCAAAAAATTTACTAAAAATGTTACTAAAAATATTTTTCAAACCAAAAATTTGCAAATGAAAACAAAATGATAAATTCGTTTACGTTTTTACGATTTTTAGCTTTTGATTTTTTTTTATTTTTGTCAAAAATATTTTTTGAAAAAAATAAATAAAATAAAAAATGTTGTTCGTTAAAAAAAATATAAATTTGTATATTCGAATGCGTAAGGCAATTTTAAAAGAAATGAGCAAGTGTTTCCAAAAATAATTGAGTGCATTTTTATATTTTTCTTTTTATAAATTAAAATTTTTCTATATTTTACAATTCATTGAGTGGTCATTACTTTTTCACTTACAAAAAACACAAAGTAATGGGTGGTAATTATCCTATCTCGCTTACAAACAGCCAAAAAATAATGAGTACCCATTACTTTTTGGACATCGCGAACAAAAGAAAGTAAGCGAGTAAATAGGCTGGTTGATACACCACGTTTTTACTGGGTTACTACAAATTAAAAAAAAATAATGTAGTGTTTTTGTTAGTTTACGCTTACACTAGAAGGTTCAGAAAGAAAAGACTCTAAAATTATTTTCTTATTTAGATTTTTTTTAACTTTTTCTAAATTTGTTTACCAATTATTCGTAAGTACCTACCAGAGAACTGCAAAATCAACTTTTTTCTTGATTTAATCATACACAAAAATTCTTGTTCACTTTTAATAATTCAACAAAATTCACTGTAGAATAAAATCAGCATCATGTTACTGAACAATGTTAAGTGATTACATTTGCATAAAACATAAACGACAGATGATTCACACTGATTCCAATTACGCGTTCAGTAACATGATGCTGATTTTATTCTACAGTGAATTTTGTTGAATTATTAAAAGTGAACAAGAATTTTTGTGTATGATTAAATCAAGAAAAAAGTTGATTTTGCAGTTCTCTGGTACCTACCTTATGCAAACAATTAGGTATTCGTTATACCAGGCTTCGACTGTATTTTTTTTTTAAATGTCTTATTTAAATAAACGCACTTACCTGTAGACCGCTCTACCTGGGTTTTCGGTCTATACGATCCCTCGATGTGACCAGGTAGACCAGTTATATTTACTTTCAGTTATTGACTTGTGACTAGAGTAACAGAGTATTTTATTGTAAGGCCTTAACTCTTGGTAGTAAAGTACCCTTTTAACCTTATAAAGGTTGTAAAAGTAAACCCATTTACTACACCACATACTGTTTCCAATTATTCGACTCGCCGGTTTATCGGTTAGGTCATTATTCGAAAAATGAACACAAGAGCTTCTTTTTGCTAAAATATCAAGTCGAATGCGTTAGTTTCTAAATTGTTTCTGTAGGAGAGACTTTCAAACTTCCGAACTTCCCTCGTAGTTATATGAAATGCAACACTGCTGTTATCAAGTACCACGTGTTAATAGGCAACTGTCAAATTTTGAGCAAGTTCCGTCATTTACTATGCGTTTAACAGCAGGATTTTCATCATTGGAGCTAAATCTCTTTCCATCGAGCCATTTCTTTAGGTTTGGAAATAGGAAATAGTCACTGGGGGCTAAATCCGGAGAATAAGGCGAATGAGGGGGCAATTCGTAGTCTACTTTATAGATTTTTGCCATGGAAACTAAGCTGTCAAACGATTCCGTTTGTGGTCGATTGTGAGCAAACGCGGCAGCCACTGAGCCATGTGAGATGCCTATGTCTTCCACAATCTATAGCACATTCAATCTCCGATCGGCTAACAACATATCGTGAATGTTTTCAATTGTTTTGGGTGTAGAGACCTCAACTTGGTGTCCAGAACGAAAATCAATAAACCACTTTTTTACCATGGAAATCGATGTGCATGAGCACTCGAAATTCACTTTTTTCCATTTTTTAAAAAATCCACGAGATTGTATGTTTTAAACAGCTGTTGAACGCAAAGTAAATGACGAAACTTGCTCAAAATTTGACAGTAGTCTATTAAAAGGTGGTACTTGAAGGGACCAGTGTTGCATTTCATATAACTACGAGGGAAGTTCGAAAAGTCACGGACTTATTGAATCGCCCTCTTATCTATTAGAAAAGATATAAAAATCACAAATATTCCTGACAAGTCCTCACCGATTTTTCTATGTTTGTGCGATTAAGAATTCAAATAAGCGAATTCTTAAATATTTTTGACTAAACAATTTAATTATACTGAAGTTCCTACTTCATCAAAATTTTTTGATAAATCAAATTACAATCAAAATTCTAAAACTGCGTTCTGATGAGATATTTTGTCAGCTCGAAATTCATGTATAATTTAAAATTTATTTTTTTAATGGAGTTGAAACAAAAATAAAAATTTTCTATCATATCTCCTAAAGCTTATATAATATTTGCTTTGATTCAGTCGTTTTAAAAATAATTTGATTGTATTTTAGTTAATGTTTTTTCTACGATTTTTTTTGACAAACGAAGTCGTAAGCAAAGTGGAAAAAATTATATTAAAAATTTAACCGGTTAATCGACCTATTTTAATCAAATATTCAAATAGAGGCGATTAATCGATTTACCGAATCGAAAACACTGACACCACAACGACAAAATGTATAAAACTAAAATTTACAAGGGCTGTGGTTGAAAAATGTATCAAAATAATGAAAAACCCAACGTTAAAACGAAAGCGTTATAAAAAATGGACCAATAGTGATATTCGGCAGGTATTGGTTTTTATTATTACAAGTAATACCACCGTACCTTCCAACTCTGCAATTTCTATTTGGTCAATTGTATTTTGCACTCAAAAATTTATAATATTATCTTTTTCCGTAAAAACGAGCGTTTTTGTTAACTTCAAATTCTTTTTGTTATTATTAGTTTTCAAATTGATGAAAAACAAAACAAAAATCAGCTTAATCATTAATTTACAATAGCTGGCTTTATGCGGGAAGTTAATACACGAAAATTACCTTCACGCTTTGTAGTATAAAATCGTTGGAAATATAAAAGGGTTGTAAATATACCACCAGGGGTAATTTTTTGACTTTAATTTTTTGGTTTTTTGTAAAACTTACCTTAAACAAGTATCTCTATTATTAATTTCAAATTTTTGCTTCTTTGGTTCAAAATCAAAAAAAAAAAAAAATACCAAACAGCTGATTTTCCAATAATTTTTTATTTAGGGAATAAATGTCAATAACAATAATAAATGAAGAAAGAAAGTCTAACAATACAAAAATATTTTTCAAATTACTCTTTATATGCAGGTAGCAAATAACAACGAACACGTGTTATTGTTTTGCACTTAATTCTCAGAAAACGCCATAAAACTTGCCTAAAAACAAACCTTATTAATATGCAAAAATACACTTACAATTTATGTTTTGTTACCCACTGTACTTTTTTTTTTAATACTGACTCATATTTTCAGTTACATGTAAAATTTTATGTTTTGTTTATTAAAGTGGTTTGTTCAAATACAAAATTATTTCAGTACAAATTTCAAGAAATTGTTTACATATGCATACATGCATACAAACATAGGAAATAAAAATATGAACCAGTATGTGTTGTGTTTTGCAATTACACATAAATATAAAAAAACTTCCAAATTTGAAAAATAGTCTACAAAAGTACGTTTTTTCAGTTAAATATAAAAGATTATTTTAGACGACCTTTACTACGTTTATTTATTACTAAACAATAATTGAAAATAAACAACAGGGGTCGAATTACGGCACTCGCTATCAAAAAAATTGGTTCGAAATATTGTACAATAATACTAATAATTGAAACACCAATTTTAATTTTTATTTCCAATCTAGGACCGAGCTACAATATCCCTGATGAAGAAAATACCGTTCAAGTGTTTTATTTAAAAAAAAAAAAATAAATAAAACAATTTCGATCGAAAAATTAGGTTCACGAATGCCGTAATTCGACCTCAAAATGGGTTGAATATAACGAATCCTATTTTTCATTGTATTTTCGAATAATTTGTTGTTTTTT
Source organism: Eustalomyia histrio (assembly GCA_949748255.1). NCBI lineage: Eukaryota > Metazoa > Arthropoda > Insecta > Diptera > Anthomyiidae > Eustalomyia > Eustalomyia histrio. The sequence continues at coordinate 151,902,972 of OX456526.1, forward strand.
AAATTGTTTTAAACCAATTCTTAGCTGAAGTGTGAGCTGAAGTGTTATCCTAATCGTTTCTTTTATAACCATTTTATAGAAAACCCTTAAAAAAGCAGGTATCACATACCCAACAAAAACGTGCTGTTATAAGGCAATAAAAACATTACATCTTTTGTGTTAGCATAAGCGTGTCATAGGATACATACTTGGGAATTTTTCATTACCATTGAAATTTCATTACCATTTGTCAACTAATGCAAATGAAAAAATTTCATAACAAATTAAAAATGTCATTACTAACGGTAAAGAAATAGCACACGGTAGGAATAGCAAAGGCATAAAAAACTAATTATAATTGATTAAAAAATCATTGAAATAGAATAAATGCATAAAAAAGCTAATTATAATTGATTGAAAAAACATTTGTTTACAAAAAAGTTGATGCGATTTGAAAATTATCATAGTAGCTTTATACAGAAAATTATAAAACAAACATAAAAAATATACAAATGTTAACCCGCATAAATAAATATTAACATTAATAGTAACACATAAAATTACGGTTAATAATGCTAATGGTTTATTTTAATTGATGCATTAGTAATGATAATTAAATTCAAAAACATTGTCATTGATCAATGAAATCAGATTCATAAAGCATTATCATTAATTCAAATAATTGTAATAACATTTATTTCATTACAATGTAATGCTAATGAAATTATCAATTAATTAGTCCAATCACTGCATTAGTTCCATGTATGGTTCATAAGGAATGTACTATTGAATGAATGAAGTGATGAAGTGATGTCCAAAAAGTTATACAAAATTTACTTAAGAAATTATCAAAGATCTTTAAAACCGCTTTTTCATTAATATCTATGAATCTGTGAAAACTTGCACAATTGTTATAACTTCTTTAAATACACATAATGTTAAAGGAGTGATTTTTAAGATAAGCATTAAATTTAAGCGTTGAATTTTCTAAAAATTTTGATGTAAAGGCTGCGATTTTTTTAAATTAATTAATTAATTAGGATGTAAAGTAAAATCATGTGTTACAATTTTGTGAATCCGATTAAGAAATTTTATAAAATTTGCAAATCACCAAAATAAGTAAAGTTTTGACTTGTATTGTAAGAATATCCCACATGCTTCATCTAATCGAAATAAATTGACATAGTTTTAAAAGCTTAGAGTCCATACTTTAAAATCATATCAAAAATTATCTGTAATTTCCTTAGATAGGCGTATAAATGAATAAAACTGTGATTTCGGTAAAAGTTAATTTTGTTAATATTTCAAAAAAGTTGAGCTAAAATATTATCGGAATTTATGGGTAGCATCTTCGATGCGTTTTTTGTGTTGTACTGTGTTATTATATAATTTTCCGTCAGAAATTGAGTAACACATGGTAAGCAATTATAATTTAACTTTGAGTAATGCGATGTTGTGAATCCAAATATAAATTAACTCTTTGACGACCAAAAGTTGATAAATGTGTTTTTGTGATATTTGTTCTGTCTTCTAACCACTTTTCCTACATTTGGCTTATATTAATACAAGATAGTTGTTGCTTTCACACAATACTAATCACTAATTTGCATAATTTTTAGTACACATTTTGTCGATCAAAATTTTGGTAGGACATTGGTAGGAATTGGTTCAATCCATATGTTACAGGATACTGATACAAAATGGGGCATATACGAGGGCGGATTAACAAGTCCGTGACTTTATATATGAAATGCAACACTGCTCCCATTAAGTACCACCTGTTAATAGACTACTGTCACATTTTGAGCAAGTTCCGTCATTTGCTTTGCGTTTAACAGCTGTTCAAAACATACAATCTCGTGGATTTTTTTAAAAATGGAAAAAGTGAATTTCGAGTTCTCATTAAACATATTTTGCGAAAAAAACCAAGGACAAGCTTGATAAACTCTATGGGGACTCTGCACTATCAATTTTAATGGTAAAAAAAGTGGTTTACTGATCTTCGTTGTGGCCTTACAAGCACGGAAGATGCCGAACGTTCTGGACACCCAGTTGAGGTCTCTACACCCAAAACAATTGAAAAAATTCACGATATGGTGTTGGCCGATCGGATATTGCGCGATAGATTGTGGAAGACATAGGCATCTCACATAACTCAGTGGTTTCAATTTTGAACGATCACTTGGGTATGAGAAATAATGTTTCAGCAAGATGGCTGCCGCGTTTGCTCACAATCGACTATAAACGTAATCGTGTGACAACTTCAAAGGATTGGCAAAATTCCATAAAGTAGACTACGAACTGCCCCTCATTCGCCTTATTTTCCGGATTTAGCCCCCATTAACTATTTCCTATTTCCAAACCTAAAGAAATGTCTTGGTGGAAAGAGATTTAGCTCCAATCATGAAATTATTGATCAAACAAATGCCTATTTTATGGACCTCGAAAAATCCTGCTGTTTAACGCAAAGTAAATGACGAAACTTGCTCTACTAGCAGGTGGTACTTGATGGGAGCAGTGTTGCATTTCATATGACTACGAGGGAAGTTCGAAAAGTCGCGGACATATTGATCCGTCCTCGCATATTCCATTGGTCGGTCAAAAAGAGGGAGATTATCGTGCAGTTTTTAACAATTTTTAGTTCGACTTGAAATTTAACTAATTTTTTTCGATTTGAATTGTATAGATATTTTGGAACTGGAGCCAAACCTCGATTTTCGCCCCAGTTATTTTGAAATGATCTGAATACCAAAATTAATTATATCACAAACAAACTAAAACAGGTTTAAAGAAATTATTTCGAAACTACTCCAAACTAAATTGTAGGCTTTTTCCTGTTCATTAGCATGTCAATTTATTTTATTAAATTGTGATCAAATTCAAACAACTCTTTTTCATTTAGGTCTTAATTTAAAATAATAATAAAACATTATTTTTAATTTTTAAATAATGTATTGTCATTATAAAGCAGTGATCGGCAAAGAGTCGCCCATGGGCGACTCACTTATACTAACATACTAACACAGATAGCATGAAAATGAAAATAATAAATCAGTCTCAGTTGAGATTTCGTGCAGTAAGGTAGTGTCGACGGATAGTACGTACATTACACTGAACGAAATGACTTACCAGCGTCTTTTATTGTTGCTGCTAAACTTGCAAATCGTTGCCGTCCATTCGGGGATGGCCAGTTTTTCAAGGATGTTATAAAATATGCAATGAATAAATGAACTTACAAATTATTTTGAAGTTTGTAAGTTAAAGTATATAAAAATCTTTAATATTTCTCTATTTATTTTTTATTTTTTTTCTTTCTTCCTTTTTTTCTTTAATTATTTGTTTATTGATCTATTTGTATATATTTATTTATGTATTTAAAAATCATATTTAAATAGGGAAGGGTTTGACTTTACCAAGCTGTAACTGAGAAACTTCTTGGATCTTAAAAGATTTTAATTATAAATTTTCGTTATTTTGTTGTTTTTTTATTTGCTTTTGTTATATTTTTTTGTTATGCTTTTTTTTTGTTCTCATCCTTTATTTTTTTATGTTTGTTTATATGCACATAGTTTTAAGAAAATTACAAACACATTTCTTTCAGTGCATTAAGAGAGGGAGAGCGTAACTCACCTATGCAATGGCAACAATATGGATGTATTAGTTTGCCGATCACTGTTATAAAGTAATGATATTTCATTACCATGTTTTTGCTTGTCGTACGTGTATTATTGTTGCTTGTGTATTTTTATATTTGTCAGACAATAGCCAATAATATTTGTTGATGACAATTGACATTAGTATTTGTTACTCAGTTTAACATATAAAGATCACACACATATCTTTGAAATGAATATTATTGGCTCACCAAATTTGTATGTAAAAATGCTCATGAAATTTATTTGTTAACCAATGGATATAAAATTGATCTTTTGATCTCACTCTCTCTCTCATTTTATTATTTATATTTTCATATATAAGTTCCCGCACACACACACATGCATCCCCACACAACTATTTATTAGACTCGTTCTCTATCTTACCAACAATGTTAAGGTATTCTCTCCTAACATATCTATCCCATTACTTAAGACTGACAATTTTGCAGATGGTTGAATACTACCACGTTGTTGTGCGTAGGTATATATTTAATCAGTTATATATTTAATGTCATTCAAGTTTTAAGCCGTAGTGATATATTTGAATTCATCAAATAAAGATCAACAACAAAAAAAAAAAACAATTATTTTTTAAAAAAGTTAAAGAATTTCTAAAAAAAAATGGAAACCAAGTTTTAAGCCGTAGTGATATACATATTTGAATTCATCAAGTAAAGACAAAAAAAATTATGTAATATCGTGTGATTATTATTAAAAAAAAGTTAAAGAATTTCTATAAAAAAATGGCAACCAAGTTTTAAGCCGAAGTGAAATATTTGAATTCATCAAGTAAAGACAAAAAAAAAAAAAAAAAATTATATAATATCGTGTGATTATTATAAAAAAAAATTTAAAGCATTTCTATAAAAAATGGCAACCAAGTTTTAAACCGTAGTGATATATTTGAATTTATCAAGTAAAGACAAAAAAAAAAAAAAACAATTTATATAATATCGTGTGATTATTATTAAAAAAAGTTAAAGAAATTTATTTTTTACGCAAATTGCAAAGTTAAAAAATCCTCAAAATGTCTATGCATAAGGCATTAGGGGAACCGGTTGAAAAATCATCAAATCCTGAAGGAGATTTATTTCCAGAAAATCCGCGACGCCGTAGTCCATCCAAAGATGATGATCGCATTTCTGACATATTGGGAGACTTTTCCACAGTTATATTGCATTTAGCCGAAAAACAAATCACTGGTATATGCGAATTGGCCGCAAATCGTTTAATGTCACCACAGTGTTTCCCAAATCCGCCATCAAAGTCTCAACAACCAATACCTAAACAGGTAAATCGTTCAAGTACAGTCATGGGACCTCCCAAAACGCCGCCATTGGGGTCTTCACATTTGCCTTATGTTAAACAGCCTCCTGTAGCAACTGATATGCCAAATGGACGTCACTCATCGTCGACCCGTTCGAATGCTACTGCTTCTTTAACTGAAAAAACGTATTTGGGGCCATCTATTGCAGCAGCAGTAGCAGCACCTTCCTCGTCATCAGGGACTCATAACGATAATTTGTTACAACCAAAAGAACGCTTTAAAACATTGTCCACACAGGTAAGATATTCTTTTGAATTTCTGTTAGTGTTTTTAAAAATGAAATTGAGAATTTTGAAAAATCTAATTTAAATTAAGATTAAAGAAAATTCAGTTATTTTCATTTGTATAAATACTGCCATATGCATAGGAATATGTATGCCTATGCATATGGCTGATAATTTTTAGGAAGCTTTATTTATACCCTACCTAGAAATTTTCTATAAATATTATTCTCATTTGTATATTTGTTGTTTCTTCTACTTTCTAGAATGACACCAAGGAGATATTAAAAGATGTTACAAATAAATTGCCCTCACCTGCTGCGTTGTCGCAGGTTGATGCGACGCCGCACATCACATTAAAGGAGAACTATAATCTCAACGAAAAGAATAAACATAAATATTCGATTGCAATTTTATCTGATACTAGAATTGGAGAGCCATTAGATTCTCTGCTATCAGGCACATCTTCAGAATCTGCCGCGAACATATCGTCCACCTCCATCTCAACCAATAAAGACCCTGTCATTAACACCCCTGCCAATAATGCATCTACCATTTCCTCCACTGGACAGTCTTCGACATTATTAAGCAATACACAGGTTGATACGACGCCGCACTTCACATTAAAAGAGAACTATAATCTCAACGAAAAGAAAAAACATGAATATTCGATTGAAATTTTATCTGATACTAGAATTGGAGAGCCATTAGATTCTCTGCTATCAGGCACATCTTCACAATCTGCCTCAAACATATCGTCCTCCTCCATCTCAACCAATAAGGACCCTGTCATTAACACCTCTGCCAATAATGCATCTACCTATTCCTCCACTGGACAGTCTTCGACATTATTAAGCAATACTGCCATAAAATCACCTACAGTACAACATTATCCAATTATGTCTTCCTACCAAACTGTGAAGCAGATGGAAAAGCCTACGCATCCACAGTTGGAGAATAAAAGATCGGTGCTGGAAGATGACTTAGAGCTCTCTGAGTCGGATGATGATAGTTATTCCCAAGAACAAGTGGAAGTTGCTGCAGCAGCAGCAACTTCCTCGTCATCAGCGATCCATAACGGTTGTGTTTTGCAATCATCTTTTCCAATGTCGAACCAGGTAAGATATTCTCTCAAACTTCTGTTAGTATTTTTTAAAATGAAATTGATAATTTATAAAATCAAAATAAAATTTAGATTTTTTAGTAGAAATTGCGAAAGCTCAAAGAATTGTGAAAGAAAATGTGTTAGAAAATAGTTTTGAGAATGTTACGATTTTTCAATAGCTTTATTTCATTTTGAATTTTATATTTTTATCTGTAACTAATGGTAAAGAAAACGACTATCTCTACTTACCAACTTGACTTCTCTTTTATTTGTAAACAAATAAAATTTAAATATTTGGGACCGCGTTTGTACAAAATCTGTTTTCGTATATGGACTTTGCAGTTTCTGTGTGCCCTTCTCTATCTTTACTAACAAATAAATAGTTCTTATGTTGGTTTTAATATTTCATTAAATACATTTTTGTAACTACTTAATTTTAAGACAGCTTATAAATATTATTCTGATTTCTTTATTTGTTGTTTCTCTTACTTTCAGAATGACTCGGCGAAGAAAATACTAAACCACACTATTGGAAAATTCAGCCAACAAAAGCGTAAGAGCATTGTCACAACACCGGACATCACAGAAGAAAACTATAATCTGAACGATAATAATGAGCAGAAATATTCGCTTGAAATTTTAGATAACTCAAGTGAAGTGGAGCCATTAGATTATCCACCATTGGGAAAGAATAATTCAACTATGAAAAAAGGTTTAAGGATTTCCGAGTCGGATTCAAGTGACTCAGATTCAAATGACTGTTTATACTTAGATTCAAGAAAGAGGTCATACTCAACTTCAAGTTACAGTTCATCCTCAGGTTCAAGTGAAGCAAGTAGTCAATCATCGAAACGTGATGCCATCATACATCAATCTGTTGTCCAAAAGGAGGTATTGGCTTCTGAAGAGAATTTTAAATCTGATTCTAAAGCAGAATGTAGTTCAGGTTTGGGTTCTTCGGCACCTCGCACCGGAGTTTCTTCATCCTCCTCGTCCTTCAATAAGAGCCTCTCACCGCCGGAAAAAGCGGTTGCTATGACACAAATATCTCCATTACCCTCTTCCCCCCCTCAGCCATCAGTTTTATCACACACTCAAAACCCCCCTAAAAAGCTTAACCAAACCGAAAAATCTTTATTTGGATCCAATAATGATGAACAGAATGACTTAACCAAACCACGTTTGGTAAGTCCGGTGGCTGCTAGCGGCAGTGCAGCTGAAGGACCTAGTGCAAGTCGTGGCGCTATTGCAGTACCAAAAAGGGGACGAGGTAGACCACGCAAAATTACACTTAACCAAAATGGTAGCGTAAGTTTAGCCTCGGCTTCGGCCAAAGGACAAACATTAACCGCCAAAAGAAATACCAACCAAAAACCCGCCTCTACAAAACGTGCCAAGAAACCAATAACAACCGCCAAGAAAAATGCAAAACGAAAACCCGCCTCTACAAATGTCGCTTCTAGAAAAGCTTTGGCTACCAACACGCTACCAACACCAATCTATGCTGTAGCACCAGTAGCAACCCAACAATTACTTCAAGCCCCTGATTCTCCTCCTGAAGCAATGGCAACTGTACTAACACCCAAACCGCTAGCGGCTGCAAGTGATGATTCCTCATCTTCATCGGAATTCATTTCTTCCTCACCTTCCTCTTCCTCTACATCCTCGGATACAGAAATAGAAGATGTTGTCACATTAAGATCGCCGCTAGAAAATTTATCAACTACGCACCCTAATACTCCAACACCACAACCTATCACATCTTTAATTTGCAAAATTGATCTCTCTAGATTATCGCATATTCCAGCGCTGAATAATATAGCTTATGGGCAACAACACAATCATCATGCTAAAAGCACCCCCATGGATGTAGATGGTGATTCAACACACAAAGATCAATTGCATTTACCAGGACCACCAAACGGTTATATATCTGATGCAACTAGGGCCCAAGGTTATAACTCAGCTAGTGTATCAGCAGGATTCTCACCCAATGAATCTAAATATAAACGCAAACGTAGCTCTAGTTCCAGTTCTTCTGAGGAAAAAAGGCCAAAAAAAGATGGTGACGACAATAAAAACTCAGTCAATAATGTCTCAAACACTGACAGTCCTGTGCATTTCCCAACCACTGCCAAGGTAGGACTGTTACCAACACCACCACCACTATCATCTCCACCACCATGCACAAAACCTCAAGTTATCTATCGTTCATATTTTGAAAGTGAGAATGCTTTGAGTGATGAATTCAGGTCTGTTGTGGAATCATTTATGAAATATTCGAACTCCTCTACATACTCCCCCAACAAGGAAAAAACTTCAAAGACCTTCGTTCCGGCCAAATATCAAAAATTTTTATCAAAGTAGGTTAATTTTTTTTTTTTTGTTTTTAATTTCATAAACCAGCCAGCAAAGAGGATAATTTTTAATTAGAAATATTAATTTTTTGCACTTTTCCATTTGAAATTAAGCCTTCTATTGACTTAAAAATGACTCTATTGTATATTTTTTGATAAAATATTTTTCAAATTTAAAAAAATTTTATCTTTGAATAATTGTTTAATACAAACATTATCTTTTTATACAGTCATATGAGAGCAATAATTTGTGAGGGCTTAAAATTTGCTGGCAGGGAATCCAAATCAAATACTATTTTGTGTAATCCAATACTATCGATATAATTTTAACCTTTTCCCTGTTTTTAAAATTGCAGCAATGACGCCAAATTTTTACAAGAAGCTGTACAACGTAAACACGCTGCTGAAGGTGAACGGGATACATTAAATCAAGTGATTTTGTATTTAGAAGCTGTGATTTATTTTCTATTGTCGGGTGTTGTCATGGAACAACATTCTGAAGATGCCGCCTGGAAATTGTACAACGATACCTTGTCATTGAATAAGTAAGTAAAGTGAAAATATTTCCATTTTAATTGAATTTTGTCAAATCTTCAAAAAACAATGCAATATTTTTAATAAATTTCTTCTCATTTTTTTAGAATTATTTCCACCAAATTGAAACATTTGAAAGCTTCATCTGCAATTCATAATAAACTTGATATATTAAGGTAATTTAACTTTACTGCATTCTTATCAAAATGTTTTATATAAAATATTTTTCAATACAATAAATAAATTTAATAAATTGCACAAAAATTTTTCTCTCATTCTAGTCTACGTTGCCAGTCATTAATCTCTTTTAAATTATACCATCTCAAAATATATTTTTGCCAACAAATCAACATCATATGTACGGATTTCTTAAAATCGCAAGCATCGAATTCCATAGAAATTGCTGGGGTAAGTTAATATCTGCAATATATTTATTTTTAATGTCTGTATTTAATATATGTTTTCTTAACTAATTAAATAATTTTTCTTGTATAATTTTTAGGATTCTGGTTCAAATACACCACCCGGTAAAGTAGTGCCTCATGATGTACACTCAGCTTTATATGAACAAAATCAATATTTCAGTTATTTAGCCAGCAGTCATGAATTATGGAATGTAGCCGATCGTTTAGTTAAACAAAGAAATGACACCGGTAAGTTAAAATAGAACTATGTTAATATTTCATAAACACGAATTTACTTCTTGTGCATGTATTTTATTTTGTGTAATATCAGGGGTCGCTAGACCCCTATTTGTTTGCTTACTACAATTTACTACTTTTACCAATTGTGGTAAAAATAATATTTATTATTATTATTATTTTAAATTTTTATTTTGATAACACATTAAAATACATACCATACATACAAACAACATACCATTTTTAGTACCGTTACTACGGGAACATTACGGGAACATGCATAAGAAGACATATTTTTATAATTTACTTTTAATTGTAATATAAAATTAATTATTTTGATTTTTTTTTCCTTTTTCAGATTTCTTTGTTGCTTTAGATCGTCAAAATGGTTCATTAACTTTGCACAGCAGCGTTTATGAAGTCTTCCGTTATATTCTGACTGGTTTAAAAAAAATTAAAGACGAAATGATTATGCAATAATCGAAATTCTTTTGCAAAAATGTATTATTTTTTAATTAAGTCATAGTTATTTTAAAGAAATGAATATTTTTTTAGCTAAAATTTCATAACAATATTATTTTCTTTTGTTAATAATTTGTATTTTAATTTTAATAATTAATCCATTAAGGATTGACTTTCGAATTATAATTCGAATATTAAAATGTAAATATGTAAATATAATTAAAAAAAAATAATGCAATTAAAAAAATTCATTATAATTATTCACTTTATCTATATTTTTTTAAATAAATTTTGTAAAATATTTTGTAAATAGACTAAAAAAAATGTTAATTGAAAAATGTTAAACTGAAAATAATTAGTAGTATTATATTATAGTTTTTTTTTATTTTTTTTTTATTTTTTTTTTTTTTTTAGTTAAACAATTTTTTTCATTAAATTTTTGTTTCCTAACAATTAAAATTTAAATTTAATTCGAATTTTCTCAAATCCTTAATCAACCTCATTCCTCTTCCTCCACAACTAAGATGAACCCCTAACAGATTTAACATATTTTGTACAAATATATCAAAAATTAACAAAAGAATCAAGTAAAAATCCCCTTTAAACAAATATTGCATATTATACAACAATTATTATTAAACTTTACATTTAAGTTTGTAAAATGATAACACATATTTAACAAACAACAATAAATAAAAAAATTAAAATCAATGATTTATTCATAAAAGAACGTAGTGGTTCAATCAAAAAAAAAAAAAAAAAAAAACAAAAAATCAATGAATAAAGGCAAAAAGAAAAAGCCAAAAATATATACAATATTAAACATAAAAACAAATATTATATATATATATATATATTTTTAATAATTTCTGAAATGCTTTTGAGACCTAAAATTAATTTCTGTTATTTAGTGTAATATTAATAATCAAGAAAAATGTATTATGTGATAAAAAAAATATAATTTTTGTTTAATATTTTAAATATGCGTATTGTATATTCTAAGAATCTGAATTATTTTCATTATATGTTTTATAGGGTTAATATAAATAATCACATTGATGCGTCCTGTTTAAATACAATCAATGCAGCAAGTAAAGGTTGGCAACACTAAGAACATAGTATCCGGTTAAAAAACAAACTTGTAAGTTTTTTGACATTTGCTTAACACTTTTTTTTTCTAAACAACCACCTGTTTTGACCAGTGTTGTCTTAACGGTGCTTTCCCGCAAGCTATTTTCACATTGATTTGAGAACTAGGAAAGTATTATAAATTAATAATCTGTGTAAACAAAATGTTAAACTTTGACAAAAATACAGAAAGCATTAAAAAAATGATTTTGTATTTTACGTTTGGATAATCAGAAATCCAATACCAGTCAATTTAATTCAAAGTTTTGATATTTTGTTTCACATACTTTAAAAAGTTAATAATTTTGTTTTCACTTGAAGTAATCGTAATTAATTGCATATAAAATTAGCAACATTAATTGGTTTAAAAAATGTACTAGAAAATTTTATACTGAAGCTGTAAAAATATTAAAGCGTACAGTTCGATGGTCCTTCTAAATAGAGTATTTAAAACCGAAAACCGGTTTTTTATTTAAATGTATACTTCTTAAATTTGTGCACTTATTTCCCCATCCCAAATTTAGAAAATACCATTCTGGTGGTTTTTTCTCCATGCCCACATTTTATACATTAAAACAATTTGTGGCGTTTTTTTTTATTTCAAATCTGAGGGTTTCTGTAAAAAAACGTATGTCATCACTAATTTTGCATTTTCTGTTGATCATATGTTTTTATATGGCAACGACATGAATATACGTTAGTAATTATTGCACACTCATTTTCTTCAGTCAAAGCCAACAAAAAAAAAAAAATAGTTTTGCTTGTAGAATTTAAGATAAAATATGTATAAAAAAAAGAAATATACCGCGAAATGGTCAGTGTACTAGGAAAGAATTTAATGGCCACAAAAAAAGGTGCACGTGAAGCTCAAAAGAAAATTGTGTACTTATAAATGCCGTGAGTTGAAGAAATTCTAAGTCAATTGGTTTATAAAGAAGAACAATAAAAAGTATTAAAAAATATTCTTTATCTCTCACAAGAGTTAAAAAAGAAGAATTTATTAAATTATTTTTGTAGAATTCCCGTTTTTATCTACTTTTCCTTAAATTTTTCCAGCATCATCTGTTTTTTTTTTTTTTAGAACAACAAAACTGCCCCCACAATAGCCCCACAAATCTTAAATATTGGCTCCCCTGTTTATCCGCTTCCTATTTGTCTTATTCCCTTTTGATTGCGTGGCGAAGGGTCTCCTCTGGCCATGCATACATTTCAAATAACTACAATTTATCCAAATCAAAAATTTTTAACTAAATCTCAACTAAATCAAACACGCCTGCGGCACCTTAAAGTTTTACCAAATTTTATTTTACACAACATAAATCGGGGCAAGAAATCAAATACGCGCGCTATGGATCCATATCAACATTTACAGCAAAGTCAACAACTGCCACAACAACGCTTTCCACGTTTTCAAACCTGGGAAACACAGGAATGGTAAGGTAAGTTAAAATTTGTCATAAAAAAATGTTTTAATTAAATTTGGTAACAAATTAAGGTTAGTTTCAATAAGTGAGGTTAAATTGGTACAAGTGATTGTACTACCAGTAGTCAATGATGCTTGTGAGAAACATTTAACTTATAAAAGCCTATTTTTAAAAGCTTCGGTAATCTTTCGCAGAGGTATCTTAATAATTTTCCTATTTTATATACATATGTAAGTGGGGGTTCTCAAATGAAATAAAACTTTTCACGATTTCAAATATTAAGGTGATGTGTTTCCACCGAACGAAACCCAATATAAGTTATTGTGTTAAGGTGGGCTGGTCCCCAGAACCTTAAAACAAGTGCGCATTGATGCATATGTGGGTACTTAAATGTTTCTTCACGTTACATTAGTGTACATTACGTATACGTTTGGCTTCATTTAGCCAAACGTAACCTTTCTCCATATGTTTGTCTATGTTTAACTCATTCATTTAGATTGAATTAGCTAATTCCTCTCGTTACATAAAAATTTTCCAAGATGAATCCTGAACACTGAGTATATATAAAAGTCGTAATTAACAAAACATGAAATTTTATTAATTATTTGGGCTCATTTGCAGTTGTTCCAAAAAAAAATCTCAAAAACTAGGATAATTTCTAAAAAAGTGATACATATTTTTATAAAAAATCCATGTATGAAAAACATATGCTTTTATAACTTCTATGGCTCTTTTTTGCCAAAGCAAATTTTTAAAAACTGTTTCACAACACCTAATACCTTTTTTTTAATATTCTAAAACAATTTTGGATCAATATTTAACAACGTTATACCTTTTTACATCAAATTTGATAAATTAGTATATAGTTTTACAAAATTCGGTTTCATTTGTATCGAACTATATATCAAACTAGATGTGTGGAAATATCAATTCAATTGATTGATTATTTTTTATCGGGTCAACATCTAAACAATAAGTTTAATTAGATGTAATCAGATTAGACGAATTCTATTATATAATCGAATCAAAGTATATTTATATCTAATTTTATATAGAATTATGTCATTTTATCTAATTATATGGAACCAATTTCAGTATCTTATTAGATCTGATTCAAAAATTATTACCAACCGGACAATTATAAAGAACTAATTTCAGTATCAAATTGGATCTGAATAAAATATTAGGATATTACTTTTTTTTAACAAATTGAAAAATTGACTCAATTCTTAAATTTAATTTTATGGAAAACTTATCTGGTTCTGCTTAAGCAGAATATGATTTAGTAAAGTTGTGAGTTAGGTCAACTTATAAATGTTTTCAAGATTTTTGTACTCAATAAAGCTTTTGAACGCATTCTCTAAAATATGTGAGATCTCTTAAGTTAACTTATTTTTAATTAATTTTATTAATTACTATTTGACAAAATAACGTATTATTTGCTTTGCAACATAAAGTATTTATAAAAAGAATTCAACGCACCAAGTAAAAAAGTTTTGATATATTCATATACGAGTATAAGCTTGAGCATATATATTTTTTGGTGCAATTATATATGACATTTTGTTTCTTTAAACCTTTTTATATGGAGGCATACATTTAACATATTTATATGGATCTGTTATCAATAAAAGTAAATTTCCAATTGGAAAGCAATTCTATACTATTATTTTACAAAACAAAATTAAAAAGTTATACAGTTTTATGCCATGTTTAAAGGTGAATATGAGTTTTTATGAATTAAGTGTTTTTTGTCAAAGTTCAAAGAATAAATTTTACTTTTCCCAGACATTTAATTTTAAACAATAGCCCAATCTCAACAAAGTATTTCACTGTAACACATTCAGATTGTGATGTATTAAGGGTGGGTGAGTGTCAACTTATCAAAAAAATAAACAGTGTCTAGATTCTGCAATACGAGCGAGGATTATCTCTATGAACTATTAAGATTAAAAACTACTGTCTTTTATCAAATTTTGAACAACAGTCTAAATTTTTTATATAATGTGGTTGTTATTAGACTTTGATAGTGGACGATAAATGACAATCCTCTTATAGAATCTAAGCCTTGAGCTTAACACTTACCTTTATTATTAACTCCATACAAATTTGACATTTATGACTATTCGCATAAAAATGTATTAAATTTTTTAATTTGTTAATTTTTCTTTTCTTCGAATAAAAATTAGTAAAACTTTTGGTTAAAGAAATTTTTCAGCAATTACATTTTTTAAATAAAAAATAATATAAATAAAATAAGGTGACCTACCACAGGCCGATTTTTTTGGTAGTTACAAACATCCGAACAAACTAATTATATTGTACGGAATTTTGTAACTTAGAGCCGATTTACACCATGTTTCTTTTGCCTGATTTTATGGCATGCATGTTTTGTGTGTCGACGAACGGTGTAGACATCAGGTAAATTTGCTCTTATTTGACTTAAATATTTTTTGTAAAAATATATTTAAGGTTGCGTTTACATTACACTCGAAATCTAGTTTAAACAAGATTACGAAATCTAATTCTAATAGTATATAAATTGTGAATATAGTTGTATACGAAATAGTTGCCAACAATAGTATTTTTGGGTTACATTTGATAGCGTTTAATATCTCGTTAGACCTCTCCTACCTTACCTTTTAATTCTTTACAATTTATTCAAGCATTTAACAACATTCCTTCCCATTTACAAAACAAACACTTCGTTTGCTGCACTCCTTTTTCCTTTATTTTGTTTGTACTTTAACGCACGAATTACTAGTGGTGCAAAAACATACATACAAACTCCTTCATATACTCCATATTTAAAGGAGTTTTATGTATGCAATTTGTTGTTGTTCTTGTTATTATTTTGCAGACCCAACAGACCTAACAACATTTCTATAGAAGCCTAGAGTTCAATGGTCTTTTGACACAAATGAAGATGTCAAGTTAAACATACAATACAAAAGCACAAATCGTACCTATTACATACCCACCTTTCCTGCCAACCAACACACACAGTTGCACTCTGCAAATACATATAAGAAAAATATCCTTTTACTTACTATGTAAGCTGTTGATGATTGTTTGGTAGAATAAAAATAAAAAAAAAAGAAAAATAAACAAACAAATAAAGAAAATCAAAAAATAAACCAAGAATTGTTTAGGTTTGTTTTTCAATGAAGTTGAGATTTTCTACTTAGAACGGCTAACAAGAGATTCATAGAGAGGAGAGATGAAAACGTTACATGTTTACATATGAGGAATTTTGTATGACGATAACCTACCACAATTTATTGTTTGTTATTCAGTAGGGTTGTTGATTTGCTAAAATTGCATTTCCTTTTTTTTTTATAAGCTTTCTCTTAAATAGGATTTTATAAGAGGAAATAGTTTTAACAGCTGTACAAAGGTTTAAAGAGCTCCTTCAGTTGTTTTCAGTTGTACATTTCATAAAAAATACTTTGGGGGAAGTTTAACTGAGAAAAGTTTAACAAATTTTCAATAGTTTCAATATTATACAAAAATAAAATTTAATGTAAATCATTAAATCTCAGATTTAAGAGTTGCGTTGTGACAAAGTTATCAAAAAGTATGGGAAGGCAAAAAATCACATTTCTAGCCATACAAATATTTTCAAATAAAAATATTATAATACAAATACAAATATTTATTTGCATTTAAAAGATACTTCAAATTTTGTTTAATTTATTCTTATAGATACAGTGACTCCATTGCATAATCGGACAAGTGTTTGTGCTCTATGTATGTGCACTAAACTAAATTAAAATTATGATTTTATTTTCCTGACATTCGAAATATTGTAAGCCTAGCAATCTGTTCCTACTTTTTCACAAATATCTGTCAAACTCCAGCCAGGTGTAATACAAAACAACGTTAGTAATAAAATTTTTATTGGTTGTTTTTATTCAGTGCTTGAACACATCAACTGAAGCAGGTGTTAGCTGCAAAACCGGTTGATTTGCTGGTGCTAAACTGCAGTCAGCAAAATTTATTATGCTAGCACTGGAATATGTAATAGAACTGTTTCTATTCTTTATCAGCAACACATTTGCCTACGAACTTGGCAGAGTATTGCTTTCCATATGAAATATATATGTAGAATATATAAGTTTTGTTGCTTGTTTCAAATTCATTAATACACTTAGTCCAAAGTTTCTCCAATTTTTGTATTCCTTCCAAAAAATAGAATTTTTCGAGGTCCATAAATAAGGCATTTGTTTGATCAATCATTTTATCGTTGGAGCTAAAGCTTTTTCCACCGAGGGGGCAATTCGTAGTCTACTTTATGGATTTTGCCATGAAAACTAAGCTGTCACACGATTGATTCTGATGGTGGTCGATTGTGAGCAAACGCGGCAGCCATCTTGCGGAAAGCTTTCTCATAAACAAGAGATCGTTCAAAATTGAAACCACTGAGCCATGTGAGATGCCAATGTCTTCCACAATCTATCGCACATTCAATCTCCGATCGGCCAACAGCATATCGTGAATTTTTGTCCTCAACTAGACGTCCAGAACGTTTGGCATCATCCGTGCTTGTAAGGCCACTTTTTTACCATTGAAATCGATAGTGCAGAGTCCCCATAGTATTTATCAAGCTTTTTCTTGGTTTGATTGACGTTTTTTTTCGCAAAAAATAATGTTTAATCAGCACTCGAAATTGACTTTTTTCCATTTTTAAAAAAATTCACGAGGTTGTATGTTTTGAACAGCTGTTAAACGCAAAGTAAGTGATGGAACTTGCTCAAAATTTGACAGTAGTCTATCAAGGTGGTACTTGATGGAAGCAGTGTTGCATTTCATATAACTACGAGGGAAGTTCGAAAATTCACGGACTTATTGATCCGCTTTCGTATATATTTTTATATATAATTTAATACAATTTTATTTAATTCACAACTATGCATAAGGAATTTTAGTATCTAATTGGATATGATTTTAAAATAATTTTTTACTAGGCGTTAAAATTATTTTGTTTATATTAAAGTATGTTTTTGCCACAATTTATGAAATGTGGCCAACTATTGAGAGGAGTTTCGAGAATTAATATGTAAAAATCAGGTACAAAATCTACCCTATTTGGTATTTTTTTCTTTGCTTTTTCGGTATTTCATGCAAAGGAACCATAAAAAAATATGGAACACTTGAAGAGGGATTTTCGAGTGCTTTACATTAGTTTATATTTGTTTGCAACTTTTTTTTTTTTTGCAAAAATATATAAAATTTTGGGTACCTTATATGAGGAATTATACTTCTTTGACAACTTAGTTCTCATATTTAATTTAAGTTTTTTTTTTTTGATATGCGTAAAATTTAGAATTTTAATGATTTTTTTCCTAAGTAGCAATACTTTATGAAATAACTTGGCAACCCTAAGGTAAAAAATAACCATTTTTTATAAACGAATTTCAAATACAAAAAATTGCCGAATTGCTTTTCCCTTTTTCAAATAATAAAATCCAAATTCAATTCCCCATTTTTTATACAACTTTATTCTTCGTATTTTGAAGCTTTAAAAATATTGAAGCTAATGCTTTCTTAGTTTATGGGGTGCTAGACTCCGCTATTTCGGTGAAGTACAAACGTTATGATGATGAAAAAAATTTGCAGAAAATCCTCTCAATAGCGGCTTTCGCAGAGAATTTGTCCGTTATAAGTTGAAGTCCACAATTGAGTACAATATAAAAATATTGATTCACTTTTTACTTTATAATTGTCCGTTATAACATGCCCGTTATGAATTTGACTGTTTTTCAAAGCTTGCTAATACCGATAACCGTAAGGTTTCGCTTGTCAACATGCATTTTATTCTTAATGGTGTTTTAGATCCATAATTATAACGAGTTAGAAATTAATTTGGCTATAATGATCTAAGGAGAAAATTTTACCTCAATAATATGCTCACAAACACGTTTTTATATACAATTTTATAGACATATGTATATATTTGTTTTTATGAAGACTGGTTAAAAACTGATCGGATCCAACTTTGCTACGCAAAAACAATTTTGTTGTGATATGAAAATTTGTTTGCAGACTATAAGTAGATGAGAAAAGTATTGATTGCAATTTGCATTTATTTTTAAATAAAGAAATCTTATATAGAAATACTCAAATAATTTTTTTCACAAATATCCATATAAATTTAATTAGGCAATTTATTAAAGAAAATTTAATATGCAAATTCCTCTAGGATTTTATTTTATTTAAACAATTTGTTCACACATCAACATCTATGTTTTTTTTCCTTTGCTATGAATCTCTTAATACCTAAAAACCATATAGTATGTTGTATTTTCCTTTAAAATCCTTTTTGTTTTTGTGAAATAATATAAGGGGCAAAATGTTGCAGCTTTTGTAAAAACGCAATCATTTAGTTCTTGCACTCTCCGGCAGCAAGTTGTGTTTTTTCAATTCTCTATGTATTTTATAAAATACACTTCGATTTTCTGATAGCAAAAAAAAATAAATTATATAGAAAACTGAGTTTTTGTGTTAAATGTTTAATGAATTAAAAAAAAACAATTAATAAAGAAATAGAAGTTTTAAGAAAAAACTTAAAGTTTATAATTATTTAAAAGGTGAAAATTTTATATAAAAATAATTAAATTAAAAATATTTAAAGTATAGTTTTGGGAGGTAAAAAAATAATGTATAGAACTTCAAAATTAACAAATTATGAAAACTAATTTTAAAAAATTTTGATCATAGAAAATTCAAAAAGATATTTAAAAAATATTAATATTTATGTATATAATTATAAATATCATATTAATTTTAATATGTGAAGCCTGAATTAGGGCTGTAATTGAAAAATTATAATTTTTTTTTATAGATTTTCCATGTACATAATTACAACTTTTTTTCAGTAATTTTATTTTTTTTCTCCTATAAACATTGCCCACACCCATATTTTCGCGTATTCTTTTTCAATTGTGAAAAAATAACTATATAGTAAAATTGTTCCATATTAGTTGTATTTGCTTTTGAATTTTATATTTTATTGTATACATATCCTTTGGTAATTTCCTCAATTTATACTGTTATATACTATCCTTCTCCCACTCCTATATATTTTTGGTTTTGTGCATAGTTTTCCTATATATATTTTTATCATATATATATTTCATTTTTCTATGTTTTTTTTTTTTTTTGTATTTTGCATCAACATCATTCAATGACTATAATTACGAAAAGCTGCATCTCGTTTTATTTACTCCCCAGACCTCTATCTTTGGAATGTTTTACATCCAATATACTGTCAGCAGCATCCTTTACAACGCCCCCACACACACAGACTATATCGTGTATAGTATAAATAAAAATCTATACCATCATCATCATCATCATTATTTTGAGTGCAAAGTTTGTTGTACTATTTTTCAGTTGAAATTGCAGTATTTTCATTCTTGAATTGTAAAGGAATATAAACAAACAAATATTAACACAAAAGCCGCTCTAGTTTTTGAAGAATATAAATATGTAAATAGAAAAACTGAAAAACTAGCCCCGGTTTGCTCTTTGAAAGAAATTTTTGCCTCTTGCATTATTTCAGGCTTGCCTGTGCTCTTCTTAAAAGTTTGTTAAAAAAAAAAATCATAGCATATTTTAAGGTTTGTTTTCTTTAAATTTTGTAGATTCTTTTGTTGCAGTTTAAAAGAGTGCATTACTCTTTGTTCATTTTACTATATAATACGAGTACGTATATTATATTTACAGTTATTATTCAGAATTCTTGTTTTTTTATCAGTCTTGTTCTCTTTTAGTTTCTCTTAATATTTACTAATTTCATTACAGTCCTTTTATAAATTGCAGCTTTTTGGTTTATTTTTATAGTTGCAATTTATTTGTATGCAACGTTTAGTTAGATTTTTCTCTCTTTCAGATTGCAAAAAAACATTGCGGCTTTTTATGGATTTTTAAACTGTTTTTTTTTCTGTTTTTAGCCGCACCCTAAAAATATTTAGCATTTTTTTCAAAATTATTTCCTGATTCCATTTTAATATTACTCTACTGGTCTAGTTGGTGGCATTCTCTCTGTTTCAGTTTAATTCTGCAAGGTGTGTCTAATACATCACTTGATAATATTTTTAAACTGCATTTTATGAATGAACATGATTGTATGCAGATTTATTGTGTTTTGACCGGATTTCTGAGTTTATCTGCTTATTTATAATTTCAATGAATTTCATATATATATAAAGTTTTAAACATATAAAACTTTATATGTACGATATATGTATTAATTAACCCATTTACGATATTAAGTTTAACCATTTTTTTATACTTTTATATATAAAGAAAAATTATTAATACGAGAACCAGATGTTGCGACAAATTTTGGTAATGGCTGAAAAAAAATTGTTATACAAAATCCAGCATGTCGAAAATTTTCAATATTACCAAAAAGTCAACATAGTTTCATATGCATATTTCCAATGGTTTTCACAGGCTTGCTTAGTTGTTAAAAAAAAGTAGCAAAAATGGCACGAATATCGAAAAAAGAAAAAATACCTGTTTGATGGAATTTATTAAGGAGTATACATATATGAATTTAACAGTCCTGGTCTATACACTTCCATATAAAGTATTAACAATATTAAAAACAAAATTATTACTATTTGTTTTTTGAAATATCTTTCCATTAGTACCACTTTCGTTCTTTTATAACAAATGTTAAAATAACTTTAAAAAACCTAAAAAAGTACCAACTTTTTGCACCATTTTTTATCCCCTAAACATCGGAGATGGCACACACGATTAGATTTTTATTCTCTATCACATATTTGAATTTTATCCATATCATTGTGTATGTGTTGGTGGATTTTCTGAAAGTATAAAAAAAAATTGAAAAAATTGTTAATTATAAAAGCAGTTTTTTTTAAAGGGTATGGTAGAGGAAGATCCTTGTCCCCTTTTTTAAAGGTCTGTCATTTCTTTACAAGTAATTTTTTTTTTTCAAAAATTATTTTTAAATTGGATATCTTCATATCTTAACTTTAATTTTTAACATTATTTTTATTTACTTGCATATTTTGCACAATTTTTCTTAATAATAATCAAATCTTTATAAAATTTGATATGAAATTGTTGCAAGTGTGTTGTGACTCACGAACGGTTAAACCGAATTTGATTAAATTTTTAGGGTTTGTTCGTATGGTCGTGTAGATGGTTTGCACGAAATCGGTCGACGCGTTAGTGATTTATGACTTTTCATGTAAACATGTGATTTTTTCCATATAAAAAAAAACCACAACAAATACGTAGGCGCTCTTGAGCGTGTGCGGTATGTATACTACACGCGGTAAATACACGTTGTTGCACATACATGCATTGAATTTGATTTAATGTTAATATTCATGCATAGCGAAGCACGCCGGGATACGTTAGTATATTATATATAATTGTATATAACACTATGTACAATTATATGTGTCATACAGGACCGGATAGGATATATTTATATATGCTATCACATATTATAATATATGTTGGTATGAGATATAATTATTTGTGAGACTGGTTTGCTAAGGGACAACACTCATGGTCCAGTCTGGTTTGCTAAGGGACAACACTCATGGTCCAGTCTCAGGAACCATTTTCACAAACTTGAGTACAGCACACACGGTGAGTGCTTCATTTCGGGCAAAACTTCTTTTCAACAAACGCACTGTATGGGCAACACAACACTCACTTTGGAAATAAGTTTGCAAAATTTCCTAACGTTGTTCAAGGAAAGCGACACATTTTGGTCCGAACACTAAAAATCTATCGAACATAAAAAATCTATCAGTGTCAAAATTACATATGATTTAAAAAGATACCTGTAATTGGACTACCCTGTTTATAAATTTGCAGATGTAACATAATGAATAATTGGCAAAATGTGCCAGAAACCTATTATATTTTAAGCACCCCAAAATTATCTGTTGTAACCACATGTTAGTTAATTTTGTCAAAGTGAGGTTATTTGAAACTGCAAATAATAGGTATGTTCGACGTACGTTACCGCGTGTGCCCGCGGGAACCCAGAAGCGTTTCTTATAACAAAAATTGGGTAAATGAGAGCGTTCATGAGAGAGTAATTGTGTTTCTCTTTTTACCAGAACTTATCCGTACCTTTTGTTTGGGTAAAGTGGTAAAATTGCATTTTTGAAAAAAAAATAAAATTTAATTAAAAGTGTACTATAAATAACTTTTCCTTCTTAATAATGAAATATACATTTGAAAATGTAAATAGATATTTGCCATTTCAAATATATTTATTAAATAAGCTGTTTTTTAATATGGATAAATTTGACGTTTATTTTTGGGTAGAAATGTGGTTTTGTGCTTTCGTAGTATTTTGGGCATTTTTATGGTTTTGTGAGAGAATTTTTTGCTTACTCTCATTTTACCAGACTTTACCCAAAATTACCACGTACAGACCTAATATAATTTTCCCAATTTTTATCTCTTTTTTATTAATATCAGAGAAACATGGGATTAATGTATGTGCCCCACTACTTTACCCTACAGCTACAGAAGTAGTACTTTTTTTTTAAGTTTTCATAAAATGTTGTTTCTTTTATTGCAAATTCCATGTTAACGAGTTTAATCAAAATCAATACCGAACACTTTAATTTTCATTTCATTTTTTTTAAATGAAATAAATATTTGTTATTTATTTTATACAAGACTAAACAAATACTGTACTAATTGACATGTTTACATTGTTTACTCTGTATTTAAAAAAAAAAATAGTGGGGAATTTTGTATATTTATTCACCATACTTTTCCATTTTCCTCGTATCACGTATTGATTGTATGTTATGAATTCTCTACAATTGAGTATTTTATTCATATTATTGAAAGTTTTCATTTAGTTTATTTCGGTTCTGTTAAGTTGAAGAATCGTCTTCAGTTTTCAATTTATTTCGGCTTTACGTTTGATTTTATTTTTGTTTCGTTCATTTCGTTTTTGTTCTGAGTTTAATTTAAGTTTTCAAAATAAAACGTTATAAATTTTATTTACTTTAAAATCAGTTTTTGTTAGAAAAAAAATAAGTAAAAATTTAATTTATATAATAAAAAAAAACTTTAATTTCAATATTTGCGTTCGTTGGTTTATTTATAGTTTTTATTTATTTAATTAATCTGTTTTTTTTTTGAAAACAAAACGTGTGTTTCGTAATCAAATAAAATAATAAATTTATTTTTTAAAGATAAAATTTTATATTATATTTAATAACAAAAACCAAACAACAAATTGAGAAACATATTTATCAAAAAGGTATTTGGAAATCTGAATTTTCGGGATTTACGGAAAAAAAATCATAACCTAAAATATTAAGCAAAATTTTGAACTTTTAATTTTTTTTAATAAAAAAACAAGTTTTTCTTCAAAAAAATTTGTTTTTTTCTGCCATATGTTTATTTTTAAATATCACAACACACAAAACTATTTCCTAAATACAGCTAATTTTATCTTTACTTTCCTCGCTAGACCCCCACCATTTAAATAATACCCCAAATAAGTACAGACACATTCACCTTTTCCACTTGATTATCGTAACAAAATTAATTTTTTTTACAATCGAAATGAAACCAAAAAAAATTATTTGACACAATCATAAATCAGCTGCTTGTAATTATAAAAATGTGCCTCTAAATAAAAGAAACATTATTTATTTTCTTAAATTTTTTTTGCATTTGAAAATAACGCATGCGCCATAGTGCATTCAACACTGTACAAATTTCCATCAACACCGCATAATAATACATATGTTAATTCTTTTTGAGTAATTCTAAAAATATTTTTTATAAATATTTTTAAATTAAAATCTTCTGCATTTTTTTTGTACACACACTTTATTACACGTTAATATTTTGTTGTGAATTAAGTTCAATATTTTGCGGCTTTTTCAAATTTGCTAAAATTTTGTAAATATTTCAATATTCGATTTTTTTTTTGCTATATGATTGAAAAATTTTAAAATTAGTCATAATTGTTATTGATCGTGATTTATTTTTGTTGAAAATAATGATGTCAGGTAATTGATTTTAAATTAAAAGAAAATTATGAAAACATATTTTACTGGCAAAATTTAATATATTTAAAAAAAAAAAAAAAAAAAAAATTAATTAAATTTAAAATAAAATACCTGACATATTTTCATTCAAAATAAATCTTAATTAATAATTATTATAACTAAAACATTAAATAATTTTAAATACATTACATATATATGCATTAAAAAGTACCTTTTAACCGGTTAACTGTTTGCTTAGCATTTTTACGACACTCAAAGAATTGTCTAACTTTACACAAAATTTACAATAATGTGAGAAAAAGAGCAAACAAATACATAATTCGCTCTTTATTTGTGATATTACATTTTCATTTGTGGACCCTGGTACAAAAATTATTAAGGGTTTTGTGAAAATTTTTTGGTCTTTCAAAAATTAATTGATCAAACAAATTATTTTCACAATTTTTAAAATAGATTTTGTGGGATTTAACCACATTCAATTAAATTTTTAGTGTTATTTATTTTAAATAAAATTTACTTTTTTTACTAAAAGGTCCTTTTTAATAAAAGATACTTTTTGCATAAAGAGTACTTTTTTAATAAAAGGTACTTTTTTTAATAAAAGATACTTTTTTAATAAAAGGTACTTTTTTAATAAAAGGTATTTTTTAATAAAAGGTACTTTTTTGATAAAAGGTACTTCTTTAATAAAAGGTACTTTTTTAATAAAAGGTGCTTTTTTAATAAAAGGTACTTTTTTAATAAAAGGTACTTTTTTAATAAAAAGTACTTGTTTAATAAAAGGTACTTTTTTAATAAAAGGTGTTTTTTTAGTAAAAGGAACTTTTTTAATAAAAGGTACTTTTTTAATAAAAGGTACTTTTTAATAAAAGGTATTTTTTAATTAAAGGTACTTTTTAATAAAAGGTAATTTTTTAATAAAAGGTACTTTTTTAATAAAAGGTACTTTTTTAAAAAAAGGTACTTTTTTAATAAAAGGTACTTTTTTAATAAAATCTACTTTTTTAATAATATGTACTTTTTTAATAAAAGGTACTTTTTTAATAAAAGGTACTCTTTTAATAAAATGTACTTTTTTTGATAAAATATACTTTTTTAATAAAATGTATTTTTTTAATAAAAGGTACTTTTTTAATAAAAAGTTTTTTTTTAGTAAAGTATCGCTCATTTGCTTTAAGTATGCCATAAGTCAAAAAAACATGATTTTTTAGTTAATGATGCAAAAATATGGGCCACACCATAATTTATAACATATCTAAATAATGGTATTGTTATCTCTTTCTATTATTGAGTAGCGACCAAAAGTGTTTGTACTTTTTTCAATAGTCAGGCTAAATTGAAAACCTGCAAAATCGATTTTTTTTGTGTTATGACGGTCCCATATATGGAAATGTTGGTTAATTTTTCTAGTATGTACTAAGATGGATGACCATATATTATCATATTTAAATACACATGAACATTTTTTTTTACCGGTTAGCTTAAATTAATGTGTAATTTTTTGCAACTTATTCTTAATTTTTGTCAACAAAACTTGGCATAGTGATGGATGTATTTCAAATCTATAGAGCGTTGTGTTCAAAAAATAATTTTTTTTTAACATTTTCTAAGTTTTTTCCGCAAAATTTGTATTATGGCCCTTATTCACGTCAGTCCTTTATTTATTTCCTAGTTTTAATTATATCGTTAAATATTACCCATGACCTTTTGTAACTGTTTAACAACTTGTTGAACTTTTATGTGGCTTCTTTGGAACTTTTTTTGTTATTTATTTAACAATTATTTGCTTATGAGGTGTTAGCAATGTAAAACAAAACTTATGACACTTAAGCCCTGTTCACATTATCACATATGTAAGTGTTTATACTTAACTTTACACGGATGTGATGGAAAGTATTATGAAATTGTCTAAAGAAGTATTAAGTAATCGACACAAACACCCAAAAAAATAGTTTTGTTGTCTTCTAATTATAAAAATTTTCAAAATTTTTTTACATTTATGTGACAACACAACACTTGTGATGAGGCAAGTGGTGACTTTATGAAGGCTTGGGCTTGTCAAAAATATTTTTACAATGTTTAAAATGTATGCACCCATTTTGACATTTGCGTGACTAATTGTTTTCATATATTATACACTTCTTTTTATAAAAAACATTACTGACATGTATAACACACTTGTATGATAATGTGAACTGAGTTTTAATAAGATCCTAAAAGTATTAACAAAAATTAAAGTCGAACAAATAACCTCAATTTAAACTAACATGGTCTTAAGACAAATATGTAGCATACTACACACCCTACTTTTAAAATATGAAAATTGATTATACATTTAACTATTTTCTTTTAATATCTCTTTACAGTAGATTTATTTAAAAATTCAAATTGTGATCGATTTTCTTGTGAACATACAAAAAGCAAACAAATTTTCCAAAATTGTTTGCCTGAATAAATTTGAGACAAAAAAAGGAAAAACAATTAAGTCTGCAACAAATAACGACAAACAGCTTATAAAAAGGTCTATAAAGCGTTGAAGAGGTAAGTAAGCGAACAACAAAATAATTTGTAGTGAAACCTATTTTTATTTTTTTTATTTTCTGTTTTTTTTATAATTACAGCTCATTTAATTAACTTTAGAACATTTTTTTTATATATTAATATAAAAAAAAAGAAAGAAAACAGACAGTATTATATTTAAAATAATTTAAATTTAATTAAACAAAAAAAAAAAAAGTAAATGATTTATTTTTACTTTTAACTGAAAGACAATCAAATTAACCAACATAAAAAAAAAACTTTTTATAAAATTGTTTTTCTTTTTTTTTTTAAACACAACCAACATTTTCTCTAAATTCTATAATTTTCATTAATTTCTTAAAAAAAAACCGTTACAATTCAAACTATAATTTATTTTTCAATTAAAAAAAAAACTCCAATCAATTTCTAAATGATGACCACCAGCTCATTAACGGGTAACACAATGGTTGAGGGTCAGCAACAGCAGAATGGTGGAGCTGCTGCCACTGCTCAAAATACACAAAACAATAATAACAATCCCAATACAAACAACAACAACAATAATGACAATGATCCGAAAACCAATTTAATTGTCAACTATTTGCCACAAACTATGTCACAAGAGGATATACGTGCTCTTTTTGTTAGTTTTGGTGAAGTGGAATCCTGTAAATTAATTAGAGATAAAGTAACAGGTTAGCTAATGTGCAATTAAGGTTTTTCAATTATGAAAAGTATTTATTCAAAAATATATTTATTTCTTTTTGCTTGTGTTTTTTTTTTTTTTTTGTATCTCTAGGTCAAAGTCTTGGTTATGGTTTTGTCAATTATATTAAACAAGAAGATGCTGAAAAGGCCATAAGTTCATTGAATGGTTTACGTTTACAAAATAAAACGATTAAAGTAAGTTTTGTTTTTTTTTTCAAGGTCGCCTAATTTATGTAAAAGTGTGCTCAAGTCACCCAATAAACAGGATTATTTTCATGACATTAATAAAAATTTGCCTAAAAATAATTCTGTATAATGTTATAATTTTCAATATTAAAACAAACCAGTTCCATTTGAAATTTTAGCATTAATTAAAATTAATAGGTTTCCCAGTATTTAATTCTGCTAAAAAAGTGCTAAATTTGCTTTTAGAGCCAACTTATATGTCTGATTTGTCCAAAGGATTATCTGTGGAAAAATATTATAGTTATGACCATAGGCCTATTATCCAATTCGTTTAAGCTGTTCGAGAAAATCCTAATAGAAACGGTAACTGTTTATGTGGAACAAAACAACTGTATTCCAGCACACCAATTTGGTTTCAGGAGAAAAGCGCCATTGAGCAAGCCCACAGGCTAGTTACTGTTGTCAGAAAAACGTTCGAGGAGAAAAAATAATGCTCTGCCCTTTTTACCGATGTTTCACAGGCTTTCGATAAGGTTTGGCATGAAGGTCTACTGTGTAAAATAAAACTTTTGTTACCAACAAATACTCACAAGCTACTCGAAAGCTATATAACAAATCGAAATTCACTCTTGCTGAAAAAAGTTTTGTCAGCTCTCTTTAAGATATACAAGCCGGAGTTCCACAAGGTAGCATTTTGGGTCCTCTGTTATATATCATTTATACTTCAGATATGTCATTAGATATTAATACCACGATGACTCAAAAATACCGTCTAGAATGTTACAGACTCAGATTTCACAAATGGAAGCTTGGTTGGATAAGTGGAAAATTAAGGTGAATGAACAGAAATGTATCCACATTACTTTCACACTGAGAAAAGAGAAGTGTCCACCCATTAAAATTAATAATCTGAATATACCCCAACACACATGTGTGAAATATCTCGGTATTCACCTTGATGCGAAAATAACTCAGATAAGGCTATAAACTGCTCAACTCGCTTGGCTTATTGGCAAAAACTCTAAACTAGGCCTGTATTGTAAATTACTCATTTACAATTCGATCATGAAACCCATATGGTGCTACGGAATTCAGCTCTGGGGTACTGCCTCTGCGTCCAATATAGGGAAAATCCAGAGAATGCAAAATAAATTCTTGAGGATGATCACCAACGCACCCTGGTATGTTAAGAATTACAACATACATTAAGATCTGAATGTACCCCTGGTGAAAGATGAAATTATTAGACACTGTCAACGCTATTTAACAAAACTGGAAACACACCCCAACATACTAGCCCGTAACTTAACTAATAATCACGGCCACCAGCGTCTTTGAAGGAGGGACACTGCGGATCTGGTCCGCTAATAATAAGGAGAAATAATGGTTTCAGTTAATCCACATAACATCAGTCTGGCACTGGCTGGACTTAATAATTAATATTTAGTTTTAAGATTTGGATAATTATTGTTAGTTCACAGTTTTTAAAAGTAAAGATCCAATTTTCTAAATTTGATGACTCAGATAAATATTGAGTGTAAAATAGTTTTGGACAGAAAACATGAATTTTTACACAATTCCTTGCCATGGTATATATATTTGGTATATCCGTAGATTTTTTTTTAAATCTTTCACGATTTCGATTTAGTATGTATGTTGTTTTTCGCATTTTAAAAATTAATTAAGAAAGTTCACATAATTTGTTATAACTTCGGTACTCCATCGCACCATTTTTAACAACATTTCTAAAGATTTTTGACAAAACAACTTACAAATACTTAAGTTCTTTGGAATAGAATAAACTTTCTTTGAATGCAAAGTTTTACTTATAATCTTAATTAGTCTTTTGAAAAAATCTTAAAAAAATTCTTGAAAAAAATAAGTTGTTTTGTTAAAAATCCATAAATTTGTATTATGTATTTTGTAAAATGTTTAGAATCTGATTAAAATATTTTTTTTTTATCAATCCATATTTTATTAATTTATTTACTTTTCTCCTTTTCTCAGGTATCTATTGCCCGTCCTAGTTCTGAATCTATTAAAGGTGCTAATCTTTATGTATCTGGTCTTCCCAAAAATATGACACAACCAGATTTGGAACAATTATTTTGTCCTTACGGAAAAATAATTACCTCAAGAATATTATGTGACAATATAACGGGTAAGTGTAAATGGACAGTAGATAAAGTAAATATTAAAAAAAAATTAAAAAAAAAATTGATATTAAATAGTAATGCTTTCAATTAAGATTAAAGAATTTTTAAGCGGTTAAACTTAATTTATGTGAGCGCTAAAGATTTCTTATTAGTTAGAAACAAGTTTAAAAAAAATATAATTCGAACATTTTAAAATGCATAAATTCTTTAATTAAATTAATTTAAACGATTTTATGTAATGAGTAATTTTTTAAAAAGCTTTCGGATTTGATAAAAAAAACATAAAAATTAGAGAAATGTATGTAATCTTTGTTTGAGTCGATAGAAAGGTTTATACAAGGTGGCGCAAAAGTAATCCTCCTATCAGAAAATGCTATAAATTTTGCGATTGGCCCCTAATGTCAGTTCTGTTTTGACATTTGTGTAGTAAACACATGCGAAATAGACGTTAATAAACAATGTAATAAACACTGCTCCAGAACGCGGAATATTGGTGACTATTTATTTGAGCAATAATGATGATGATTTTTCATCAAAAATAATCATGAGTGATGAGGCCCATTTCCATCTTAGCGGGTACGTAAATAAGCAAAATTTTACGCATCTGGGTCACTGAAAATCCGCGTGTAACCCACGAAGAGCCATTACACCCGCTCAAAGTCACTGTATGGTGTGCTGTTTTCGCTGGAGGAGTCATCAGACCTTTTTTCTTCGAAGACGTCGCTGGCCAAACGGTTACTGTGAATAGTGAGCGCTACAGAGGAATGATCAACGAGTTCTTTTTGCCGCAACTTGATGAATTGGGATTGGATACATGTGGTTCCAACAGGACGGTGCAACGCCACGTGCCACAACCGATATGCTGAAGGATGCATTTCCCGGGCGCCTAATCTCCCGTTTTGGCGATTTGCACTGGCCAGCAAGATCGCCTGATTTGACCGCTCCAGACTTCTTTTTGTGGGGCTTTTTGAAGTCGCGGGTTTATGTCAACAAGCCTCAGATTCTTGCAGCTCTTAAAGACAATATCCGTCAAGAATGTGAGGACCTATCGCCGGAAGTTTTGGCCAAAATGATGGAAAATGCCATAAAAAGGGCTCAAATGACAATCAACTGTGTGTAAAAAAAAATTAAAAGACCAAATAAAAATAATCCACAAGAAGAATCAAAGTTTTTCATATTTTTTTAACTAAAGCCAAAAAACATCGGAAGGTTATTTTTGCGCCACCCTGTATAATACAATGTTTAAAGATGATTTCATGTGAATGTTAAACGCAGCTGCGCCTCAAATTGTTCATACGCTGGGTCCAATTTTGGCATACTTCAAAATATCGGCCGGTATCTGACGAATAAATTCTTCAATATTGAATGAGACATCAGCCTTAACATAGCCCCACAAAAAAATTATCTAAAGGCGGCCCCAAACGTGAAAAAAAAACTGTTCACCGAACTCAATTCACCTCAGTTCACCTCTCAACTCGGCGTGCTGTGTGGCAAGTGGCATCTTCTTGTTGAAACCACATGCCACCCAAGTCCAGCTCTTCCATTTTGGGCAAAAAAAGTTTGTAATCATCGCACGTTGGCGCCGAATCTATAATTCACGGTCATCAACAACACTGGCGGATACAGCTGCGATATTTTCCTCTGTCCGCACTCTACGTATGCGTGTTAGTGGTTTAATGTCTAAAAATGTAAATTTGGTGCGAAGGTCGCCCAAACAAACTGACCATAAAATAGCAGAACGATGCACTTTCTTAACCGAGCATGAATTTTTATAATAAATTCAATAGTCTGCCAGCGTTGTTCATTTGTAAGTCGATTCATGGTTAAATTATTCACCAACCTGAACATGTTTGACAGTAACATGTTACACGAAAACAGTTGAGCTGCCAAAAAGAAAGTTTGCTAAAAAATCACCCTTTAGTTCAATATAATATAAAGCCATCCAGGCCAATG
Organism: Eustalomyia histrio; assembly: GCA_949748255.1. Taxonomy (NCBI): domain Eukaryota; kingdom Metazoa; phylum Arthropoda; class Insecta; order Diptera; family Anthomyiidae; genus Eustalomyia; species Eustalomyia histrio. The sequence continues at coordinate 151,935,370 of OX456526.1, forward strand.
TAATGCGGATTAAATTTAATCTAAGTTTAACGTGGTTTGATACTAGAATTTTGAAACTCTGCCTAAGCAATAAATAATTTCTATTACGAAAAGCTTAGAAAATTAGTTTCATACATTTAAAAGTTTCAATCAAAGAAAAATATTTTATTTTGCAGAGAAAAATCTTAAACAAAAGTTCTGAAATATTTTTTATTTTATTATTCGCTAAAAATATACAACGTAAACAGAAATGACGAAAAATTATAGTTAAGGTTAAAGCATTAATTGATGAAAATTAACATAAATTCTTAGTAAAATCTTTTTTTTTTTTTTAATACACACACATTCTTGTTTTGTAAATATTTTATGTTATTTAATTAATTTATTTTCTTTATTTTATTTACACACAAAACCTTTGTCCCGTTAAGCCGGACCTATTGATCAGGGTATGTTTTATTTTTGTATATTTTTTTTTTTTTTTAATTTAATATTATGAGATCGTTTTTTCATTATTTAAAATTTAAAACATGCTTGTTAACATTCCATTACATTAAAATTAATTAAGGCTTTAAAAAACCAAACATTTTTCATTATGTTTTTTTTTTTTCAATTTGATTTTTTGCAATTAACCCCTTTCTGTCAATTCCTTAAATATTGTTTTTCTTTATTATTGCAGGTCTTTCAAAAGGTGTTGGTTTTATACGTTTCGATCAACGTCATGAAGCTGATCAAGCTATAAAAGCTTTAAATGGTACCATACCGAAAAATGCCACCGAACCAATTGTGGTGAAATTTGCAAATAATCCCAGCAACAATAAGGCATTTCAACCATTGACTGCATATTTAACACCACAAAATCCCAGAACTCGTGGTTTTCCATCTGCTGCAGCTGGAGCGGCTGCAGCTGCCGCCGCTGCTGCTATACATCCAACAGCTGCTGGTAGATACAGGTAAGATCAACTAATAAATTTAATTACGATCCTTCTAAAAATATTCAGATCTCTTTTTAACCTTTGGATTTTAATTGGATATAATTTTATATTTTACAGTTCTGTTATTTCTCGTTACTCTCCATTAACTGGTGATCTTTTGGCCAACACTATGTTGCCTGGCAATCCTATTAATGGTTCCGGTTGGTGTATTTTTGTTTACAATTTGGCTCAGGAGACAGAGGAAAATGTTTTATGGCAATTGTTTGGTCCCTTCGGGGCAGTACAATCGGTTAAGGTAAGTTACAAAATATATACTATATTCTTTTTCCTATTCCAACAAATATAATTGTAAATGTTAAAATGTAGGTTATACGGGACTTACAAACCAACAAATGTAAAGGTTTTGGTTTTGTTACCATGACCAACTATGAGGAGGCCGTTGTGGCCATACAATCCTTGAATGGTTACACATTGGGTAATCGGGTATTACAAGTTAGTTTTAAGACAAATAAAACTAAACAAACGTAATTATTAACAAAATTGACTGCTGTTGTTACCCATACCACCACTACCATGGCATCAACATATAATAAAACCCTAATTAATAATAAAAATCTAATAAAGTCCTCCTCCAATAACTTGACCACCGTTAAAAGTAATAATGATTTAAAAACGACGACAACCACTCTAACAGCGACAACGACAACTTTAGGAAGTTCTTCGTTATCTTCCTCTTCAACAACAACAACAACAACCAATAATTCTTCAACCATAACTACCAATACCAATATCACTACAACAACTCAATCAAATACAACAACATCCACTACATCCGCTATAATTAATTCCAAATATTCCTTGATTAATAATCATAACAACAACAACAACAGCAACAGCAATCAATCAAGTTTAACTCAACAACAACAGCAACAAAATAAGAAAACCAAAACTACAACAACCATTATACAGCAATCACAGCAAAGACAGCAACTGCAACTGCAACAACAACAGCAACAGGAACAACAATCATTGATACAGCAACAACGTAACAATATAAATAATTCCTCTACACTTTCCTCCAATAACAATTCTACTTCCACAACAAATCCTCAATGTTCTTCTTCTACCATGATCAAAACTTCCTCAAAATTTGTCTATAACAAACCACAAAATCATTATGAATTATTGCAACAACGTTTGCATATGCAACAAGAATTTGCTCAGCTCTTAACTAGTTTAGCCCAACAACATCAGCCTTCATTTGCTTCCGCCACTAATACAGCCACAACACAAGCCACTGCTGCAGCCGCATTTAATAATCCCTCATTGGGTGCATCCACATCAGCGGCCGCAGCAGCAGCTGCTACAAATGCTGCTAAAAATTCTTTATCATCATTTTTACCATTTTCAAATTGGTTTTTTTAAACAAAAAAAAAATAATAATATATTTTTTAACACTTTTTTTCTTTACCATTGGGTTTATTTAAGGAAAAACATACAGTACAGTTTTTTTTTATTTAAAAATGCCTCCATAATCTGTAACTTTTTGTAAAGATAATAACATTACAATTAAAGTGTAATGTCTGTAGAATTTTAAAGAAATTCTATTTGAAATTTATATATCTTGTTAAACCTATTTGGAACTAAGCAAAATGCTTTCTAAGTGGATAGTATCCCTTAAGACCAAAACATTTTAAAAATCGAATATTTTGATATTTTTCAAAAGTGGAATATTTTTCTAGAATTTCAAAAATGATATTCTCTTATTTGATACCCAATTTTGAATACAAGTGATAAAAATATAACGCCATTATAATATTTTAAAGTCCTTTAAATATTACTTCTGTTGTGATGAAGAAAAACTGTGTGCACAGTTTGGCTACTTTCACATTTGTAGGGTAAGAAAAAAAAGGTTAAAAAGGTTAACACGGTGTTGTTGTCAAATTCATAAATTTATTTAAAAATTGTAAACATTTTGCAAAAGCAAATTTTCACAAATTATTTTCATTTAATTCAAAATATTTTAATCTGAAAAATTCACAAATTCTTAAAAGCCCTTTTGACAAACAATATTTTTTCAAAATATTCTTAAATTATACCGATTGATCTTTGAAAATATTCTCAATAAAATATATTGTTTCAGTGGCAGTTTAAAGAAAAAAATTCAGAAGATTTAGTTTATGAAAATATCTTAATTTCTAGAGCTTTTAATATTTCACAATTCGAAATATATTATTTTATAAAATTTAATTGACAAATTCCAGAGAATCTATCAACCTAAACAAAATAAATTTTCATAAACATAATTTATTAATTGAAGATCGTCTTAAATGAAAATTCAAAATATGCTGTAAAAAAATTAATTAAAAAAAAGTCTCAAGTTCTAAAAATCTTCGCTTTAAACATATTTTTGCAATAAAAAGCTTTTCCTCAATAAAACGATTTAGAATCGTATTATTCGAACCTTTATATAAATCTGGTTTTAAATAGTACTTTTGAAATTTTATCTCCAATGCCGGATGTTTTATAAATGTTAATAAAATGTGGAATACACACAATTAATATTACTGATCAATTTTTTGAAAATAAACCAATTAGAACTAAAGATTAGTTGTTCTGATTGGTTGATTTTCAAAATAAAAATATATATATTAAGTAATATTAAACATGTTTATACTTGCCTTTAGAATTTCAAATTACTTGGACTCTAAAATAATTCTTTAGAAAAATATACCAGATTATGAAAAGTAAAAAAAAAAAAGTACATCCTTAAATAAACCATTTAATCATAATTTAAAATATTGTTTATAATATTTTTTTTTTTAAACTAAATATTTCAGCCTTCTATTTTATTAACATGCACATTTTGTCTCTTAAAACTAACTCTCCCTAAATAATTTAAATAGTTGTCTCCTAAAAGTTTTCATTAAATATTAAAAGAAAAAAAAAATAACTTTAATCTCTTTCCTATGATTTTGAATTAAATTACTTATTTTTGACTTTTTTTTTTTTTTTTTTGGTAAAGATTACTTCAACTTTTTATATTGTATGTAATCATTATTGCTCAAAAATTTTTAGAATAATTGTGAAAATTGAAGATAAAAATAACAAATTGTGTAACATTTTAAACATTAAATTATATATAGAAAATAATAGGCTTAAACAAACTTATTAAAAAAAAACAAAATCATTAAAACAAACATTATGTTGAAAACATAAAGTAAAAGATAAAAGGCTTTATAATCAAATTTATCTTATTAATTATTACTATTTTGTCAAAAAGTTTTAATAGATTTTTAAAGGTTATTGTATAAGTAAAAACAAAAAAAAATCTTTTAAAAATTCAGATTCATGAAACTATGTTTTGTGTTATTTTGCTAATATTTTGAAAAAAATAATTTTAAATAATTTTTATTTTGAAACTTATGAAGCTATTCCATGACTTATTCGTTTGTTTTCTTAACACAGCTATTTACTTAGGAAGTGTTATGATATAGAAATGTTTTAAACTTATGTTATTTTTTCCCTACCAAAATAATATAAAGTTTTTTAAATTTAATTTCTAAAAATATAATATACTTTAACCGACTTCAACAGATCACACGATTAAATTATAGAATAACTCCAAAAAATGCCTTGCCTTATTATAAAGCAAACTCAATGATTGTGTTAACCTGAACGTTTATTTTACTTATAAAAAAAAACATAATTTGCAAATAATTTTTTTATTTTTGTTTTCTTAAAAGAAATATTATGATAAAAAAAATATATATTTTTGAAATTTTATTTAAATCACTGCTTTACTACTTTTATGTTTTAAACAAAAATTGATGACAAAACAAAAAACAATTTGATTGTGTTTAATAAATCATTTAAAAAATTATATATTATTATTAAATTATAGTTTTAAGTAATTCAAATATTTTTTTTCTTCTTAAACTTGTGTTATTTTAATTAATTTAGTTTGTGTGAATTTGATTTAATTTTAATTTATTTTCGTTTGTCTTTTTTAATCACTTCAAATAATGAAAATTAATTTTTGTTATATTGCGTTTGTTTCTTTTTAATCAAATGTACACATAAAAATATTTAATAAATTATTTTAGTTTTAAGTTTAAATTGATTTTTTGTAACGAATTTCGTTTTTTATTAATTTGCTCTGTTTACCTTTTGTTCTATCGTTCTGTACTGTACTTTATTTAAATAAGTTTATTTTTAAAACAAAATAAACTTTTTTTTTTAAAAACACATGTATTTTTATTATTTATTTAAAGTTAAGATTTTTAATTTTTTTTAAGAAAATTAAAAAATATTTTTTTTTGTATTATACTTTAGTATATTTCTAATTTTCAGTTTAGAATCAAATTTGTTAAAATTAATAATTTACAAATTTTACGTTAAATCTAACATTTTGTTTTAAAAATTAGTAAATTGTCAAAATGTTACTTTTAACAAATTTGATTTGAAGTCGAGAATTAAAAATATTTTTGTTATCTTTTATTATCTTAAAAGAACAGTTTATTGTTTGTTTGTTTAGTTGGCTGTTGTTTAACATTATAAAAATTAGTATACTTTCAGGTACTTGCGGTATAAAATTCTGGTTAATCCTGGTTAAGCAAATTGTATAAAAATCATTTTGACTGTGGCCTCGGAATCAAATTGGAATCATTCTCTGATGTTGGATGGACTTTATTTTGAAAAATACCATAACATTTGTAGGTGCAAACTGTCAATAAAGGTATGTAGTTTGTCGACTGATATTAAGATACTGAGCTAAGATACTGTACCATTTTAAAACCCCATTTCTGATTTAGTAGTAATTTTGAACAATATACATCAAGATATACCGGTCATGGTAATTTGTTCTACACTTACATGCTGTAGCTTTTTTTTGTTTTATGTATATAAAAGTAAATCTTTGAAAGAATATTTTCAAATCAAGCAGATATAACATTAAATTAAATAGAAGCAACTTTGAAATCAAACCAAGTTTGTTTTCTTTTTAGTTAAATAGAAACATTTCTGTTTATTTTTAATATGAAAAATTTTATTATTAGAATCATATTTATTTTAATAAGATTTATAATTAATTCAAAAATCAAATATTTATTAATTTATCTTTCTTAATCTTTAATTAGGAGATTTATAAAAAAGAAATGAATATTGTTTTTTATCCGTTTGTATATTTTTAAACATTTTTTTAATGCTGCCGTATTAAGAATTTATATATTTTAATTATTATTTAACTAATTATATTTTACTAAAAATATACTTATAATGAACATATTTGAAAAATGAATGGCAATGGGAAAATTAAAGAATTTTTCGAATACAACGAATACTTTTTATAAGAACAACTTTTTTAAAACAAATTTTTAAGTTTTATTTCAGAAACAAAAAATCATTCATAATACTTTAAGCTAATTTTTTGCTGTTAAATTTCTGAACAGGGAACAAAATAATTTTCTCATTCTCTTACCACTGCTGCTGTAATATAAAATAGTAAAATTAACAAAGAGTATCTATGGCTCTCCTGACACTTTTTTTTTTATTTATGTAATTGCATAAATTTAAATAAATTATAAAGAATTTTATTTTTTTAAATAATTGGGGAATTGCTTTAATTTTGCAGTGAGGAGAGGCATAAAGCCGCCGATATGCGTCGTTGTTTTGGATCCCCTAACTTAAAATGTTTGAGAATTTTTCTCGAAAATGTAACTGCTTTTTAATTTTAAAAGATTTTAGTTGGAAGTTTTCAAATTTTAAATCTTTACAAGGATAAATTTTCTAACCTTTATTAATATTAAAATAATAATTTGTACAAGGATAAATTTTCTAACCTCTATTAATATTTAAATAATCTTTCTACTAAATATAATTAGTATTAAAAATATTTTATAAATTTAATTTCTAAAAAGTATTATGAATGCATTAAAAATCCCCTCCCCCCCCCAAAAAAAAAAAAAAAAAAAAATCGAAACTAATGAGTTTCATAAATAAACGATTCTTTTTTTAAATAAAACGTATACCCAATTTTAAATCTAATAATTATATACATATAAAGAAAATCTGCCAAAGTATTGAAGAAAGAAAAAATCTTTTAAGAAGTATATTTAAAATAATAACATAGAAAGAAGTAAAAACAAAAATCAATTATATAAAATAAAACAAAGACAAAATAAATATAAAAGAATATCAATAATTTTCTTTTAAAATAAATAATAAATGGTGCTTAATTTAAAACTTAAAAATAAATATAACATAATTGTGACAAAGTTTGTAAAATTTTTATTTGAAATTCTTAAATATTGATATAAAAACTATAAAAACAAATTAAAAGTTATATTAAATTAATTATTTTCTAAACCCTAAAAATAATATATGTACTATACTATATGGAAAATTTAGTATACAAAATGTTAGATTGTGAAACATTTGTTTGGTTTGTTGAACAAAGAATGATTTAAAATTTTTTAGATATTTTAATTTGTATTATTAGCCTTTAGATTTTGAAAACCTAAAATATTAATAATTTTCTTCTATATAATATTATAGTACTATTAGCAACAAAAATGCTATAAATTATCCTTAAATAAAATCTTTACTATATATTGATGTTGTGTATTTAAGAAAATTTAATATTAAAAATTATTAATTATATTATCTAACTATTAACCATTTTTCCAATTTTCAAAATGAAAAGTATACGTGTGTTTATTAGCATTACAAAACAATTTAGTAGTTTTATATAAATATAAAAAAAAGCTTTTTTTAAAAATTAGTTCTTCATAGTAAAATAATACTTTTTCCATATTTTAAATTAATATATTTTTTTTAGCAAAAACTAAACTTGATTAATTCATATTTTTCTTTCTTTTAAAGTAAGTGCTAAATCATGCCTTGTTTGACGTTCTTTCCTTTCTTTTAAAAAAAGATAATAAGAGATAAACAGTGTTGTAATCAAATAGTAGTAAAAATGCCAAGTTGTACAAAAATAGTATAAACATTTTTAGAAAATTATTCACTGATAATAAAATTTAATTTTGATCAAATATTAACGCAAATTTAACAAGTTTGAACATGATTTCGTGTGCAATGTAAATGGGCTTAAATATTCCCTATAAAAATCCCAAAAATATATAGTACGTATGAAGGAAAAATTTAAATTAATTAGGTTGATTTTTGATAACTTTAAAATACACACTGTTTGCGTTTTTTCTAAATATTTATAATGCTTGACTGATTATACACAAATTCAGAAGCAAACATTAAGAACACCAAAAATATTTCTTTTTATAAACAAAAAAAAAAAACATTTTTAAATATTTATATATAAAAAATAACCCATCAAAAATACAACCATAAAAAGAAGTGAGTATTTAAAATACACTACATGACAAAAAAAAACAAGCAATCTTATTTATATATTTAAAAAAATATATATATTGAATAAATACAATTTTGATACAAAAAAAAATTTATATTTGTATAAACAATAAAAAAAAAACGTATTGAAAAAATTTAACACCGCACAATAATATACAAAAAATACGTACATCGTTTTTTATTATTAAAAAGAGGCTAAAATATTGAAAAAAAAAAAAATAAATGTTATACAAAAAGAAAAAAAAATATTGAAAGAAATATAAAAAATATTATATAAAATAAGAAAAATATTTATTTAAAAAAATGAAACGTTAACATAGCAAAATGCGCATATCTTTGATAAAAAAAATAAATATTTATAAAACAAATACACAGCAAAAAAGATTTAAACGTTTTTATGTGAAATCTATGTATATTCACTTTTATACTTTTACACTGAGATAAAAAAATACAAACAATGTTTATAAATATAAGATTAAAATTTTAATTTTCTCTTTACTCGTATTTAAAAAAAATTAATATACTATTTTAAGTCTAAATATAAAACTTGAATTTTTTTTGGTAAGCTCAGTTGTAATTGTTAGATTTTTTACAATTTTTCAATACTTTTTTTATTAACGAACGTATTTTAAAATTTGCTCATTTTAGAACAATATTCAGTTAAACAGAAAATGCAAAAATATTAAACTAGTTGTTTCTTTAAATGATTTGTTGTGAGCTTGTAAAAGTTTCATCTATAAAATATCATTATTTTTATAATCTTATTATTCTCCACAAGTTGTTTTCAAATTAAGCAAAACAGTACGCAAAAACTGTAAATGTATCACTTGCGATAACTGCATGTTTCTAAAAATATTAAATTTAACAATATTTAACGATTTTTAACAATAAATAAAGTAATTTTATAATTCGATTGTAAAAGAGTGTAATAGTTTTATCTCACATTCTAAATAATTTTTTTTATTCAAACTATTTCAAATAGATTTCATTATTTTTTTAAGTAGCTTTTTAGGTACCTATTTAGAATCTTTAATTTCTTTAAATACTGTTATTTTAAAAAGTAGTACTTTCCCTTAATTTCTTTAAATATTTTTCATTTCGTATAATATGGTTGTGTAAAAAAAAACTCACGAGAGTTCGATAATAAATTCAAAAGTCACTGAATATTTATTAAATACATTAATGAATAATTTTTGTGTGTTTTTTATTATCATAAGTAAAACAATTTTGCAATTACTATTTCAATACAAAAATATTTAAATTAAAAAATCATTAACAATTTAAACTTAAATATCAATTTATATGTTTAAAATTAAATAAATGTTAGTGGAAATCATTAAAAGGAAAATATTTGTTATTCGTAAAAAAATCTTAAATTTTAAGTAGTCAAATGCATTATTACAAAAATACCACAATTATTTCAAAAACCACTTAATACAAAATATATTTCAATTCTAAATTAAATAATTATTAAGTGTATGCATACAATTCATTACAAAACAACAAAAAATCCAAAAAATTGTGTCTATTATAAAAAATCATACAAAAATTTATTTCAAATTTAATTAAGGAAAACTATTAAAAAAACCACCACCTACTCTTAAAAGTTATTGATAAACGACTAAAATTTTTAATTAAAACAAAATTTCTTTAACTATTACAAACATGTTTAATTAGAAAATACAGAAAAAATAAAATCAAATGCAATTATGGAAATTTTTTTTTCACACAAAAATCCTCTATGAAAAAATCATTTACTTATGTATTATCTCAAAACAAAAATAAAAAAACTAAACAATTTAATACCAAATTCATATTGATAAATAAAAACGAAAATTTAGTGAAAATTTCAAAGTTAGCGTTTTTTTTTTTTAAATAATGTTTGTGGCACACTGTTTGCATAAAATACAACACTGTTGGTCTACCGTAGTTACCAATGCTAATTATCTAACTAGAAAATAGCAACAGGATCAGTTTGTGTTTTGCCGTCTCTCTGTTAACATCGTTGATTGCTTGAAAGAAAAACTTTAATTAAATAAATTTTTAGTGTTAAATTTTATAAAGTGTTAATGTTTAGTGTTGAATTCAATAAAGTGAAAATGTTAAGTGTTAAATTTTAATAAAAATCAGTGAGTGGTATATGCTGAAATCAGTTTTTCTTCCCAAAGTATTTTTTCTTTTTGCATATACCACGTGTATTCCAATAAGAATTAATTTGTCAATTTTTTTTTTTTTTTTGAAAAATTAAAAATGGAATATATAACTTAAATAATTGTTATTGATACATTTGAATCAATTACTTATTAACTATTAGTGCAAATGACTGCAGTGTTATTTTATAAAAAAAAGTGTATATATTTTTTTGCAACATGGCGTGACATTGTTAGATGCATATACATGGTAAGCTTTTATTTACTGCTCGAGTTTTTTTTTTTGCAATTTGTGAATATTTATTTTGGAAGCGTTTTGTAAATATACATATTTATGTTAAAGAATTTATCAAGTTTATTATGCCTAAAACATTTTTGGGAAAAGTAATAATTTTTTTGCAATAAAATCCAAAATGGCGACCATATGTAACCCATGGACGTATATAAGTTGGTAGTGGTTTATTGAATAGGAAACTTACTAGTGGGCGTTGTAGGGGAATGGATAGCGCGTTTGACTGTGGCACAGAATATTGCGGGTTCGACATCAATTTAGTCACACATATCGCAACCTCATCCTTCGGTGTTCCTATAGCACTTATCCCACCGAAGTAAAATAACAGGGCTATAAAAGTAAAAGCTTCAAAAATTTTGCGAACTCGCATCTGATGGAGTGCAACAAAAGTTTCAATATTTCATATTTTCCCACCACCCACTTTCAAAGAAAGCAACACGGTAAGAATTTCCTGAGAGTTTGTTGTTTTAAAAAATACTACTGCCAGTCACTTGGAGCATTTTTAGTACCAGTTTGCTTTCTATTTTTCTGCCTGCATGTAGGCAGCAATTTGCTCGTCTTATAAAATATACGGAAAAAAATAGGTTTTGCTGCTAGCGTCAACTTCATTTTTAGTGTTTATTCACTACATTGTTTTTGTATGGAAGCAAAATGTCGACATGTAGTCGTTTCGGAGATTAATCCCCAAATTGGAAATAGTTTTTCGTGAATGGGGATAAATAAATAAATATTTCTCTTTGATTTTAATGATACAGAAATAAAATTAAATTATAGATTTTTTTTTTCACACAAAACTCCTCTATGAAACAATAATTTATTTATCACAAAACAAAAAACCGAATAATACTAAATTCATATTGATAAATAGGAAAAAATTTAGTGGGAATTAAAAATTATTTAAATTATATATTTTTTTAATAATAGCTGTGTGAATGCGGCATGCTTGTATCATTCCCATACAAATTTGTCATAAATAATGTCAACACTGTTTTTCTGCAAGTTATCTGGCAACGCTAATTATCTAACAAGAATATTACAAAGATCAGTTTGTTTTTCTCTGTCTCTATGATAACTTCTTTAATTTTGTTCTTTAAGCTGAATAATGAAAAAAATTTAATTAAGTAAATTTTTAGTGTTAAATTCAATAAAATTTAGTAAATTGAAAGTGTTTAGTGTTAAATTTAATTAAAATCATTCAGAAATGAAGTGCTAATAAACTGCAATCAGCTTTCCTTCCGAAAGTATTTTTTGCATAAATTTGCATGTAAATTTCTAATAAGACGTAATTGGTCAAATTTTGTGTTTAAAAAGGAAAATATTTAGCATAAATAATTTCTAATGGTACATTTAAATTATTTTCGCATAAACTATTAGTGCAAATGACTGCAGTGTTATTTTTTTTTTAAATGTGTACATATTTTTTTTGCAACATAGCGTGATGTTACATGCATATTCATGGTAAGCTTTTATTTACTGCTCGAGTTTTTTTCTCACCCTTCGGTGTTCCCATAGAACTTATCGCACCGAAGTAAAATAACAGGGATATCAAATAAACGCTTAAAAAATTTTGCCAACTCCGTCAGATAGAGTGCAACAAGTTTTAAAATTTCATCTTTTCCTACCTTAAAAAATACTGTTGCCAGCCACTTGGAGCATATATTAATACAAGGTTGCACATCTTATAAAATATACGGAAAAATATTTTTTGCTGCTAGCATCGACTTCAATCTTAAAATTGTTAAATTGTTTTTGTATGGAAACAAAATGTAGTCAGTTTCGGGGATTAATACCCGAATTGGAAATAGTTTTTCGTGAATGGGGATAAATAAATTAATAATTCTTTTTGGGTTGAATAAAAATTAAATGAAATAAGAGAATTTTTTTTACCCAATAATTTAAATCATTTAATTATATCAAAACAAAATAAAAAACACTACCAAAAAACTAAATAATACCAAATTTACATTAATAAATAGAAAAAAATTTAGTGGGAATTAAAAATTATTTATTTTAAATATTTTTTTAATAATAGCTGTGTGAGTGAATCCGGCGTTATTGTATCATTCCCATACAAATTTGACATAATTCAACACTGTTCTGTCAGTTAGCTGGCAACGCTAATTATCTAACAAGAATACATATTACAATGATCAGATTGTTTTTCTCCGTCCTTATGATAACTTCGTTAATTTTGTCTTAATAAGCTTAAGAATGAAAAAATTTTATTAAATAAATTTTTAGTGTTAAATTCAATACAATTTAGTAAAATGAAAGTGTTAAGTGTTAAATTTGATAAATATCAATCAGAATTAATGTGGTAATAAACTGCAATAATTTTTTCTTCCGAAAGTATTTTTTTGCATATGTACATTTCTCATAAGAATTAAACGGTATATTTTTTAAGTAAAATATTTTTAGTTTAAATAATTGTTATCGAAACATTAAAATAATTTCTCATAAACTATTAGTGCGAATGACTGAAGTGTTATTTAAAAAAAAAGTGTGTATATTTTTTGCAACATGGCGTGATGTTACATGCATGTTCATGGTAAGCATTTATTTACTGCTAGTTTTTTTTTGCATACTGCAACCTCACCGTTCAGTGTTCCCATAGTACTTATCCCACCGATGTAAAATAACAGGGATATGAAATAAAAGCTTCAAAAATTTTGCCAACTCCATCAAATGGAGTGCAACAACAGTTTCAAAACTTCATCTTTTTCTATCATCCCCTTTCAAAGAAAGCAACACAGAAAAAAATTTCCTGAGTTTGGTTACCTTAAAAAAATACTGCTGCCAGACACTTGGAGCATTTTTAGTACCAGTTTGCTTTCTATTTTTCTGCCTGCATGTAGGCGGCAATTTGCTCGTGTTATAAAATATACGGAAAATAGGTTTTGCTGCTATCGTCGACTTCATTTTTCGTGTTTAATCACTAAATTGTTTTTGTATGGAAGCAAAATGTCGACATTTTGTCAGTTTCGGGGATTAATCCCCAAATTGGAAATAGTTTTTCGTGAATGGGGATAAATAAATAAATATTTTTTTTGGTTTTAATTAAAAATACAGAAACAATAAAATGAAGTTATAGAATTTTTTTTCACACAAAACTATAAAAGAATCATATAATTTTAATTAAATATTTTTTTAATAAAAGCTGTGTGAATGCGGCATGCTTGTATCATTCCCATACAAATTTGACATAAGTAATGTTAATCGTCAACACTGTTTTTCTGCCAGTTATCTGGCAACACTAATTATCTAACAAGAATATTACAATGATCAGATTGTTTTTCTCCGTCCTTTTGATAACTTCGTTAATTTTGTTCTTTAAGCTAAATAATGAAAAAAATTTAATTAAATAAATTTTTAGTGTTAAATTCAATAAAATTTAGTAAATTGAAAGTGTTTAGTGTTAAATTTATATAAAATCATTCAGAAATGAAGTGCTATTAAACTGCAATCAACTTTCCTTTCGAAAGTATATTTTTTTGCATAAATTTGCATGTAAATTTCTAAAAAGAATTAACTGGTCAAATTTTGTTTTTAAAAAAGAAAATATATAGCATAAATAATTTCTAATGGTATATTATATAAATTATTTTCGCATAAACTATTAGTGCAAATGACTGCAGTGTTTTTTTTTTAAATGTGTACATATTTTTTTGCAACATGGCGTGATGTGACATGCATATTCATGGTAAGCATTTATTTACTGCTCGAGTTTTTTTTTCGCATAGTGCAACCTCAGCCTTCGGTGTTCCCATAGTACTTATCCCACCTAAGTAAAATAATAGGAATATGAAATAAAAGCTTCAAAAATTTTGCCAACTCCATCAGATGGAGTGCAACAACAGTTTCCAAATTTCATCTTTTTCTACCATCCCCTTTCAAAGAAAGCAACACGGTAAGAATTTCCTGAGTGTTAGTCGTCTTAAAAAAATACTGCTGCCAGTCACTTGGGGCATATATAAGTACCAGGTTGCTTTCTATTTTTCTGCCTGCATATAGGCAGCAATTTGCTCGTCTTATAAAATATATGGAAAAAATAGGTTTTGCTGCTAGCGTCAACTTCATTTTACGTGTTCAAGCATAAGTTGTTTGTGTATGGAAGCAAAATGTAGACATGTTGTCAGTTTCGGAGATTAATCCCCAAATTGGAAATAGTTTTTTGTGAATGGAGATAAATAAATAAATATTTCTTTTTGGTTTTAATTAAAAAAATACAGAAACAAAAAAAATAAATGCAATTATAGAATTTTTTCACACAAAACTCCTCTATGAAAAAATCATTTAATTATCTCAAAACAAAAAACTGAATAATACTAAATTCATATTGATAAATAGGGAAAAATTTAATGGGAATTAAAAATTATTTAAATGAAATATTTTTTTAATAATAACTGTGGGAATGCGGCATGCTTGTATCATTCCCATACAAATTTGACATAAGTAGTGTTAATCAACACTGTTGTTCTGCCAGTTATCTGGCAACGCTAATTATCAACAAGAATATTACAAAGATCAGATTGTTTTTCTCCGTCCTTAGATAACTTCGTTAATTTTGTTATTAATAAGCTTAAGAATGAAAAAATTTTAATTAAATAAATATTTAGTGTTAAATTCAATACAATTTAGTAAATTTAAAGTGTTTAGTGTTTAATTTAATAAATATCATTTATATTTAATGTGGTAATAAACTGCAATCAACTCTCCTTCCAAAAGTGTTATTTTTTTGCTTATGTAAATTTCTAATAAAAATTAATTGGTCAAATTTTGTTTTTAAAATGTAAAATATTTAGCGTAAAGAATTTTTAATGGTACATTTAAATTTATTTTTCATAAACTATTAGTGCAAATGACTGCAGTGTTATTTTATAAAAAAGTGTGTACATATTTTTTGCAACATGGCGTAATGTGACATGCATATTCATGGTAAGCTTTTATTTACTGTTTTTTTTTGCCAATATCAAAATCGAAAATGTCGAACATGGTTAACCCTTCAATGTACTATGTATAAATAGTGGTATCAGACTTTTCTGGTAAAAATGTATAAAGTTACCTATACACCTTGCAATATTATTGCAAATATTATTTCCAATTTCAACGGCATTTTGCCTTTCACAGTGCAATAAGTTGTACAATACTTTTACACAATATAGGTATGATACTTATATTTTGGGAGGATATAAACATTGCATTATGTATGCGTCTGTCAATCTGTCTGTTTAAATGGTGATCACGGCGCAAAGAGGCAACAGTTTTAAGTGGAATTTTTTTTTACCTCAAAATTTTCTTCACTTCAAAATATTTTTTCTCTACAATTTTTTTTTTAATAAAAATTTAAATTTTAAAAATATTGTTATATAATTTTTGATAACTCTTCAAATATTCCCTTTAAAATATTTTGCCTAGGATATTGATGAAACTACCTGATATTTTTTTATCGGTCTAATAATAATATTCTTAATACTGATTTCTAATTAAAATTGACTGTTTCTAAAACGTTTATTAATAAATAAATGGTAACACAATATTTTACCATTAAATTCTTAACTGAATGATAAAATTTTAAAATTTAAATGATAATGATTAATAATTCAAAGTAAACTTGGTTTTCTATAATTTTTACAAGCAAAGTTAAAAACACAGGAATACCGTTACATATAATGCCAATGATATTGTTTTATTACAAAAGTTAAAAAATATATTTGCTATTTATACTCCCACTCACACAACTACAGGTTACTGAAGCATTTTATGATACGTATCATTTTGTTGTAAATCCCTACTCATTTAGTTTTACAACAATCAGTCTCAAATGGGTATTTTACGGAATAAAAAAAAAACAACAGAACAAAATTTACAGTATAAGTTTACAGTTTTCTATATGTAGTATTTAAAATACGAACTTCCCAAAAACAGGGATGTAGAGGGACCCTCTACTCCCATCGAATGATAAAATTTTACTATTTGTGCTATAAGTTTGATTTTTATCTTAACTAAGGATGTATCACAAGTTCCATAAATTATATCAACTGAGTTAAATATTAGCGCAAAAATCGTATATATGTATATATACTTTATTTTAACTAAAATAAAATTGTAACATACTTTTAGGAAATTTGCTACGACTCTGTATATAATTTAAAAAACAATGTTTACTTTTCTGCATTCTTCATAATTACCAAGCAAAAACTTCCAGTATCATTGGATGAATTCGCTTTTATAAGCAGTCAAGCTTACGTGCGACTAGTTATTTACTTGCAAAAATAACTACTTATTTTTTTACATTTTTGTAATGCACACATATTTATTTATCACAGAAGTAAGGCTAGTCAACGCTTCAGTTTTACAATTATATAAATACAATTATTCCCTTGTCCTAGTAAAATAATGAATCCTCACACGGACTTAAATTTAACTGTTTAACATTGGGGTATTAGTAATGTGCAGCCATTACTAAGATTTTGCTGGGTTATTATGTATGTCCATACCATTTATGTTATATATGGGTGTGTTGTATACACAGTAAGTTTGTTATTTGAAATTGTATAGTATCATTTTGTAGATGATGTATAATTTTATAAATATTGTTGTTGTGTGTAAATGTTATGATAGTTAAAAAATAAAAGATTTATGAGTTATTTAATTGGGATTAAGTAGCGATTTTAGGTTGTGCAAAGATTTATTTTAAAAATAAAGCCCTAATTGAAGTTTAAACAAACATATTCCGTCTGACAAGACACTCACAAGAAAACCTTTCAATTTTATTCTAAAAGTGATGCTAAGTTCCAACAAAATAGACAAATGAAAAGTTTTTACTGTGTTGCTTAGGTGGGTGAGAAAATATATTATAGCATGATATAAAATGTTTTAAGCAAATGTTAGTTAACAGCAACATAATTTTTAAAAAGCTTTTCTTAAGCTTTTATGTAAACAGGGAAAATAACATAATTTTATTGGTATTTTAGGAAATACAGTACTTCTCGGTTATAGTTCACTCCGATATAGTCCATTTGGCGTATAGTTCTCATATTTTTTTTACTTTGAACCAACACTCAGAGGATACCCTACCAATGCTGTGCATTGCGTTAGCCAAAGGAAGTTAGGTTAGAGGCTAGAGGAAATTTTACTAAGTTGTGACAGTAAAGACATCTGCGGGAAGTTCTTTTCACATACAGATAGAATAGTGCGACTAAAAATTGAAGTTGCGCCGTAATGCGTTGTCCGATTCATTGAACAATCGACTAGAATATTAAATAAATTATTTCAAAAAATTTCAAGATAGAAGGTTCTTCTATGATAACTTGTAAATTTTTTTTCTTTTATGGTGTCTTCTTTAAAATTGTCAAACAAAAATGACAGCTAAGTTTGACATTTTATCTTAGCATTAACTGTTAAAGGATATTGCCGAAGAACTATTGAAATAAATATGTAAGAAATCGTATGATCCAAACAGAAAATAACAAAGTCCACAATTTTTGTGCAATTAAGACTATAAGCGAAAGTTATTGTATAAACATTGGTTAAAAATGTAAAACTGTATAAACACGGAAGAATTTTATTGGGTGAGTTTTAATGGAAATTTTTCTTCACAAAGTAAATAAAAAAACTTATTAAGTTTAATGAAAAGCTTCATATTTTTTATGAAACTAGTTTCTAATAAAAATATTTGAGTATATATTTTCAAAATTTACTGCATCTACTGAAATATTAAAAAATACATTTGCAAATATTCTCATACGTATGTAATTAAATTTTCTTAAATCTTCCATTATTTTACCATCATATTTTAACTATGAAATACACGTTCAACTTTTTACGTCTAAATTACTTCCTTTTGGCTACAACGAACAAGAACACACACACAACTTTGAACACCATTTTTATACTACGACTACAACAACACTACTCGGCAAAGTTTTTGTTTTAAAGTATTTTGGTCTAGTGAAGTATTTTGTAAAGTAAAGAAGTTTCATCCTATCACCTTTCCGAGTTGTGGGTTCTTATTTTTTTTAACCCCTGGTACAGGGAACAATACTTTATGGGTTAATATTGCAGAGGAGTACTTTTAAATTTTTTTTTATTAATTAAATTCCATATTTTTACACTACATTTTATTTAAGTAAAATCATGTTGGAAAAAGTTTTTCATATTTGCGTTTAAAACTCTAAAACTAGGACACATTTAGAATATATTCATATAAGATACTTCAAAAATAAATCGACGGGTCAAGCTGGCAAATCGATTCAGTAGATTCAAAAATATTTAAAAAAATTGGACATTATTTTAAAGCAATTTTTTTAAGAAAGACCTTTATTTCGTAAGATTCGTTCTACAGCGATTTTTGTTTACTATGTTTATTCCAATTTCAACTGTGTCTTAATTCAAAGTTAGAGCTAAATTTTGTTTTATTGGGCGACAAACAAAAATATATATTTTTTTTATTTTAAGAATAAAGAATATTTTGAAGTCGGTACTTCTTTACAATATTGATCTTGATCAGAGGTTAAATAAATAAAGACCCACAATTGGGAAAGTCGTTTCGATGGATCTTTTTTTACTTCAGTTTCGGTATTATAAGACCAAAATACCTTATGTAAGTTGTAGTACAACAAAAATCGATTTTTGTTGAGTAGTGTTATATAAAAACATTTCACCACATGAAAACAAATGTTTTTTTTTGTGGCATAAACCATATAATTTCTCTTTAATGCCTTGTCTAACATATGCCCTACTTTTATTTTTTGTATTGCACGACTTTGTGGTTGGTTAAGGGGCGAAAATGAAAAGTTTTTCTTCACTTCAAACAAGATTTAACAGAAAAAATCCGCTTAAAATTCACGATAAAATTAAAAGTTCAATTTTGTGCATATAAGCCTTAAAATAAACACAATGAAATTTATATGCAACATAAGACAAAATAGGGAGTGAAAACGAATAAGAAAAAATTATTAAAGGATACGAAACGGATGTGTTGAAAAATTAACAAAAAAAATAAAAATAAATGAAATGAATGAATGATATCCAAAAAGTTGTTCAAAATTAAAGATTCTTAACAAAGATTGTTATGGAAAAACAATTGAAACAAAATGTGTTAATAAATCCTTAATTAAAGAGACAAAAGGAATATTAAAATAGGATTCAAAAACAAATCATTTATATGGCATTTGTAAAGTAACGTATTTAAAAGATGACAGCTAAAGAATGTGCTGATGCCTAGGAAACAATTGTATTATCTTTATGGTCAACATTTTTGAAGCAATAAATAAAATCTAATATGATAATATCTTATTGGATCTTGGACTTGAGGGGCACGCAAAAATCACCATGTCATGTGATATATATTTTGAATATACCTTCTGAATATATTTCGGCTTTTTACACTGTAGTGTATACAAATCCAACACTATTTAAAACAAAAGCTTTGAAATATTTTTGCAATAAAAAAATTACAGAAAAATTTAATATAGCCCAGCAAATTTTCAGTAATGGGTTCTCATTACTAATGTCTAAATAATAAGCAATTAGGGTAGGACACTCGCTGGACTACAAAAAATAGAAATTAGGAAGTTGCCAATTAAAAAGGAGTTATTACAAATTTGTAAATATTAAGGCTTACGTAATTAAAAAATAAGTGGTTCCACTACCACATTATTTTTATACGATAATTAAATAAATAAAAGCATATAAACATGGCTGCTTGTAATAACTTGGAGTAATTAAAATAACTAGTTTTGAGACCGAATTATAAGTTGTAAAACAATTTGCCTTGATTATATAATCACTTTTTTGGCAATGCAAATTTTTAATGGAAAATTTAAGGTGGTATAAACTCCAAAAAAAGTTCGACCTTTTTTATATTTTATTCTCATCATATTTGCAATAAAGTTTTTTCACATTTTGGAAAAAGTTTTATCAATATTTATGAAGAGGTTCCATTAAATATTTAAGAAGAAGTTTTATCAATGGTTTTTTTAATTTTATTTTTTTTTTGTTTAAATTATTTACGTAAAGGAAAATGCAAACTTAATGAAATGAAAATGAATTACAAACAGCAGTGTTTTGCAGCCCAAATAAATAATTTGTAAAAGATTTATAATAAATAATGAAACATTTACCTTACATTTTTTCTCTTAAAACACTTCATAATATTTATAAAAACTTCATAAATCGATCGATTTGTGAAACAGTTTCCTCCATATTGTGAAACTTTTTTTCTCTGAGTGTATAACATGTGATTTTAATAAAAATATAATTTCAAAAATATTTTAATTTATAATTTTGACACAATTTTCGAAACAGTACAAAAGGTCTTGCGGTATAGAAGGGGTTTTTAAGGAATTTAGTACATTTTACTCCATCTTGTTTAGTTTTTGAGATATTGTTTGCATTTTTAACTAAGACTTTATATAAAACATTTTTTAGCTAATGTCAAAAAATTTCATTACCATTAAATTTTTTTTTTTTTGGCATCGGCATTAGTTGAACTACTTATTAGTAACGACATTTTAATGTCAATAAAAAAAAATTCCACGAATACTTTACTACAGGGATTAACAGTGAAAAACGTGCAACTGCCAAAGCTAAAAATGGCAAATGTTATTCATTAATAACATGATGAAAAATGTTTACCAAAAAAAAAAAAAAAAAAAATAAAAAAAACACGTTTAGAAAAAATAACATTGACAAAGCATTTTTTAAATGTGTTTATTTTTTTATAAAGGAAATATTACGCTATTTGTTGGATTAAGCCAATTATATCAGTTGTGGATAAACAGAAAAAATTGGGAATAAAACCACAGAAGAAAGCAAAAAAAAAAATGCTCTAATTCTACTTAATTTTTTTTTGACATGAATTTGGCGGATTCAAAATGATTGGCTTTAACATTTGTGTATAATTCTACTTTTCAAAAAAAAAAATAAAACTAATTTCTTTTGATGTATGTATATTATATGTATAATAACTTAATATGTTTTCAATTTTTTCTTTTAAACTTTAACCTTTTAAAAATAATCTTCAATAATGTACTAAACGTGTAAATATTATATACGATTTTCGTAGTGTTTATAAAAAGGAATTGATTGATTGTGAAGTTTTATAATGTCAAAAGCTTGTTCATACCAAGTGTATGTATAAATAATGAGGTTATGACTTTTAAGATCAATAGGTATAACAAAGGCGTAGTTGATGAAGTATTGGGGAAATGAAAAATCAAATTAACCCTTTAAGGCCTTTTTTCACTATCACAATCTGTTTAAGTATCAGATTTGTATTTTGTTTTCCACTTTCAATATACAAAGGCACTGAAAAAATCGTTGGCAGGTAATTGATGTCAAATTATCTGATTATTTTTTTTTCGCATAAATTATGCAAAAAATAGTAAAATTTTTCCAAGAGCAAAAATACCATAAAATTCCTTTCTTTAAATTCTCTTTCATATTCCTGTACACTCACCAAAAAAAGTCTATAATGGCAACTGAAAATTTTTCTGTTATTACGGGAAATTTTGCTAATTTAGGCCCAGCGGTATTTTTTGCTAATCTTAGCAACACATGTCTGCTGATGTGTATTACAATGAAATTGGTAGAACAATTAGTAGCCGCTACTAAATTTAAGTATACTTTTTAAAAAGTGGAATTTAAAATCTGTTTGCTAAAATCAGCAAAAAAAAAAATTACTAAATATTATAAATATTAGTACAAAAATTTAAATTTATTTTTTTTATCGAGCATCCAATTTTTTTTTTTTTATTTATTTATTTTTTTTTTTAAATATTAAAAACAAAATCAAAGGCTTAAAAATCTTAAAAAATGTTAATTTCTGTTTTGAAAAATATTTTAGTCAATATTTTTTTATTTTTAAGGTCAAATTTTTATTGTTTTTGGGCTGATTTTTAAAACTAAAAAAACTTTTTTTTATTTTCAAATTTGCTAATTTTAGCAAATCGGTTTTCAAAAATTTGTAAAATGATTTCTGAAATTAGCAACAAAAATTTGTAAATATTCTGTTAAAACTCTGTTATTTGTAAAATGTAAATAGCAAAAAGATTTGCTAAATAATAATTTTTTTATTAAAAATCAGTTCAAAAATAGTAAAATGGGGTTGAAAACCGTTTACAAATTGTTATACTAACTTATTTTTCAGAGTGTAGTTTAAACACCTTAAAGCCCAAAATCCGAGACAAGTCTATCTTAGATTAATTTTTTTGTCACATATCCAAATTTTATAAATATTAGGACGTTTAGGTTGAGATACTTTCCATGAAAGTGTTGCTGAAGAAATAGCTTCTAATAGAGCAATTGTAAAGTTATGACTTTACTGCATCTTTGGGTCAGTGAAATAAGGACTTTTATTTCCTAGCAGAAGCCTGATTTCAAAAGTCAAAAATACACATTTATATATCTGCCATCCATAAATTAATGTTGTTACAATAATTGCATACTTTTTAGGATGTCAAATGTCAAGTTATTTAAAAAGCATACTGATTACAACCATATCATATTTAAAACATTAACAAAGCAACAGAGATTAATTTAATTTTTATGCTTTGTGATTAAATGGCATTTAATGATTTTAATTTCATTTTTATTATTACGCAAAAAAAAGGTCAACATTTTATAACATTAGATGTGTTTTTTTTATGATAATTGCGATTAATAACAATATTGTAGAAGAACAACAATATGATAAATATTTTTATAATTGTCCTAAAAATAATATACTCTAAACCATACATGGGATTAATTAATTGAGGGGACTAAATTATTGATGATTTTATTAGCATTTCATTAATATCAATTGCAAGGAAATTATTTTTATTGCCATTTTTTGAAATAATAATAATAATGATTTTAAGTGTTTCATTTCATTGCTTAATGGCGTTATTTTTAAATTTCATTGCAATTAATAATTAAAAATAATTGCAATTGACAGATGAGATTTCATTAAAATGAAAATAAATTTCTGATATTAGGAAATGTTCGCTCAGACTCGTGATCATTTTAAAAAACAATGAAGGAAATGTAATGAAATGGTTAACGAGTGACATTGAAACACTAAGCACTGCAAACAAAAAGGAATGGAACGGGGAACGAAATTTGTATTATCGGAGTATGTTAATTTACATATATTATCATATAAATTGATACAAAAAAATAATATAAAAATTCTATGGGACCCCTCGCGGACCTACCTAATCTGTCCAGCTTTGCAAAAAATTTAGCGCTATCTCGCTAAGTTTTTGAGATATTCGCCATTTTGTAAAATGGGCAATTTTAAAATTTCCGGTATCTCGAAAACTAGGCGAGATACGCAAAAACGGGCAAAATTTTTGCACTATTAGAGTATTAATATACTGCGATAATAAAAATAGACTGGGTCCGAGAGACATCCCGAGGGATATATTTTTATAAAACAGCCTGTTTTTGTAAACTAATGCGTTTTTTGATTAATTTTTAAGGCATTAGTACGATTTCATTAGCATTAGTACACCTAAAAAAGTTTGTAAGTTAAAATAACTGAAAATATCATTTAAAAGAAATGATATTTCATTTAAAAACCGGTCTACTTAATTTTCATTTAAATTAAATGCCATTTGTTATTTATTTTAAATGTTGATTAATCAACTGACACATCCGTAGGAAACAAATGATATAATCAGTTAAAATAAATGTCAAAATTTGACCTACCAATCCTTAAAAAATAAATGTATTTTTTCATTTAATTGAAATTGTTTCCGTTTTTGTATTTTTTTTTTAATATACTCGTACAATACAAAATGTATGTATGCATATGAAGCTATAAACACTTTTTGTGTGAATGTGTTTGTGTATGTATGTATGTGTGTTTATGAAGCTCTTGTAATTTGTATCGAAAAATTTTGTATATATACAACCAATTTAAATTAAAAAATAAATTGAAATTTTTTGAATATTTTTTTTTTTTTGAAACAGACAGCAAACAAAATTGAAATTTGTAATAACTGTTACGGACACAAATAAACCACAAGTTTCCGTTTTGTGGGTAAATTTTTATTAAATATCAAACAAATGAAAAAAATAAATGAAACTGAAAAAATCGGTAAATGATAGTAAATCATTTCGAATAAATGTATAAAAAAGTTAATACAGATATTTCTTTAAAAAACAAATGAATGTTCCTTTATTTTTAAATGGAGCGGAAAACTTTTTTATTAAACTACAAACAGTTAACTACATAATATTCTGAGTGTAGGATAAATGCTAATAAAATTTCAATGGCAATAAAACAATCCCAAGTATCCTGTAAACAAATTATGGTACAATTTTATTATTATTATTATTATTTCTATACTAAAAAAGGTCTATTAAAAAGAAAACAAACAAGTATAATTGCTGTATGAGGTTTGAGGAAATCTTAATGTCGTCTCTACTAGCTAAAATAATAAAAACGTTGACGAAATGTTTTTGTAATAGACTAATTTTTTTATAATTTTCATTACCTATGGCGTTTTTGTGTGTTTTAGAAAGAAAATGATGGTAAATCATTTGTGGATTTTCTATAATTTTCCACTTATTCTGTCAAAAAGCTTGATAACAACTCAACATATGTTTTACACAGCTTGAGAGGTTAAGTTGAACTCGATGGGTTCTCTCCGACCTTATTGAAGTTTAGAAGTCTGTTAGAGGTGCGGTCCAATCTTACAATTTGCGTTTAAGAAGTCAGGTCGTTTCGTTTTTTTTTTTAATTTATTTCTTATATCAGAAAACTATAGACAAATTGGGTAGTTTTTGAAGACGCATCTTTTAGTATATGGACAAAATGTTAAACCTTTTTTTTTGGTACTTTTCCTTTTTTGAATTTCCTGTTGTAAAATTTTTAAAGTTTTGGGTACTTTATATAAAGAAGTATAATGGTATGGCTTCAGGTATTTATTAAATACCACGGTACTTGCTTAGTCGGTTTCACGGTATTTGTCAAGTATGTATTGCGGTGTTTGATACATAAGTACTTAAGTATTTGTCAATTTCATCGGTCCTTATCAATTACTTTATATTTGAAAGTACTCCTAACAAATTATAAGAAACTTAAATATACAGAGAATTGGATTCTAAGTTGATTGACAGAAATAGCATGTTCCATTCGGTAATAGGCAAGTACTACCGTAAAAAGTACCAGGTACCAGTAATTGAAATTTTTTAAGTTCCAAGTATATGCTAAAAATACTTTCTGATATATTTCATTTAGAATTTTTTAAAATTTTATAAACGAAATAATAAGTAACTACAGACCCAGAAAACAGTATCAGTTGCGGCCACCCAATTTGTTGCCAATCGAATTCTGGCGCTTACGACAACTATATTCATATTAAATTATAGTTTTAGTTGTGAATAATATTTATATTCCACATGAATATTATTACGTTCCGCAAAATTTTATTTAAAAAAAATATATATTTTTAGCTTTTTTTCGGTATCGAACCTGGTCATTCAGATTCATAGTTCACGCCCCTGCTTACAGCACCACAATTTAATTTAATTTTTTTTGACATATTTGTTATTTAAATATTTGAATATTTTATTTTAATTTAAAAAAATATATATTTTTTTTAAATGTTTGCCTTGGAAATTAGAAGTACTAGGCTAGCTCTACCCACTAGCCCACAAACACTTATAAATTTTAATGACTAATTTTGAATTTAAATAATTTTTTAGGAAAATAAATATAGCAGAAAATTCGTTTACAAATACCAATCTTTAGTGGCTTCTATAATCAATACAATCCACAATTCGGTTGGTTCAACTAAAATCCTAATTTAATGATATATTTGATCAGGATAATCGAATTTGTAGTCAATACAATCCACAATAATACAATCAATACAATCAACAATTCGGATAACCGAATTTGTAGTCAATACAATCAACAATAATACAATCAATACAATCCACAATTCGGTTGGTTCAACTAAAATCCTAATTTAATGATATATTTGATCAGGATAACCGAATTCGTAGTCAATACAATCAACAATAATACAATCAATACAATCCACAATTCGGTTGGTTCAACTAAAATTCGAATTAAATAATATATTTGATCAGGATAACCGTATTTGTAGTTACCACTTTCGAGTATCGATAATTTATAAATAAATTCAATTTTCAAGAACATTCACTAAATAAATGGTTGCTTCTACTGTGCACAATTTCTAAACGAATTTTATTCATAAAGTTGATTGGAAATAGCAATAATTGGATAATAGTAATCGTTTTTTGATTACTTTTCCCTCTTTTTTTTATTTCGAAAGCCATATTTTTGGTATAATAATGTATTATAGGTTATTCGAAATAAAATAAAATTCTTACAAATAAATGTTAATGGTTTTGATCGAATTGCAACCGATCTTTTCTTTGGGTGTACAGTTAAAATAATACAGTTAAATTAGATCCAATTAAATACTAAAATTGGTTTTATAAAATTGGATCAAATAAAATAAAATTATATGAATATAATATATAAAAAAGTATATTAAATATTGACTCGATTGTATACTATACAAAAGGAATATTTAATCGGAAATCTTTATAAATTTCTCTATTCTCTTTTTATTTGTTGTTAAATCAATTACTTTATTGGATAACGTTTTTGTTTGTAGACAAATGTTTCTATTTATTTGGTTTAACGTTGTCGTCCTTTTTTTTTTTGCATAAATTAAATTTGTGACACAGTTAAGTGACACCGTTATGTCAATTACTTTACTGATTTTCTTGTGTTTTGGTTAAATTAAATAGAATAAATCTCTTCTTGTGCTTTACACTCTTTGCATAAAAAGCGAACTATTGTAGAACCAACCGTAAGGAATTTTATCCAGTTTTTTTTCCTTTTTTTCATTCTGTTTAAAATATATTTATTTTACTACAGGTCAGACATAGTAAAGATATTTAAGGCTTAACACTTGGTATTTTCAAACAAAAAATTTGAAAAAACAACAACAAATACTTAGAAATAGTTAGAACTATGTGCCAACTTGATTATGTGGGTTTTCATTAAATTCAAATGAAAAACAAGTAATTTAAAGAACAATTTAATTTTTTATTAAAATATACAACGTTAAAAATGTTAAGTAGGATATTACAAAGTTTTTTACAAATTTAAAATTACTTTATTACGAGTACCATAATGTAAAAACTTAAAATGTTTAAACAAATTTCATCCTTGCATTAATATAGAAAATTATGTATATAAAGTAATAAATCCGAAAAGTATGCTATATGATTTTTTATAGAATTTCATCTTCAATATATTTTACTAGCAATATTACATATTCATAAGGTGTTATCTTTAAGTTTCGATAGCTTTTTAAGCTTCAACAACCTTTTTATATTTTGTTGTTATTATAAAGGTTTTTATCTTCTAGTTTTTACACAAATACACTGATAACAAATGTTTTTGTGGGTCTATGCATACATTTAGGCTCACTGAAGTGTATTAATTTAATTAACACTCTCGACCACAAAATGGCACTTTAGTGTTGAGAGGGAAGATATCCCCAAATATTATAACAGAAGTATAACGTGATGCAGAAGAGAAAATTTAATAATATATAAATAACAAATTAATGAAAAGTGTAGTTAGCTTTTAATAGTACTTTAGTGGGTTTATCAGAGCCTATTCAATTGCCTAGAAATTTAATAAATTTTATTTTGTATATGCCGGAAATGAAAATAATGGTCACTAAACATAGTGTAAATTAAATATTGTTACATTACCTACCCTTAGGGGGTGTGGGGTTTAATAAGAAATGCTATTTGCAAAGTTCGCTTGAGTTAATAAAAAGTTAATAATATATTTTTAAAGATTATTTTTGTAGTATTTTATTAATTGTGTGTTTTTTTTTTGTTGTTGTGTTTCCTTTGTCTCTTGATTCATTTGTCAAATGAACACGTTATATTCTTCAATTTTGCCAAGCTTTCATTTATTTGTGTTTTTTGTGTCCCTATTAAGACTGAGATCAAAATAAAACTCAACAAAATATTAACAAAATTTTTCCTTTAGACAGTCAGGATATTTGTTTTGTTTGATAGGAAATTTATTTTGCCAGGGGTCAATATTTTGCTGTTATTGTGCCTTGTTTTTTTCTCTATCAACAAACTTTTATGTATTGCTACACCCTTAGAGTAGGCAACAAAGTTTTCAACATCCAAAACCTTGTCACACAAACATAATGAAAGCATAAAGTGTAAATCTTGTTTAGAGCACCATAAAAAACGAATGATTTACGGCTCACTAAAAACGTTAATATGAGTTTATTTCACAAAACAGAAAGGAAAAAGAAAAGGAAAATAAACTAGTTAACAAAAGTTTAAGTTTAGTTTTTTTTTAATACATAAGGGATGGAAATTAAATAAAAAATTTTTTTAAAACTAAAAAATTTTTATTTTTTAAAATTTAACATCTTTGCAAAACTTAATGTCTAACATTGCTACAATTTAATACTAATTAAATAATAAGAAAAATAATTTTTAAATGTTTCAGGCAACCCTCTATTTATGTGATACTAATGCCATTAATAGGGTTATTCTGTAACTACGTAAAAAATTGCCACGTTCAAACATGTAACTCTGATATATTTGGCACAGGTTGAGTCACTAATATCAAAAATTATATTAAGGTAAATTTTTGAATATACATACCTTTAGAAAAATTTAACCTTATGTGACTCTACCTATTCTATATATGGTAGAGTTGCATATTTCGATGTGATAACTTTGCATATAGTTACGGAATAACCCCATAATAAAAAAAACGAATGATTGTCTTAAGAAGTTTTAAAATATTCACCCTATGTTGCCTTGCCTTATTTTTAATATGAAGCTATGTAATTTAATTCTTTTAAGAGTTTATTAGGACCTTTAAGTTTTTGCCATTAATTTTTAAAGATTGTGTCCATCATGTGGGCTCGGCTATTAAGAACTTCTGGCGATCAGTTTTCGCACTCTTGTCAGATATTCTCTTTGGAAGCTTCCAGAGTCTGTGGTTTGTTTAAATAGACCAGTGAATTCAAAAAAATAAAACCCCAAAGACAATAGTCTGGAACAGTTTAGTCGGGCGATTAAGCTGGTCATTGCAAATCGCCAAAACGAGACATTAGGTGATCCGGAAACGCATCTTTCTCCGTCTTTAATTTGCGGCAATAAAAACTCGGTTATTATTTTTCTGAATGTTTACTTCACATATATTAAAACAATGTTGATAGTTGCCGCCATTTGCAAAAGTCACGGTGATACATTTTGGCTCACCTTGTATTTTTTAAGAAGACAATGAAGCATTTTAAGTATTTATGAATTAAATTTTAGGTTTCATACACTCAGAAAAAAAAGTTAGTAGAAAAATTTGTAAACGGTTTTCAATCCCACTTTATGATTTTTGTACTGATTTTTAGTAAAAAAAATTATTATTTAGCAAATCTTTTTGCTATTTACATTTTGCCAAATACAGAATTTGTACAGAATATTTACAAATTTTTGTTGCCAATTTCAGAAATCATTTTACAAATTTTTGAAAACCAATTTGATAAAATTAGCAAAAAAATTTACTAATTTCAAAAAAGTGGATATTGAAGAAAATATTATTTCTAAATAAAATTGACACCTACAAACTTTAATTGCCTGTAAATGTTACACAGGTTTAAAAAAAGGGATCGGAAGTGAATATACTGACTCATGCCTAAAAATAGGACATCTACTTAAAATAGCACTAAAAAGTTGTTTTAGTTCTAGATATCAGCCCTATAATTAAAATTTTACCTTAAAAGTAAAAAAAAAATTGACTAATATATTTTTCATAACACAAATTACCAAGTTAAAACAAAATGATAAATTCGTTTATGTGTTTACAATTTTTAGGCCTTTGATTTTTTTTTTTAATTTTTTCTTAAATATTTTTTTAAAAAAATAAATAAAATAAAAAAAATTTTATGCTCGATAAAAAAAATAAATTTTGAAATTTTTTAATAATTTTAATAATATTTAGTAAATTTTTTTTGCTGATTTTAGCAAACAGATTTTAAATTCCACTTTACAAAAAGTTAACTAAAATTTAGTAGCGGCTGCTAATTTTTTCTACAAAGTACATTGTACTACATGTCAGCAGACATGTGTTGCTAAGATTAGGAAAAAATACCGCTGGACTCAAATTAGCAAAATTTCCCGTAATAACAAGGACCCTTGAAACCAGGATGATCAAACTACCAAATTTTTAGCCACCCATGATGCCATGAAACCATGATGCCATGTGGTCTTAGCCGAGACCACAACATTCTGAAAATCGGCTAAGGCTAAGTTTTTCTGAAAATCGGCTAAGAATGTTGTGGTCTCGGCTAAGAATTTTTGTAGTCGCATCATTTGGCATTAGTTTTTTCATCCTGGTTTCAAGGGTCCTTGGTAATAACAGCAAAATTTTCAGTTGCCTTTACAGACTTTTTTGGTGAGTGGAGCCAATTTATAGGATATAGAAATTTATTGCATAAATCTTTGATTTTAAGTTTTTTGTATTTAACGGTGTTTAGTATTTTATGAAAGCTTAAGCCTAAGTAATTACAATTAAAAGTCTATTTTGATTTCCCAAAATTTGTTTACCTCAAACTTATTTTAGGCTTAAGCAATTTTATTTTCATCTCAAATATTTTTTCTTAAATAATATTTACTCTTTAAAGTATTTTTTCTTAAATAGTATATTGATCGATAAATTTTTCTAGAGGTTGTTGATATGTTTTTTGTTATAATTTCTTAATTTTAAAAAAAAATTTAACAAATTATTTTTCTTTCTTTTATTTTCAGGTACGTACAATTTTTTATAATAAAAATATATTGGTATGTATGTTAGTCACAAAGAAAAATGATTAGAAAAACAAAACAAACTCAATCACTGTTCTAACATTTTACGTATACTTAATATTTAATACAAAATATTACTGATGGGGAAATGTTTTTGTTAAAAGGGCGGTAATTTTTGCTATTTATTGAAATTAAAGTAGAAACATTAATTCACCAACATTCTAAATCTATAATTTTAATTTTCAAGAACATTTTTCCTCCCTAGTCTTCCCTGCTGGAAGTCTGTAGATTTTAAGAATATTTTATAATATTCAAATGTCTTCCTTTTAAGAATGTAAACATACAAAAGGGCTAATGAGTCATAATAAAGAAATCTAATTCTTTTAAAAATTAGTATTTAAATTGAAGATGATGTGAAATGGCTTAATTTTGTATAGGTATGCTAATTTTTATGGAAATTCAGAAGCATTTTCTATAAAATACTATTAAAATTCTTCAACTTTTTACTTTTAGTAAAATTCTAAATGTTTATCATATTCAAAAATTCGTCCCGAAAATGTATTTGAAAAGTTTAAAGTTAAGCGAAGAATTCACCATTCAGCTAATTTACAAAAACAATTTTGGCTGTCGAACAGTTAACTTTCACTTGCACTAAATTGGCGCAGTAAACATTTCTCTATTATTTAATTTCTCTAAAAACCAAAAAGAGACCCTTAATTATTAAAGGTTTAAAAAAGTTTACTAACGTAAATTTTTAAAAAGCTACAGGTGATAACTTGAGCTTGTCAGTTTGCAAAATTAAAATACCAACCATATTTAGCATACTTTAAGGAGCTCATGATAATAATTTTTCAAAGCACATCATTAAGGTTACATACATACAAACATACAAATTAATTATCTATCTCCCATTATAATTTTGTCTTTTCTTTAGCAAAAAAAAACAAACCATAAAAAAACACCCTTTTCATTATTTTCTACTAGAATAAAATCTATTATCTCATTTAAATTGTCATGCGGTGTTATTCTGTGATTTTTTCCTTAGAGTCGTCAAATAACGAGATTGCACATGGCTTTTTTTTTTGTTATTCATTAGAAATCTACTACCACTGGTTTCCTTGTGTATATCTTTATGTTCGTTTTGTGGTTGGAAAACACATTATTGATTGATGATTATCATTAGGGGATTCCATATTTACACTAGCTGTAAAAATGTATTTCATGTTATTTTTCTCGCATTTTTTATTATTTATAATTAAGAGTAGATGAGAGAATATATGAAATACACCGCAGGGATCTAATAAATTTTACAGATATGTGTAGATTGTTTCAAGATTTATAGTTCCATATTTTTTGGCGCCTTAAATGGACATTAATTTAGGAATAGGAGTAACACAATTTACTATAATTTTATAGGATTAAATTAAGTTTTAATGAAGAAATATCTTACAAATTTTCACAGTTACAAGTTAATTTTTTTAAAATATTTAAACAATATTATAGTTTGTTAGAGGTGGCGTATGATTAATATTAATTTTCCCTTAGCTACTTATTGTTACTTTAAATATTGACTTTTTACCGGCAATTCAAAAAGCTGATTAATTATATTTCACTTACTGCTGATTTTAAATAGAATTTCCTCGATGACATTGTTCATTTTTCCAATTGACGTTTTAAATCTACAAAAAATTCTTTTGGGGCATCTTATATGAGATTTTACTCGTATCTTGGTTGTTTTAATTTCAATGCGTTGAAATACTTAAACAAATATAAATGTTAAATTGTACACACTCTTACATAACAATTTAATTTAAACAAATATTTGTTTGTGTTTGCTCCCTAAAGTAATGAATACAATCAATTAGTTTTCATTGTTGTATGTGGTAAGAAGAAAAAAAAACAACAACAAATGGAATTTAAAGAATGGAATAATGACACAAAAACAAACTGAAACCACAAAACATGAAAAAGCATTTGTGTATATTTACTAAAAGCTTTAGCATACTTTTAGGAGTTTAGACACTAAAAAACAAACAAAAATAACTTTTCAAAACTCATTATTTGACATAACATGTTAATTAAATTGCTGTTGTAGCTAAATACATAGTTTTAAAACAATTTTTTTTGTTTAAACAAAATAACAAACAAGATTTTTTTTTAAATATTTAACGGTAATTTAAGGTGTGAAATTTATTATTCTATTCATGTTCATTGTTTCATTATTCCATGATTTTAATTTCATCAGTTTGTATTGCAAAAAATTTTCTTTTGTCTACTTTGCTCTCGCTGTGTGGGTAATTTATGACTTTGTTTTAAAAAGCCTAAATCTGCAGATACAAATTTTGCTTTATATCAACAGACACAAAGAGACATACATACATACACAATTTAAAAAACAAAAATTCAGGTGGGGAACAAATATTTTTACATTTTTTAACTTTGTTTTTGTTCACAAAGAAAACAGATTCGTGGCAGAGAACATAATTTCAGTTGCGGCAATAACAATTCGGCAGTCACAACTATTTTCTGGCTGTCTTAAAATATAAATACAGAAAAGTTCAATTATTTACAATTAAAATATTTATACTTAGTTTCCAAAAACCGTAACCGTTAGAATGGTTAACATAACCGATTCAAT
Organism: Eustalomyia histrio; assembly: GCA_949748255.1. NCBI lineage: Eukaryota > Metazoa > Arthropoda > Insecta > Diptera > Anthomyiidae > Eustalomyia > Eustalomyia histrio. The sequence continues at coordinate 151,969,570 of OX456526.1, forward strand.
AATGTTTCTAATTTAAACCTGTAAGCAATTTAAATAACTTTTTAAAGACAACAAGCACACAGAATAAATATTTTAAAATCTAAATAAATAAATATTTATAACCAATTTTTATAAATAAAAGATCTTAAGCTCAATTTAAAATAATACATAAAACAAGAAGATCAAAGAAAACTAAAAATATTTTAAAATCCAGTAGAACAACATTCGAATAGAAACAGCTTTGAAAAAAAACTAAGTTTATTTTTTAAAATAAGAAAACAAAATCCAAAGTGTTTATATATTCATTTTAATACAAAAAGGTTTAACTAGCTAACTATAATCATATTTACTTAAATAAGATTTAAATATGTAAAAAAAATTAAACTTTAATTCAAATTTGAAAAAAATAATTAATTTAACTCTGATTTTTATCTCTGTGTAGGGCCTTTATGCAATAATGGTTAACATAACCGATTAAATAGTACTTTAAATTTAAAATCATAATCGGTTAAAATACCGTATCGGGGTTTATCCAAAACCGTAACCGTTACTAAAACCGTTTTCCAATAAAGCGTTTTAATGCGAGTTAAACCGTAACCGATTAAGCAGCGTTTTAAATTAAACACTGTTATTTATTCAAATAAACGAGGTTCTTTTTAAAACTGTAACCGTAACTTATTTACACTTAAACGTTTTAAAATGTTAGCGTTAAATACTGGAACACATTTAATACCGCTTCAAATTAAAAAATCTCAGGGGTAGTAGGACTAAAGTTCTGCAGAAATTTCAATCTGACATGTTTCAAGTTAACTTTAATTTCGTTAAAAACATCAGTGGTTTAAAACTTAAGTCATTTCAATTTCAGATAATATCAGTTTTTTATTATTAGTCTCATTCACAAAATAAAGTTTTTTTTTTTTTGTAAAAAGGAAATAATGTGTTCCTTTAACCAATATTTCCCTCCATGCTCTGCAAATAAAGACAGTCATAGCACGTATGCTTTATTGTTATAGTTGGTAATTTATTACCAGATCACACAAAACATTTATGTAGACAGTAAAACAAACTGACACAGAGACATATCTACACACACACATACACACAGATAAAATTCTAACAATTGTTTTGTATTCATTATACAGTTTAAAATACGATTTTACTTGATTATTGTTAGTCTGGAGAATAAAAAAAATATTTGCTGAAGCAGTAATAAAATACAATAAAACATTAATTGCAAAATATTTAATACTACATGTACGTAAAAAACTCTATTCTTTGTTTAAATAAAATATAAACGAAATAAATGTAGATTTGTTAATGAACCATCATTATTTATAGGATTAAACTAGAAAACATTTTTCAACTTTGGTAATAGATAAACAAGCAATTTGTCTGCATTCAATTGCAATTAGAAACACAGAAAAACATTAAATAGTTTTTGTATTACACAAGAATTTGTATAATGATGGCAAATTAATATTAATCATACGCCCCCATAAAAAAAATAAAAATTTAATAAATGCGAAGAAATATTTAATAAATTTCTGTCGGTTTGGATTTTAATGTTTAAAAATATTTTTTTCTCTTTAATGAATACTACATTTCATTTTTATTAAGTTGAAATGAGTATTTTTAACAAACATATTTATTTGGCACTTTTTTTCAAATAACATTGAATTTATATATTATTCATACGTCCTTAAGTGCGTAATGAATATAAACATAAAAGAGGAAAAAAAACTTTTTTTTTTTTTCATTTCTTAAAGCAAATACTCCTAAATAATATGTAGAAACGTGCTTATTTTTCTACACTATTTCAAAAAGTTTTTCTTTCATGAAAGCCATACATTTCTTCGAGTTAAAGTGTTTTAACAGCTAAAGTATGGTTTGATAGCAAAACAAATTTAAAGAAAAAATAAATAGAAAGAAAAAATTAATTTAAAGTGCACATCTTTTAAAAGTCATCCGATCAAAGTTTCTTATTAAATAAAATCTTTTGAAACGTTAAAACGAAAGAAAAAATCTCTTGAATTTGAGGAATAAAAAAAATCAATTTCACATATCATGTGATGTAATTGATACAATGGGCTGATATTCTAGATAAATTTCTTCTATAATATGGAATATTTTTTAATGTTTTTTTACTGAATTATTATTTTTCAAAAGTGTTTTTATTAAAGAAAAAAAAAAAAACTGGTTTAAAAAAAAAATATTTTTTCAATTAAAATTTTAATTGAATTTGGACCTATTAAGGTAGTTGTAGTAACAATTGAAATTGTTTATAACTATTTCATTTTAATTACATCAACTAAAAACTCAATTAAAACCCTGTAAACAAATGCAATTAAAATTTTAATTATATGAATTAAATATTTAATTAATAATCACCAAAGATTTTACAGTAAAATTTTAAAAAATTTGTTGTTTCTGTACTTTAACCATTTTTATGTAAACATTTTATAATCAATTAAAAACATTATTAAAATTTTAATAATATCTTTAATTGATACAATTAAATATTTATTTTTTTTTATTTTTTTTTAATATTTCATCAAAACATTTAATTGACACCAAATTTTATTCTTAACCAATCTTTAATTGAAAATTTTTGTATAATTATTTATTCTGTGCATAAGAAGGTTAAAAGTTACGCAAAACTGATGTAAAAAAATCAACACAAAAAGCTCGTTTGCCGCTTTTTTATACAGGAATTTTGTTTGCACATTTTTTTTTTAAATGTATTTTTGTTTTGTAGTTTGTTTTTTTTACTTACTTTTGCTTGCTACCTTTTTCATTTGGTAAATTTTTTATGTAGACTTGTGCATGTTTTTTTTACAGGTCACTAAACTTGTAACATATCTTTTTTAAAAATGACTTCCTTCCAGCTGTGGCAGCAGCAGCAGCAGCAGTTTGTTGTTTTTGTTTCCAAAGTTTCAACTATTTACATACTTTTAGGCTGAATTTGCTGTTAACATGTTATGAAGTTGATGGTTTTGTATATATGTATGTACATATATACAAAAAAATTTAAAAATTACTTTTCTTAAAATTCACACATACACACATACACATGTTAACATTGTATAGGCATTTTTATTTTATAGGCATTTATATAAAGGCCTATGGGCCTGATTATATAGACAGTTTGTTGTGATTCAAAATATTTAGTAAACATGTTTACGGTTTTGAAAATATTTAAAAGCCTACTTCTGGCTAAACAAACTTATTATTGTACCTGTATTGTTTTTCCAAACGAATTTGGTGCTAAGCGAACGTTTAAGTTGTAGCAATACATTTTTTTGGTTGTGACTACCGAATTGTAATTGGGGCAACCAAAATTATGTTGTTAAAATTAAATTACTTTTGTGTCAATTGTTTTTCTGTTGCCACAACCAAAAAGTTCGGTTACCACAACCAAAAAATTCGGTTACGACAACCGAATATATCGATTGCCTACAAATTCGGTTGTCAGAACGAATCTGTTTTTTTTGTATTTCCCATTAAAACGGTTATCTATTTAAATGTGTAAGAAGAAATTTTCTTGCACCCAAATTAATAGTATCTCAACTGTTTTAATGGAAAATTTTTAGATATGGTTAAAGAAAGATTTTAGAACACTGTTCTACGTTGTTTTTTTTGTTGGATTTTTGGAATTTCAAGTAATTTATATTGTAATAAGATTTTGTCAGTAACAGCCAAGAAAAGGGTTGGATTTTTTGACTCTGAATGTTTGATGTCATGAAATAACAGTTTAGGCCAACTTTATGAACAAGTCACGGAAGTTCAAATAATTTTTTCCAGTTTTTAAAAACACTATGGTAAAAATAACATTTTAAGTTCAATTTTGAATGTGTCGCAAAAAGGCATTTTATTGCCAAAGACTAATGCTTTACGACTATGTTTTCAAAAATTGAAAAAAGTTATCCAATCCTCAACGTTGCGATCATAAATTACTTTGATTCATAAAACTACTTTGATTCATCTCTTTCCCTTTCGATAACTGGGCCATGCAGTACTGTGTAGCTTTTAAATATTATTAAATTTTAATTAATAGCTTTAAATTATTAAGACTTCTATTATACTTTCATTCCATTTAGAGAAGGTGCATTGTAGTTTCATATCAGGGATCTCAAACGTTCCAAAAATAGATTGTATATACATTAGGGATATAACTTGACTAAAAATTTTCCAGGCACTACTTTTTGGGAAATATTGTACTGATAATAAAAACCGATATCTTAAGTCAGTTTGAAACAAAAGCCGTCAACACCGAATACAATTTCGAAAACCTACCAAGATTTTTTTTTAACAATTTTCAAACAACATATCAATCTTAATAAAAGAAAAGTACAAACTAGGTGTTCCAAGTAATAAAAATAAATAAAATTCAATCAAAGATTATCGCATTTGGTGCGGAACCTTTTTTAACGATCGCGAAAAAGTACAAACGCAATTAATCATATTTTTCCATGGACTATTCAGCTTTGCTAGGCAAATTTTGATATTTGCAAAAAATGCCAAAAGTTATATCCCTATTGTACATTTGCAATTTCTTTTCCCATTTTTCCATATATCACATAATCTAGAAATAAAATATCGGTAATGCGGTACTTCCGATATCAATGCATGTTACAGGAATTAAGGAATTAAAAGCTTTAATATGGCATTAGAAACTATATACCTTTACATAGTTAATCTTTTAGGCACCAAGGTACTTTTGATGTTCTAGTTGAAGCACAAAAATTACTTTAGTGCCAGCTTTATTATCCCCGACAAATTGTTTCCTATTACAACAGCATATCCAAAAAAATGGCACCACAAAAAAAATTTGTCAAAAATAAAATATTAAAAAGGGGAACATTTGTGAATAGTACCAAATGAGTCTAAACTTTTTAGGTTTTAATAATACCACAAAAGGTAATACAGTATCAACATTACCATCCCTGTTTCATATATTTTCATTTTCATTTTCATTTTAATTTTCATTTACATTATAATTTTAAATTTCAAATATTCAGTTTTACCATACATATATAAACCATGCACTCACTCGTATACACCACAAACATTTGGGGTTTACAAAATACTCATCACATATGTTATTCATAAAAACCTCCATGAAGTGGTTTCTAATTACATAACATATCTAGTTCTGTATCTTCTATGCATGAAACATATTTAATCTTCAAATTTGGCTAATCAAGTGTTTAATGTAAAATTCATTATTTACTACAAAAACTTTACATAAATCTGAATCGTAGTTGCACAAACTAAGTTCTAGTTTTTAATAAGTTTTTGCTAATGTTTGTGTAAATACTAAAAAATGGACCTAGACCAACATAATAATATATTGATCGCCTTAGAATAACTTGTTGAGTCGATTTAGAGATTGATCTGTCCATATATTCGCACTAAGCTGACTATAAGTGTTTTTTACTTCTCAATTTAATTTTTAGCACAGAACTGCAGTTTAATAATTTCTCACAACATATAACAAAAAAGTTGTTTTATATATTTATTTCAGTAAGTTTTCAAAAAGTTCCATCATAAGAAGTCAAAAATTGTGTGTTTCAAAAATTATTTTTTTTCTCTTAAATTAATTTTTGACGCAAAATTTGCAGATCGTTTAATTTAGTTGTTTCCATTTTTACTAGAAAGGCAAACAATTTTCTTACTATTTTTTCCATTACCATGGTGGCAAATATCTTATAATATTTTATGGCTTTTAAACCAGGGAATTATCTTTATTTAATAAAAATATACAGAAATTTAAAAGTACTGGTTTGAAAATAGAACCGCTAAATACTTTATTAGTTTTATTTAAAAAGAATTAAATAATTTCAGGCTCTGGCATAGAGACTTTTTTTGTAAAATAAATATATGTAGTATATGCATTTGATTTGGTCAATAAGTGCAATAGTTTGTGGTTTGATTACCAAGTATTAAAACAATAAAAATATTTAAAATTTTTAAATATTCAGCCTAGAATTATGCTGCTTTAAATTGCATTTTACTTTATTTTTGGCTTAATATATATTTTTTCTTTTCTTTTGGTTATTTAAGTTTATATAAAAATTTTACAAAGTTTGTTAACTTTATTATGCAAACATTAACTCCTTTAAGTATGCTTTACTCTTGAAGAGTATTAATATCCTTAAAGTATGCTCTTTTTTCTTTGTGTATTTGCACTAGCTTAACTTTAGTTTTACAGCAACGTTTGTGTAGATTTTCAAATATTTTAAAGTTTTGTTGGGAGAGTATCAAAAGCATTTTTTGCTATAAAAAGTAAAAAAAAATAATCAGTTAAGATGGTGCGAATAGGCGAAACTAAATTTAAACTCTCTATAGAGACTTGTGAACCGGAAAAGAAATTTTAAAAAAATTTTAAACTTTTTTTCGATTTATGTTTAGTTTAGAATAAATTTAGCCACCTATTGTGTTAAAGAACAATTTTGTAAATTTGAAGATTTGCAACTTTTTTTAATAGAATTTTAAAATCTAAAAATTCTATGAAACATTATTTTCGGACGCCTTAAATGAGCTGTGTAGGTGATATCAAACTTGATCGCCGTTTAAAATTTTTGTTGGCTTATTTTATTTATTTTTCACAATTATGGGGTACTCCACTCTACAGAGTGGATTTTGTTCCCTGCTCTTTGGCACTTATCAATTTTTTCTAAATTTAGTAAACTCCACTCTGCAGCTTAGATTATTTCAGAATTGTGAATGAACTTTTAAAGTTCATCTGAATTGAATTCATGTGATCCGTTTTTAAAGGCACCGAAATGAAAATTATATGTAAAAATAAAGTCTGTTTTTAATTTCTCATTGAACTGGATTAGGTTTTATTATCAGGTAATAAATTTATTGTTAAAAATTATTTTAATTAACTTGCAAAAGAAAACAAAAGTGAAGGGTATACCGTTCGGTTTAAACTGCTCAATTGTTTTTACTAATACTCGTAAACTTTCTTAAATTCTTTTTTAAAAATACATTTAACCCAAAAGAAAACAAATATCTATAATCAGCTTAGCACATACATTTTTGCATAAGAACTAACAAAAACAAAACTTTTAAAAAACATGTAAACTTCCTTTTTTGTCCTTTTTATTCCTTTAATGTAAAATAAATACCCTTTTTGTTGTTGTTGATGTACAACATAGAAAAAAATGTCGGAAAACATCTTAAACTTTACTGTTTTTTTAAGAACTAAGCAGTTTTTTCATCCCAATTTATATATATTTTTTTTATTTTTATAATCATGATCATACTTGGGTCCAATTAATTGAGGATTAATTGAATTCATTCAATGCCAACGAAATGATAATGGCAATGCCGATGCTTTTTAGAGAAGATGTTTCATTACCAATAGTAATTGTTTAAAATTTCATTACAATTTTTAATGCCTCAATGGAACAAATTATTAGCATTATTTAATGACATTTATGTTATTACTAAATTTTCGTCTCATTAATTCAATAAAGTAATTCGCACTTTCTGCCCTAAAAGCACTTTTAAGTAATAAAAAGTCTGCAGTCGCTCTTAAGGCAAAAAACGGATGCAAATGTGTTTTTATTATGAAAAGAAAATTTAGTAAAATTAAAAAAATAGCGTATAGAAGGGAAAATCTTTACAAAAAAAAAATATCAAATAAAAAATTAATGTTTTGTACAAAGTTTTTTTTTATTCAATTGTAACGATTTGATTTTATTAAAATTACTTTGAACAATGCCAATTAAAAAAATACAATTGACATTGAATGGCATTGATTTTAAATAATGCCAATTAAATTTCAATGCAAATGAAAAATTCCCAAGTATGATCATGATAAACATAAAAACAAATCAAAAAATGTTTGCTTTGTTGTAGATTATTTAAACTAGAAAATAATTTCCTTTAACATTTCTGTTGTTTTGTTTTTATTAGGAATTTGTAGCATGCTTTAGGGTATGATAGAAAAAAAAACTTAAAAACAACTTTGTTGTGTTTGTTTTTATAGAATATTATATAATTTTTAGCGGTCATCTACTACAAAGATAAAAGTTTTTTTTTTCTGTAGAAAGTTTTCTGCGAATTTTTAATGAAAATATATCAAAATTATTTAAAGGAAATGGGGAATTAAAAAAAATGTAAATTATTAACAATAAAAAAGGGTTTATTAGCTTAAATTGTCTTAAAACATTTAGGTAAAAAAAAATTTGTTTGTATTTTGGTGTACAAATTTTTAAAAAGAAATAAAAATTGTAAATTAATCATTCAAAATACATTTATAATATATAGCATACTTCTGGGAGGATATTCAAAGAAATTTAAATTGTGTAATTTGTAGACATGGAAAAGCAAGAAAAATAATAATATTTGTATACCCTGCAAGCGTTTTCTGAGTTTATGCTGATGTTTGTAACTATCAAAAATAATGGGCGTAGACCCACCTAATGTCCGTCCGACCGTCCGTCAGTTCATGAAAAATAGATGACCCTTGAAATCGAACTGTAATTTGTAATTCTAAAGTTATTTAACTGAAATTTGTTACTTTATTTTGTATATCCTTAAGGACGAACTCTTTGGAATGTGGTTAAAATAAAGTTTGACCCATTTGCCATGGAAGGTCCTATCTCGGTTTAGATGTATTGAGTTCAAAAAGTATTACCAAATCTAAGCGATTTTAAGCAAATTTAATTCCTCAGTCAGATAGCGATCGTTTCGGGTAAAAAACGCGATTCCAACCTTGGCTTAGTTCCTCATAGTTTGTTCATTCTTTTGTATGAAATTGCACAATATTTGACCCAGTCTCATATTTTATAACACTTATCATTAATTGAAGCTTCTTCCCGGAATTTGATCTGCTAATTGGAATATGACCCAAAACGTACTGTGGTACTTGCTTTTTTTGTTTTTAAATAATTTACATATTTTTAAAGCTTTTTGACTTACCGATACCGTTAACCTTACCCTTACCATTGCGGAATTTTTTATGAATTGAATTCACACTAAAGTCTATTTATTCATGATGGTTTTAAAAGACTTAAATTAGAAAGTTTTAGGTAAAAATAATGGAAAGAATCTAAATTAAAATTTTTACGGGTGAATCGAAATATTTTAACCGATTATTCGGGTCGAATAATTATTTGAGTTTTAAATCAAATTGTAGCAAGTTGATTTACCGTTTGGGTGTCTAGGATATTCTACTTTTGGGCACCTACGTCTACGTGGGTAAAAATATAACAAAAAAAAATTATTTGTTCCGACATTAACCGAAATTGATGCGATTATTTGAGGAATCGATTAACGGAAATGGATACATTAATTCCTTTGTTGTTTTTAATAGTCACAAATTAGAAAAAAAAAAACTAAATGAAAATACTAAATTTAATAAAATATTGTGACTAATTGTCTATTAACTTTTCTCATTAAAATCCAAAAACCAGTATTTTTTTGCGCTTATCAAAATATATCTTTATTTAAAGTATGGAAAATTTGTAACAAAAATTTTAAAGTATTGCCTATTATTAGGCTGTAAAAATAATAAAAAATAAAGTTCAGTTTTAGGATAAAAATTTAAACTTTAATAAACATAATATTTTTTTTTGCTAAACGATTTAATATATAATAAATTTCTTTGAATTTCTTATCCAAATATATAATTATTTAAAGTATGCAAAATGTAAAAAAATCCTAAAATATTGCCTATTATTAGGCTGTAAAAAATAATAAAAAATAAAGTTCAGTTTTAGGATAAAAATTTAAACTTTAATAAACATAATATTTTTATTTATTTTTTTTTGCTAAACGATTTAATATATAATAAATAACTTTCTTGTTACTTTGGACACAATATTTATAAATTGCTATTATTTATACATTTTATACTTACTACTATTCCCTTGCGTCCGTCACACTCCTTAAATTTCATTTTTTCTTGTGTCTTAATGCTATTATAACCTTCCATTTATATGTTTTTCATCAAAATAAATCTTCATGGCTGTTGTGTCATTTGCCATAAATCACAACAAGTGTTTTGTGTATAAAAAACAACAGCCAAAGAAGAATGAGAAAGACAAGAACAATGGAATGAGCAAGCTATACGCCAACACCTGCTGAATATAGTAATGTTTCAGTAAAACTCATACCTTGTGAACAGCTGCAATTTCTCAGTTTTTGCTCCTTTCGATTTTCATTTTTAAATAAAGCATAACTTGTATCATACTCTTTTTTTTATTATTTTATTTTATGGTGGCATTAATAGGAAATAATGTTTTTGTACACATAATAGGAGTGAAATAAAATATTCGTTTAATTTAAATGCGTGATAAAAATTGCAAAAATTTCTCTTCTCATTCCTCATTCCCATCATACAGTTTGTTTAATAGCTTGCTGCAAGTAATTCAAAAACCATAAACATTTGTTATTTCCTAAAGTATAACATTTTGGGCGCTATCAAATTGTTTGAAACTCCTACATAAAATTCAGGAAACTGTAAGACATATAAAAAAATTTATAAAAAGAATCTAAAATCCTGTAAAAATCAAAACCTAAAAAAGAGAAGGTCATTGCGTAGAAGAAAAAAAAATTACAAAGTTTATATCTTTTCCAAATCAAAATGAAATAAGTTGTAAAGAATTTTATGATATCCTGCTGGGAATAAAAAAAGAAGAAGAGAAATGAATAAATGAATGAACATAAATTTGACCAGCTAATTTAAAATGTTCAACAAATGGTATGTGAATAGTATAGTTTTAGTAGATAGAATTTAAAATAGCTAAATCCCCCAAAGTATGCTACAAATATCAAATGAAAGGCAATCCTACTAAATATGCTTGAAATTGTAGCAAAAACAACAGCTGCAATTCAATAAGGTATAATTTGGCAAATAAGGTAGAAATATTAAATAAATAGTATTATTTAAATATGTTTTAAGTTCTTTATTAGAAAATAGGAGAATATTAGTAAATGTCGTGTATATATGTGATATAAAATTCAAGTTCATACTTTAAAAAGTTGACATGTGCATTTTCTGCATTTTTATTTTTATGGGGGATAACCGTTCATAAAACGATCACAGTACCCATGCCGGTCATGATGGATTTGTTGAGGGGATAATGAACAAAAGTCTTTTGTTGTTATTCCAGAAAATGACTTCACTTCCAAAAAAAAAAAAAAAAATCTGTAAATACGTTAACGATTTTTTAACTACAAGTACGCTATAAAAATGTTATGAAATAACTTTTAACAAATTTCGTTGTTAATAATCGAATTTTGACAATTTCGGCGTTAAAACGTTACGGAATTACATAAATTTTAAACAACAACTGCGGTTGCGTATCCTCGGCGATATCTTGATTTGCATTTAGATCGAATTCTCAGATCATACGGAAACTTAGATATGTTGCAGAGGAGGCAAAACCAAGAGACATGTGTTTTGTTTTAGCTGCTTAATCTCATAGTAAGAGAGTGTAAGAGGGTGTTGAAAGCCGTTTCCTCCTTTTTTATTTTGAAGTTTTCTCTCAAAAAGATTTCATTTGACACCAATTTTGCTTGTGGTTAATTCCTCTTAAGTTTTATTTTTAGTTGTTTTTAATGTTTGTATACATCATCTGATTGACTTCCCAATTACCTTTCATTTGATATCCAATTTTTTTTATGGTTGTTTGCAAACAAATACTGAAAAACTGCAAAAACGAAGGATGAAGGCAATTTTTGATCCCATACGATATTGTTTTATTTCTTTTTTATACTTTTAAAATTTTTGTTTTGTTCAGAAAATTCTTATTGGCTTTGGTAGAGATATTATGCGTCACTTCAAGTTCTTTATTTCTTATTTTTTTCCCGTATCTTGTTATAGATTTTTATTACAAAATCGTTTGTAATCTCTTATTGTTTGTTACTCTTGGTTGCTGCTTTCTAAATATTATGATACCATGTTTGCCTGTCTTATGAGCTTTATATTAAATAAAGCTACTACTGACTGACTGACTGAACTATTAAAAACCCAAAGCTCATTTACAGAGACATCATCGGCATCATTATCATCTTCGTATTCATCTATTTTGAGTTGGTTGGCTGTTGGTTGTTTTTGGTGTTTTCTAACTGGTACGTGGTGTTTCCTTTTGAATGTCTCGGGGATAAAATTGTAACAAACAGTAGATTAAACCAAACCAGAGAGTAGAGAAGAATGCATTTGGTATATTGATGGTCATATGTTGATGACTCGTAACTGACAATTTTTGTGCAATGATATTAAATGACTTTTGTAAGCTGGAGAAATTGTTTGGGGTGTACTAAGCCGAAGTTGTAAATACGTTTTCAGTTACGGCGCTTCAACTTGTGACCTTCATTATGTTGCAAAAAAAGTGTAAACATAAAAATTTATTGTTTATATTTATATTATTTTTTTTATTTTTTTTTTTTTTGTATTAAAATAAAAACAAAGTAGCAAAAAATTACAAGTGCCCCTTAGGGAATTTGTTGAAATTTAGAAATTTATTAGAATTAAACTTTTCATGAAGGTATTGTAATATTATAGCGACAATGATAATTATTATTATGATGACTAGAGAAGACAAAAAAAAAGGAAAATTTAATGTACCTATTTAAAGCAAAAAAAAAAAAAATACTGGCAAAACTGGGACAAACACTTCAAAAAAAAAAAAAAAACAAACCAAATCTAGAAAAAAAAATTTTATTAGAAAAAAATTACTAAATCAAAAAAATGTTAAAAAATTTTACATTTATTACTGCAGGGTTTAAACGTTAATGTGAAGTTTAGAACAGTGGAATTATTTTTTATACCTTTTTTCTCCCTTTTTGTTAAAATATTTTCTTATTAAATTTTTTTAAATTCAAAATTAAATCAATGCTAAGTAAGAAGCCCCTTTTTAGAAATACTTTGGCCATTTATCTTGATTTTTTCGCTTGACATCAGCTATGAGTGTTTTTGAAAAGAAATAAAGAAACAAATTCAAATGAATAGAAATTCTTCCATTACTTGTTTCTTATTTTAACATATTTTAGAGCAAAAATAAAATTTTCCTAAAAAATATTTCAAGTTATACAGAAAAACAATAATCTTTCTTTCAAGAAAGATTTTTCAACATTGAAATAAAAAGTAGTGGCAGTAGTAGTAGGCAGTAGTAACAGAAGTAAACATTAAGGTTTATACATATTTCCAATTTATACACATCTATCCCTTGATTTACACTTTACTATGTTTGATAATAAACAATTTTTAATATAATAAACAATATTAAATGCGAAAGCTGTTTTTTAAGATTGATTTCAATCGGTCCAATAGTAAATCTAAATTGGTAATTTAAAATATTGATTAAAAAAATTACATAAAATAGAAGCCGTCAAAAAAATTGATTGTTTGGAAACTTTTTATTAAATTAATATAAAAATGCTTATATCTTGTTTATAAAACAACCACTGAAAAAAAATTGTGTTAGACCGATATGCCTGAGTTTTCAAAATCTGTTTGTCTAGCACTTCCCAATCAGAAATTGCCTGCAGTGCAAGAATCACAGCATTGAACTTATAACAATTTTTATTTTTTGTTTACAGGCATATTTTTTTGTTGTTTTTTTAATTTTTTTTTTTTTAATAAAATCGCTTTTTTGTATTTAAAAAATTTTTTAAGACCGGCTAATTAAAAAATTAAATTCTTAAAAAATTGAAGAAAAAAACAGCTGGTCCTTTTTAAGAACAGGGCGGAAATCATAGAGATACGTTTGAACGATATTGCCGAATAAGGGCATATAAGTAAATAGCGGGAAGTTGGGATTTTATGCGGACTAAGTCCAAATTTGGTCCGATTTTCTTAAAATTTGAAAGAATAATTTGCGATCCTATATAACCAAATAATGTTTTAGATGTCATTTAAGATCAATTAAAAAAGGACCTTTTAATGGGAGGTAGGTCTAAATATAGACCGATTCTAATCAAATTTGAATTCGCCAATAGAAACTTATGCGCAAAATTTAATTTAAATAACTTTGTATTTGCAACCTGTTGATTGATTACAAGGTGAAACTGACTCAGAAAGTGTTTCTGAGTCGATTGGTATACTATGAGATGGATCTCAGTCCGATATTTTTGGTAGTGAAAACCACAAACTCATAATATCCGTGACCACGTAGTGATGTAGGGTATAAAAACTAAATCATAATTTTTTTTATTGTGATTTTCGTGTTTAACAGAGCAAAGTAAAAAAAAAACATATATGCCTTAATGCACAAAATGGCTGTAAATAAATGAAGCGGAGCCGCGAATAAAGTTTTAAGCGACAATTTTTACAAAACCTGTTTTTTTCCAGATTACAGTTAACATAGAATAACTCTCTTTTATGACTTAAAAATGAAATTAGGCAAAATCATGCAGGATTTCGGTATCAAAATGCAATCTAAAGAAGCCAGTCAGTGGGATACACCACAAGTTCTAAAACGTTTTTTTCGATTTCTCAACAATTTCAATTTTGTCGCTTACAACGTTATTCGCGGCTTTGCTTCAAATGTTACTTATTTTTAATAAAAAAAGTTTTCGATTTGCATAGTTTTTCTACATTTCTTTCTACTAGGTCAACCGAGGGAATAGTATTAATATTTACAAGTAAACTAGTGTTTTTGAATCTATGCTGCCAGAAGTTTTTGTAGAAAATGTCAATTTTTTTTGTTTGGCTCACCAAATTTGACTTATTTGTGCACTTGTGCATAAATAGAAAAAAGGAATTGGTAAATTGAAAGTTAAATAAGCACAGCTTATTATGTTCTTTTAAATAATACGAAAAAATAAAATAAAAAAAGAAGAAAAACTTCAAATATTGAAAAGAATATTTTTTTTTAAATTTTATTTCTTTTTAAAGGTCACTTGCTACACTTTAAAATTTAGCGAAATGGATTTTCCGCAAAATATAAAAAAAAAAAATCAGTTATTAATTATAAAAATACAAATTTCTAAATTTCCACCTCGTTTATGGGGTTGATTTATTGTACATGTTTAAAGTTATATGCAGAACATTTTTAGTGTTAATATAAATAATTAATTAAAGCCATTCGGTGTAGCATTAATTTATTAAAACATTAAAGGGGCCGGTATTTTTTGAAAAATGTAACATTTGTGTTAGTTTGGGTTAAAAAAGAAGGATTGGAAGTCCGCTATCATCTCGGTTCGACCATTCCTTTCCTTCAAACACTAGCTATTTTCCACGGCTTGCTACCGGCTGACTTCAGTCAAAGCTAGTTTTCTTAAAACAAAACTTTTTTGATTTACTTAAATATCAAGCAAGCCTCAAACCAGTCTGGTTTCATTTAATTTTTTTGCGAGATTTTAAGATTTAAATGTATTTTAAGCATTACCTACGATTGAGATGAGTTCTCAAGACTATCCAAGTGATTTTTTTTTAAAGTTCACTTAAGTGTTTTAATCATATTAATTCGAGTCTTTAGAAAAAATCTAAATCATTTATTGAATTTTGCGAAACAAAAGATAATTTTAAACTATTTCTTTTTGCTGTATTATAATAAAATTTATTTTTCTTATAAATATTTTTTATACTTATTTTAAATTATTATATATTTTATTTACTTTAATCATAGTCTGTAAGGAGTTTTGTGTCCATAGTCTGAAATAAATAAATAAATAAATAAATAAATAAATAAATAAATAAATAAATAAATAAATAAATAAATAAATAAATAAATAAATAAATAAAATAATAAAACTGGTCCTTAATTCCTTAAACTCCAAGACCGTTACATTATTTTATTTATATTCTGTTAATTCAAATATTCTTTATATTTTTATTATATTCTAACGAACATAAATAATTCTAAAACCATTCTAGTTCATTGCGCACTATAAACATTTTTGTTATATAATACTTTGCACATTAAAAAAAGTTAACCTGGAATGCAAAAAATGCCACCACATTTTCCCATATTACTACGGCTGTGATTTCTTGGTACCCAACATACCAAATTACTTGAGAAAAATATTATTATAAGCTTACAAACACAAGCCTAAAGCTTGAAAAAGACTTGAGAATATATTGAAAAAGGCTATCGTAACAATTGTAGAAAAATCAAAACGGAACCCTCGTGAAAATATTATGTGTGTATGATTACTATAAGCTTATTCTTGCAATTATAGAATAAGCTTACAAAAATAATATATTTTTAATAGTTGATAAAGAGAAATCATAATTATTTTCTTTAATTTCATTTATTTTTTATTTTAATTTTAAAAATAAATAATAATAATTCATTTTAAATATAAAAAATAATTATTCATTTTGAATATAAATAATAATAATTAATTTTAACCATAAATAAAAGTAATTTAATTAAATATCCAACTGCACGTTTACTACATAAAATTTACAACTAAATGTACACGCAAAACACGTTTGACAAATTTAAAGAAAAAGTAATGGCACTTGTTGTATGCATTATAAGCGTAGAACAAAGACAACAAGACTAGAATGTATTGAAAAATATTTCTATTTCAATCGTCATATTGCGTTGTTGTTGTATGTTGTTCATAAACATACTTGAGAAAAAGTTATGTATAATAATCTTTTCTCTAGCATTGTTAAATACTGCTTGTGAATTCACATTTTATAAATATTATAATAAGCGAAATTAAGAAAAGCTTAAAACACACTATTAATATAAGCTTATTCTCAAGTTGTATTGCAGTTTGATTGCTATATGGTATATTGGGTATTTACACTTCTTTGTGTGTAGTAGTTTTCATTGTGCAAACTTTAAAGCCTATTTGTAGGAATTTTAAAATGAATAAAATGTGATGCAAATTTTTAGATGTTAAAAAAAGTGGTTAGGACTTTAATAAGATAATGTTAAAACTTAGCTAAAGTAAAGATGATGGTTAAAAAAATGCGATTCCCGCATTTGAAAATAATTCAATTTAATGTTAATACTTATTGTTTAATGTTAATATTATTTAACTTCAAAGTTGTTCAAACTTTTAATATTATTTTAACTTAAACAACTTTGTCTAAACTTTATAATATTTACACTTTATAATGTGTGTAAACTCTAGAATGTTTTATAATATTTAAACTTTACAATTTATATTGACTTTTATATACAATGTAAAAAAAACAATAGCATATTGTGATTTGATTACCATAAAAAGTTCGTTGAAATTTAATCTCTTTTGTATTCAATACCACATGTACAAATGTTTTCAATTATCTTCATTTTATTTTGCTGTACCAATGATAATGTATTGAAGTTTGTATTTTATCTTTGTGCAATGATTGCTTTTCTATATTACACCCTTTACATTTATGAACCGAATGATTTTTCTTTTTTAGCATTTATTTTCCATCGTTCAGTTTTGCTTGTATAATAGTTTTAAATTGATCATAATGTTTGTAACATTTTGTAATAAGTATGTGCCTTATTACTATGAAACTATAGATTTAAAATTTTTTTTGGTGTATAATAAATTTTATCTAAATTATTAAATATTAATTTTTTAATGTCCTGCCCATTGCCACGCCCACTTTACAAACTAAATAAATATATTTTTATTCCATTAAAATTTGTCTGTCATATGCCATGTCTACTACGTACAATGCTTTCTTATTAGAAGCATAGAACCCCAATACTTTGTTATCGATTGTTTTAAAAATCGGAACATATTAGGAAGAAAATTCATTTTTTTGAAAGGATTTTCTTCATTAAATAATTTTTTTTAACCTTTTCTTACCTTAAGGGTTTGCCATTTATATTGTTCCTTTTGCCCAGTGTTTCTATTCCACCCGTTCCCAGTTCCATTTCCTTCCCCTTGCCTAATGTTTCCACTTGTTTTATTTCATATTGTTCCTCCTGCCTAATCGTTCAATTTCAACCGTTTTCCGTTTTTACATTCCGTGCCTAAAGTCCATTGGTGTTTCAATTCCTCTCGTTCCCCGTTTTGTTTTAGACTCCTTATGTAGTGTTTAGGTTCCAATATCTCCCAGATCCTTTTCATTTCGTTTCTCAATTTTAATATCATAATTTAATACAATTTTAAAACTTTAGATTTCTAGACAAAGCAGCAACTTTCCCCACTTGAGCCATATTTCATCATGCTACAGACAAAAAATTTCACAAATTTTCTTATCAGTGAATTAGCCCGTACTCCAGGGGTGACAAATTTTAAATTTTAGGTTTCCTTTTTCCCTTTTTAACCTCCCTTTTTTACCACGTTACTGCCTTATCAGTGAATTACCTTAGTCTTCATGAAACGCATATTTCAGGTATCTAGCCAAAGCTGTTTGATTAGGGCGCTAAGGGGGAGATTTTCCACTTTTGAACTCCCATTTTTACCACGTTCCTGACGATAATTGCAAAGAGTACCTTATCAGTAAAACAGCACACACTTCAGGGATCAAATATTTTAAATATCAGGTTTCAAGCCAAAGCACTGAGGCTTTTTGCCTTTTAACCAGGTTCCTGAGAGATTTTCTAATTCTAAAACCCCTTGTATAATGGAAGGGAAAAACACCAGTGAAAATAAATACGACGCAAATTAATTTAATAAAATTTGTACAATTTTTGACTTTTGTCGTGTATACATATTAAAGTTCCAGGCCTGATTATTATTAACTTATATTAAAAGATGGGAGTGGCAGTGGGCGGATAAAATTTAGTTTATTTTGTAGATAAATTAGATTCATAATTACTTTTTCAGTCGCACAAAAAATTTTTAAATTTTACCGTGATCATCGTATGGTGTCTTAAATCCAACCAAGATTCATATAATATACTTATTTGTTTTTGATTTGAATGTTATGACAATATATAAATCCATTAAATGAAATTGTTATGCTATTTTCTTCTCACATATATCGCTCCAGTTATTCATCCATCCACACAAACTCACTCCAAAACTTACACACACACACACACACACACAAACAAACCTCAACTTTCAGTCGTCAGTCATTGTTTCTAAAGGATGGTTTCACCAAAAGAAAAAAAAAACTGAAATACAAACTCAATATTCGCCTACTCCTCCACTGAAATTATAAATGAAAGAAAATAAGAAAAACAAAAACTGAAATGTAACGAAACGAAATGTTAACTTTTGTTTGTGTGAATTCTTTGGAGAAATTGCTTAAAATGCATTGTTAGTTGTAAATGTGGATATGTATGAGTGGATTTCTATCTGTCAAGTTTTATAAACCATTGAACAGTACTGACAGTACACTCTCTCTCATACACACGCATACGAATACATGCATGCATGCATATCAATTTTATGGTAGTATATAATTGTTGGTAAAACATAAAGAAAACTAACTGTGATTGACAGAAAAGTTAAATTGAATTGAAATTACTGGGGATTTAAAACACTTTTATAATTTGTATCTAAATAATAGTTAAAAAAAAAAAGAATAACATTTCTCAATTGATTTTAATATAAGATGCAAGCCAAAATGAATGTGATTTAATTTTGAAATTGTATTGTTGTGAGATTTGAATTTTAAATAGTATTTTGATGTGTCTTGTGTTGTTAAATAGACTTAAGTTGTTTTCTAAATACCTTGAGGTATTTCAAAAGAGTGTTTTAAGATTTTGTGTCATGTTATTTTGTAAGCCCTAAACGCTGCTACAGTTTGATTATTGCTAAAACTCCTTAAGGTATGAAAGTGTGATAAATTTTATTTTTTTAAAGTAAATTATTGTTTTTTTTTTTTTAAATAGCCTTTTGACGTACATATGCATTTGTTATTTTTGGATACTTTGCTTTTTTCAAATTTGTGGCCATGGATTAAGTTAATTTATTTGGAATTAAACTCGCGTTAAAAATACACGGGACAGTCAATAATCTTACTTTTATGGAATGAAATTTCTGTGCCCTTTTCATCATTTCTGTGACGGTCTGAGAACCGATTTTAGTCGCGATAGATTAGTGTCATTTACTGTAACAGGTCCATTTTCTACAGGGTTTCTATAGCTTTCAACTTTAAGGTATACCTTTAGACTTAATAGATATTTATTAACTTTTTCTTAAGCATCATAAATTTCACTTCAATTTTCCTAACTAAAACAAAATTATTACTTTAACCAACTAATAAGTCTACTTTAGCAGTAGCTACAGATTAAACTTATTGATTGATAGAATACAAACAAAAGAAACCAAAAATCTTATCGTCTTAACTTTAAGATTAAATTGTCAATGACTACTCACAATAAATAAGAATCACAAGAAATAAAGGAATCATAATAAAGTCTTTCAATAAACTATAACTTGCGGACAAAAAGCAATCAGAAAAAAGAAAATTCTATACTTCAAATGTTACTTTCTATTAATAATAAATGGTTAGATTTAACATATTTTTTTTTTGCTTTTTCTACCACCATATCATCAGCTTATATAGTTGGAGGATTACAGTTTGTAGTTTCCATTTCACTTGACATTAGTATAAACAAATAGTGGTAACTATATTATGAAGGTGGCTTTTGTGAAGAGGGTAGGATTATTTGATCAAGCAAATCAAAATGTTTGCTTATTTCGTGTCAGTTCTTAAACGAAACACTACGAGTGTATATTGAAGTTTTTATTTTTTATATTCATTCATCCATAGTGCAACTGTGGTACATTTAATATATTTTAATGGAAATATTAAAAAATGAGGAAAAATATCTTTAAAGAAAATCTTTAAGTTTCTTTTTTGTTCAATTTCTTATAAAAAATTGATTTTAAAATAAACTCACATAAGTAGGTCTACCAAAAATAAGCCCTTAAAATATGCAATAACAAATCTGAAATTAATACTATAATTTCATAGTTGATTTAAAATAATTATTTAATATTCGCTGCTACCTATTTTAAGTTTTAAAATTTAATTCATAAATGATAATTTTTTTGGTTGGCCTATATTTAACTAATTATAATTATCATTTGTCTTGGGAGTTACCCCCCCCCCCCCCCATCAAGTATGCTTTAATTAATATTATATTTGAATGCCTAAAATTAGGCTACGTAATACATTTTGATTATTCAGCATATGCGTGCTTCATAAAAATGACTCATTAATTAGTGGTGTGTTATTAACAATATGTTGTTAGAATTTAATTAGCCTGTATCGCTCTCGCTCTCTATCAAAATGCTCTGTTATAAATATTGTACGATATTATTTTCTTATTCAACAAAAACTCTGTTGCATACTTTAGGAAGTTTCTTTGAACATTTTTGTTGTTTTGCTGTTTCTGTTGCTGCTATTTAGCTATATAATTACTAAAAGTTTTAATTACTAGTTATTACTGTTGATTAAACACACTTGCGCTTAGCCACACACTTATACACTTTGCCGGCACAATATTTCAAATAAAATAAAACAAAATAAAGATGTTGTTGGCATTTTAGAAGACGACGATGAAGAACAAAAATAAAGTAAGCTCAATTTTAATTACATAAAACTAGCAGAGAAAAAGCATGTTAAAAATAATATCAAAGCAAAAATGTTATAGCATAACTTAGGGCATTAATACTGTATATATCGAGTGTGAAATATTAGCACGTCTAATGTTAATTGCTACCAGACATCGATAAGGAATGAATAGAGAAAGAAAAAATTAATGGGAAACAATAGCTTAAGGTTATGCCAGTTAATAGACTTTATAAGGAAATATGTAGAAAAAATCGTCTTAAGGAGATTATTATGAAAAAATTATAGTATAGTTTAAGGGGTGGCAAGTTATGAGATAACTTTTTTTTTGTATAAATTCTTTAAACTTTAAATGTGCAGCTTTGTGGCAAAAATTATTATATTTTTATAGAAGCGAAATCTTTAGTTTTCCTTTGTATTTACAATCACTGTTGCTAAAAAAATTTTAAGCTTATGTCCTCATTTGGTAATTTAAAATCCCCAAAAATTTACGAAAACAATTTGAAACTTAAAATTTATTCTTAACTGAGTTTTTTATTAAACTTTTTTTTTTTTTTGTAAAAATAAGCTGCTCAAACAAACTTTGGAGCGCAACGAAATTATGATTCGTTAATGTGAGAATTTGCTGAGGGTTCTTCTTATTATTTCGTACAAAACAATTCAAATATGGCACCAAGACTTAAATTAAATTATTTATTCGACAAAAATATTTAGAAGTTACTTAGAAAAGTAAATAAACTTAAATGTTTTACGAAAAATAAAAAAAAAAACTCCAAAAAGTCACTATTATAAAAAATTTTATTTTTTATAATATTTTTTGAGTCCTGTTTTGAGTTTTTATGAGAGATTTTGCTAACTAAGATTACATTAAAAAATTATTTAATATAAAATTTTAAATATTAATTTTTGTTGCCAAACCTAATTTTTACGATAGTACACTTCAAATAATACGCCTGGTTCTTAGCAGAAATTGTTACTAATTTTCGCCCTAAAATAAATCCGAAAACAATCATAAAGATCTAAAATTAACGAATTTTTAGTCAAAAATATGTAAATCTTCAATTTTAATGTAGTTCAGTAAAAATTTTTCGCAATTATTACAAAAATTAAAAAATAAACCAAAAATACCTAGAAATAGGAAAAAAATCTCGTCTTTGGATAATCTGTTCTTAAACCGCAGTGTAATTTCGCAATTTGGATTCAAATCCCCTTTGCAATCAATATTTTTCAGTTATATTTAAAACTTTTCACATAACTTCCACCAAGGAAATGTATCTGAATCTTAAATTTTATATTTTTTTTTTATTTATTTTAATATTTTTATAACTCGTACCATTTTTTTAACTAAAACTTTCCGTTTTATGTATAAGTTATTACAAAAGCAATAACTAAAATGGTCATAAATTTCGCTCTAGTAATTTTTTTTATTTTTTGGTATCCATCAAAGTTTGTGGCCATAAAAACAACGTTATTTGTAGCATAATTTAGGGCTTAATAAACAAATTGAAGTGTACTGTTTTTGAAGTTGTATATAGAAACCGTTTTTATTTATGTTTATTTTTTTCTAACAGCGAATAAATGAAACTAAAGCAAGAGAATGAAAAATATAAAAATATGTTTTATATGTGTATGATTTTTGGTTAAGCAGCCCAAGAGTATGCTTTAAATTGTTAAACATAATTTTGTTGTCGGCCTGATTCAATATATTAATTTTTCATCATACTTGGGATTTTTCATTGGCATTGAAATCTCATTAGCATTAGTTGAGTAATACTTATGCCAAAAAAATTTCATTACCATTAAATGGTAATAAAATGAACAAATGCCTCAAAAACTTGATTAAAAAAAGCATTTGTTTACAAAAAAAGGGGGATTTTTGAATTGATTTAAGTAGGTTGTTTTTTAAAATGGTTTCCTCGGGATCTTTCCCGGACCCGTTTTGAGCTATTTTGTTTATTTTTCGAGGTATTTACCATTTTGTAAAATGGCCGGTACCTCGAACTTTAAGCGTGCCCTGTGGACTAAATTTTGCAATGATAGAGTATTAGTATAAAATTATATTTTTTTTAATTATTTGTTTTGAATTTGCAATTGAATTTAATCAATGAAAACACATAATTAAATTCATTATCATTATTAAAAAAACGGTAATGAAAATAATTTCATTACAAATCATTAAATAATAAGTCCCATATATGTTTTATATCATGATTTTTTTTTAACTGTTGTGTGCCATACTAAGGACTAGTTAATTAAATAGGCCAATTAATTGAAGATTTCATTGGCATTGAAAGAAATTTATTAAAACTAAAAAAATACGTTAAAGGTAAAAACGTTTTTAAAAGCAAGAAAAAAAAATGAATAATTGTTCACCAATAAAATGTTAGTTTTGCAAAAAAATTTATTACAAATACTTTACAATGCTAAAAAAATACAATTGGCATTGAATGGTGATTACTTTTTGCAATTGGCCTTGATTTAATGTAATGTAATTTAATGCTAATGAAAAATTCCCAAGTATGTTATGTGCCCAATCGAAACTCTGGTTTAAATTGTGGAAAACGAGAGAAAATTATAAAAAAATAATTTTAGTATACTTTGAGTTAATTGAAAAAGTTGCAAATGCATTTAAATTAAACGATTAGTATTCAGATTATTTGGTTTTCATTCATTAAAACATTTGTAGTTCTTTTAACTTTCAGATTTTTTTTTTTTTTTTTGGTTTCATTGTTTATTTTTATTGCTATTTTGTGTTCTAACAAAATACAAGAATTTGTTAAATATCTCTGCCATATATGCTGTTGCCAGTGGCTTTAATCAAAAATTCAAATGATTTTTCCTTTTTTATTTTTTTTTTGCTTTGCATATTTCTCTGTGTGTTCATAATTTTTCTAGTTTTAAGTTTATAATTTCCATAATTCCCGTGTTGGTTTTGTAATTAAACTTCATGTTATTCAAATTTTTCTTTTTTGTTGTTATTTCTATTTCAAACTGCTGCCATTCCTTTCAAAGTGTCATCCGCTTCATAAGCATCATCACTGCTACTGCCACCACCATCAGTTTTTCTATTCCTTTAAACAATTCATCTTTTTTTTTCATGCTGATTTTTTTTTTCTTCATTCATTGGTTTTGAAACAGAATTGTAAAAAAAAATTTGTTCTTTGGTCTACGTTTGCCGCCAATTATGCAATTCATTGCGATTGTAGTATAAGAGTGTAAATGTATTAGTGTTTTTGTAAATTTTTTGTATGAGTGTTTGTTTAAATGACTGATTACAGATTTACTGACTACGTAGTCCTGTTAACAGTTTCATTTTCACATCAATGGTTTTAAACAAAAAATGGAATTATTATTTTTTTTAATAAAATAGAAAAAACCTTGATTTTTTTCCAAAGGCGTTATGGTAATTATACGAGGGCGGATCAATAACTCGGTGATTTTTTTAATTTTCCACCTCTTAACTGAAAGGGGAACACTGCTTCTGTCAAAAGGTATCTGTCAGTTGGGTCCTACCAAAATTTCAAACAAGCTGCGTCATTTAGTTTGAGTTTGACAGCCATTGATGGCAGACTACCGCGTGATATGATTAGAGGATTGAGGAGAAACTGGAAAATAGTTTCTTTGTCAAAAATCCATGAACTGCTCCCTCATCCGCCCTTTTCTCCGGATTTAGCGCCGTTATCAAACCTAAAAAAGATTTGACTTAAACGTTACTATTTTGATAACCTCGACAAATCTTATTTTTTTTGGAAGGGATAAAAAATTGGAGAAAGGTTGTACAAAGTTTATAGATCTCAAAGGTGATTATGATGAAAAATGAAATGATTTTTTATCTTATTTAAAAAGACATGGACTGATTGGCCCACCCTCGTAATCAACACCATTTCACGACCTTATATTATTTATCGTATTCAAAAAGAAGTTTAATGAAATTTGGGTTAAAAATATTATATCCTCCAAATTTAAAGCAAATCGGACAATATTTGGATCTAGTTGAACCAACACTCAGGTGATGCCCTCTATAAAGTCAATACATTGTGTTGATACCAAACGGCAAGATCGACTGATGTACGAATATTTCTTGTAATGTTCTGTGTGATCCACTGGACGGTCAACAACAAACTGATGTGCCCTCCTAGAGCACAAGTTCAAATATGTCAGAAGAACACTTCCCATTGTTGTATCGATATAACAGTGTTACACAACCCACTTTCCGACGATGCTCCAATGAGTCAATAGAGCTGGACATCTTACTGTCACCGATAAGCACGGTTCAGAAGCTCCAAAAACAACTTTGAAGCTACTGCCCATGTATGGGAGTTGTATTCCATCTTCGGTCGGCTACAGGTAGTATAAATAGTAGGGAGATCAGATGGGATGAAGTAGTCCTTACACCGATTTAAAAAACTAAGTCACTTGAATCTTTCGACACTTAAAAAACATGCTTTTTCTAGCGAATATTTCAGTGATTTTTCATGCCCAGAATATGAAGAGAATTCAATATTCAATCCACAGTCCTATTACACAAAAAAAAAACATTGGATTATGAGGAGTGTATCAATGATAATCTGCCTTCTGCCCCTCAATCTCAACTGGGCCTGGCCACGATCGAAGGAAAAATAATGTCATATCCCAGCAAAACCGCACATTACCAAATAATGTGTAAAGCAATTGTAGCCATAGGGTCTCATGGATTACTTTACACTTTACTTCACTGATAAATTTTACGGGCGATGAGCCTCAAAGTACTTTACTTAAGAGGTGATAATATAAGGGGTTACTTATATGGTTACGAGAATAGAAAAAGTAATGTGTCTAAAAATTGATTTTTTAAAAAAAGGAATTTTTATTAAATAAAAATTATTACAAATATTTTAAACGTTA
Organism: Eustalomyia histrio; assembly: GCA_949748255.1. NCBI lineage: Eukaryota > Metazoa > Arthropoda > Insecta > Diptera > Anthomyiidae > Eustalomyia > Eustalomyia histrio. Next base: position 151,995,833 of record OX456526.1, read on the forward strand.
TTAAAAATAAGGTGGTCATGATGAGAATCGAACCAGGGAACTCTGTTTGCTTCGCTGAATTACCCTCTTGCTTACAAAAAAACACAAAGTAATGTATCTAAAAATAGATTTTCAAAAATATTTCAATTATTACTTTACATTTATAAATCATATACTACGTAATCAATAATCAGCAACTTATTACTTTATGGTTGCAAATAATGAAATAGGTAACGAGCTATCATTACAAGGTAACGCATGAGAATATCGCAGCCATTACCAAAGTTTTGCTGGGATGTTGTCATTTGCAAAAGAGTAGATTGGATATTTGCTAAAATGAATTAATTTTTGACAATCACTCAGATTCATCCCTACATTTTCCGCTTGGTTTAAAATAAAAGGATCAAGACTCTTCCTGGAATATTTATCGCTTTTATATTCCATATTAATTTTCTGTAAATGAAAGCAATTTAACATTTTTAACATTTTCTTCATATTAAAGAAAAAATTGTTATTTAATGTTGAAAACCAAGATGAAGTTAATGTGAAAAGATCCTTTAATTTGTCTTAATATTATGTTTCATTTTCTACAAAACATTAACCTCATTTCTTTTTGTACAACTCTGCACAGAAAAAAAAAAGAAAAGCTGTGTGTAATTTTTATATAATTTTCATCTTATAAAACTTACATACATACTTGATTACTTGCTGCAATTTATCTTTGTTTGCATGTATTCAGGATATAAATTTTTTTTGAGTAAAATGCATTTTTTTTCTTATCTTCATATCCAACATTAAACTAAACATTTGTAATCATAAAAAATAATGAAGCAAGAAAAACAAGTCAAACACAAGATTATCATTTTCAGCATATCTTATAATGCCAGTAATAGAAAAATAAATGATAATAAAAAAAAAAGAATAAATAGAAACTAGATGATGTTAAAATTATAGATTTTTATCTAACTATATATGACTGCTACTAAGGCACGCTTAACATTCAACCATATTTTCAAAAAAAAAAAAAAACTAACGCCAAGAAGAACGGGTGTAGGAAATGAAAATCATAAGAGTTTGATTAAGTATATCATGCATAAGCAACATAAAAAAAATTGTAGTTGCAGTTGGAACATGATTTTTATTACAAAAAATAATCCGTTTCTTACTTGTCGTTGACATTAACATTTTGATTGCATTACATCAGTATCAACACCAAAAGTCAACTTTAACGTGACGAACCAGAGTCGAGTAAGGATGAATATTGTGATGATATCAAATAAATGCTGGTGTTTAATATAACAATCTTAACAATATGTAATTGAATAGATTATAATATTTTTATAGCAAAATGTTTATAAAAAAAAATGTAGAAATATAACATGATTTAGAACATTTCGCTTATCAGTGCTGGGGTTGTGGGTTCGATTCCCACCAGAGGTTCTGGTTTGTTTTCACTACAACGAGCCGATAGCCCTCATTGCTAGCGCTCGCTTATGGTATTAGGATATCATTTGTTATTATAAATTAATATAAAAAAATAAAAAATAAAAAATAAGTAAAAAAAAAACAAATCAAAGCTGTAAACTAAAAAGCTTTAACAATTCCGCCAACTCTTCATCATATGGCGGGCAACAACTGTATTATAAATTATCATCTCGCGGGATTACAGTGTTGCCATATTTAAAGACCATTACCTTTCATCTCTTCTAATATAAATAAAAAAAAAAACAAACAAATCAAAGCTGTAAACTAAAAAGCTTCAACAATTCCACCAACTCTTCATCAGATGGCGGACAACAACTGTTTAATGAATTATCATCTCGCGGAGTTACAGTGTTGCCATATTTGAAGACCATTACCTTTCATCTCTTCTCTAACTCCTTTCACAAGAAAGCATTGCATTAATTAATAGGAAAAATTTCCTGAGTGTTGCTTCTCTTAAAAAAAATACTTTTGCTTGCTGGCTGAAAATAAAATAATTCAAAAAAAAAATACTTCTTTTAGGGAAGAAGGACCATTAAGTTGGCTATAATAATGCCGCATATATATAAGCAATTTTAAAAGTTGTCACAATTTCGTTTGGGTAATTTAAGCTATACAAAAATTAATTTGAATGCGATTTATACCTTAAAACAATTTAGCTGTATAACAATTTTAATGAATTGTTTTTTGTGATTAAGTTTATTAAAGTTTGTTTGCCAAAAAAGACTTTTTAATACTTTTCAAAGTTCATATTAATTGAATAAATCTCTTAGCATGACATACGACTGTTTCATTTATTTACATACTTTATTTATTTACATACTTTATTTATTTACATAATACCAAAGTAGAGTTATATTCCCTACAGCTGTTAGTATTAATTTATTTGAACATTAAGCTGCTTTACTTAAGAGTTTTATATGAATGTAATAGTGTACACTCAGCAAATTATATAGGTAGAAACAATGACAATTTAAATATCAGCATTTGCAGTTGAAAAATTGTGTATTATATTTGCATCATTCTTGTAATTTTTCTGTATGTTTGATTTCTTTTTTGTATAGTCTGCTTACAGAATTTAAATGAAATAATTCTATTGTAAAGCTAACCTTAGATTTTTTTTATTTAATAAAATTTATAAATGTGAAATTTTAAGTGTTTTCTTAAGCTTTTATTTTTTGCCTAAAGACAAATTCGAAAAAATGTTCTTCCTATAATCTTTCGTTCCCTAGGAATTTATAAGCCACCGCCATATTGTTTTCATGGGCGAAATATTTTATCGGAGAACATACAAACAGTTTAAAATTATTGCTACATAATTTCCTGATTTCAGTGTCCTTACTCAAAACATATCTCACATTAGCATTATATAACAATGCAATTTTTTTCTAATGCATTAGTTTCAACTAATGTTAATGCATTTTCAATGATCATGGAAAATTCCCAAGTATGACTGTGTAGTATACGAATTTTCTTATAAACATCTTGAAGCAAAAACTTGCATAAACATGATACAACATGATTAAAAGATTATGAAAATGAATGAACATAAAGATTTTATCGTAAATACAAAGCATAAACACAATAGAAAAAGTGTTAAGTTAACTTTTAAAGAATTTTAAGCAGAATTTTAATTAAAATTTAATTAAAGCATAACTTTTAAAGTATTATGTTAACAAAGTTTAAAGCTTAAATATATTAGAGGAATATTTACAAATAAATTCTTGGAATTGTTAAAGAAAAATAAAGATGTAGTTATTACATATTTGTTTTTAAATAAAATATTTACTGAATAAATAAATATAACAACATTCTTTAAGAATTTAAAATATTTATAAAGATGTCTAAATAAATATAATTTTCCTATAAATTATTTTATGAGTTTTGCAATTATAATTTCATATACACAATCTTGAAATTTTGTCATAAAATTGTATTTATTTATGTTAACACGCATAAATAATTTATATTACATACGAGTACAGCAGCAGAACAATTTTTCAAAAAATCTTTGTTGACATTTCTAACATTTTGGAAATACTTTTTTTTTTTGTTAAAGATATACAAATTATCAAATGCTTCAACGTGTTAAGAATTTTTACAACAAAATATCCCAAATAAATTCAAGTGAAGTGTAAATAATATAACACCACAAAAGCATAAATAAATATTTAATACTGACAATACATTTAAAGTAAATACATGCACAAACACAAACAACACATACTATAAGAATTACTAATAACAGCAAATATACATATGAAAAAGTCTAAAAGTATGCAATGAAAATTGTTACGCCATTAAGCAAAAGTTGTAGAAAAAAACAAACACATTGACTTGGAAAATTTCTATTGACACATGACAATGTTTATTTTAAATTATTATTCCAAAATAATGGAGAAAAAAAAACAAACAAAATTAAGAAAAGGTTTAATACAAACAAGTCAAATATGGAAAATCATATTAAAATATACAATAACAAAAATGAGAAAAATGTATAGCATACTTTTTAGGCTGTGAGTAATTTTTAAAATTAAAATGTCACTTGAAATTATCTTTAATATTTGTGACTAAAATACATTTTTTTTTTTGAAAAGAAATCATATTTCAATTGAAAAATCTAATAGAAATCGGTTTGTGTTGTAAATATATTTATCTTTAAATTTTCATTTTAACCCATTTTGAGCACAATTAGACATTTTTTTGGATTATTTTTTGTGCTATTTAAAAGTACTGAATTTTGTACATCCTGAGTTTTATACCGTCCTTGGTATAAGTACGAGTATTTACTTACCTGTATTTTTTATTTAAAATATCAAATATATATATAAAATGTATGAATAGAAGAGAAGAGAAGAAAATTTGATAAGCTGCTTAAATATCAAAAATTGTTTAATAAACAAAAATACAGAGTATTGAATTTAGATTTTAAAGAGGATTTTATAATATGTATATGAAACGAGGAAATTCAAATAATAGGCGTTTAGTAAATAAACAATAAATTTAAGTATTTAAATTAATAATATAATATTTTTTCTGATAAAAACACATTTTTGAAGTGAAAAAAAATTAAATTGAGCAGCTAACTGATGGATGATTTCTGCACTGAACGATTAAAAAATAAAAAGTAGAAAAAATAAAAAATAGAAAAAATAAAAAATAAAAAATAGAAAAAATAGAAAAAATAAAAAATAGAAAAAATAAAAAATAGAAAAAATAAAAAATAAATAAATAAATAAATAAATAAATAAATAAATAAATAAATAAATAAAAAAATAAATAAATAAATAAATAAATAAATAAATAAATAAATAAATAAAGAAATAAATAAATAAATAAATAAATAAATAAATAAATAAATAAATAAATAAATGAATAAATAAATATAAAATAAATAAAGAAAAAAAAAAATAAATACAAAATAAATAAAAAAATATAAAAAAATAAATAAAAAAAAATAAATGAAAAAATAAATCATATTTTTTTCACTGTTTTGCTTTAGAAAGTGCTTTAATCTTGCCGTTTATATTTGACATATGGCCCTAATTTTAAGCAATAAATACATATAAGTATTTACGTTCAAAAACTGCTTAGGTAGGCACTGATAGGTATCTATTGGTTGAAATTACGGAAATAATTAGAAGCCTACCTGATTGCAGATGATCGGAAGCGCTTTCCATACTCTTCATATTATTGCGGTATTATTATTATTAAAAACTTTAAGTTCATTACCAAAATTTCTTAAAATTTGTGAGTTTCCTTTATAAAATGTAATACCAAATTCCATATGACTTAGAAACTCCTTTTTCCTATTTAAGGTATTTGTGAAGTTTGTAACACTGTGCAACAAGAAAAAAAACTCGTATAATTTTAACGAAAAATAAAAGTGTTCCATTAATAGACAAAAAAGAAAGGAAAAAATAAATAGTATATAATATTAAGAAACCACATTGAATGACGGTTCAATATGAGAATATAATTCCTTTTTATTTTTTTTGTAAATATTTTCAAAACTATTAAACCGATTTTTTCGCTCATATAAATTTGCTTAAAATATTTAATTTTTATTTTACTCAAATAGCACCATATTTTGAAAATAAATATGAGCTAACCTCGGAAAAACCTTTACAGATTTTGGGCTACTTTCAATTCCACTTGAAATCATGCAGAATGTCATCAATTATGCATAATTTGTTGCACAGTGTTTAATTAATGACCAAAAAATAGTTTTGTAAGTTACTTTCAAGTTTGTATCTTCTTGTTTAAAATTTTATGCATGATATCATCACAAATGGGATGCAGGAAGGCTTAACAAAACAATTGTTTTAGTTTCAAGTACACATTTGCAATTGTAACTTTATATATGAATTTAATTTGTAATAGTTGTTGTAGATTGTAGTTAGAATGATGACAGTAACAAGAACTTTTAAGGAAAATTAACAGAGAAAGTTGCACAAAAAATAAAAGTAACTAGAAATCATTAGATATCATTCTATAAGGGGAGTTTCGTAGCAAACAAGATAGTTTTTTTTTCAAATCTGTAAACCTCTGTCAAGTTAAGATTTTATAATACTAAACAGGGGTAAAATGTAACATAATTATGGGAAGAGATCTCCCAGAATATAACCCAATTTGTACTAGGATGTAGGGTATATAATTGTCGGGCTTGGCCCACTATAATTTGTATACTCTATACCATTCTGTGTTATAGGGTATATTGAGTTTGTGCTGATGTTTTTAACTAACAAAAATAAAGGCCCAAGAACCAACTTAACATACAAATCGACTCGGCATTACTTTTGGAATCTACCGGGCTTCAAAGGTAGTACCAAACTAAAGCTATTTTTAAATTATTGTTATTAGTACAGTAAAACTGGTTTAAACGGCCACGGATGATTTGTTAATACGAATTGATTTGAAAGTCCCGGAGTTTTGGCAGTAATTTTATTATAAAACAACATATGAATCGACGATTAAGACGAATTCTCTGTTAGAATTTCAAATATTTTGTGGTTAAACAAAAAAATAAACAAAATTTACCGCTGTTATTTGTGACGTCGCTTATAACGAATAAATTTTTTTTTGTCGCCTTAATCGGGCTTTACTGCATGAATATTATTATTGCAATGCGAACTGAAAATTCCTTCCTATAGTTTATTCCGCGTCCCGTAATATCAAATCAAATCGTTCTAAGCTTTAGAGAACCATATAGTCGGCATATTCCACTTTAATTTTTTATTGTATTTTTCTCTAAAAGAAATACGAGAAATAGCAAATAGAAATAAAACTTAATCCAAACATTCATTGTGCACTCAAGTATTCTAATTGTAAGTTAGTATTTGCAGTTTCAAATGTCTGAGTTTACATGTTGTTGGTTATTTTTTTTTTATTTTTCGTACTGTTGGGGGCTTCTTCTTCTGCAGATGATGATGATTTGGATGTTGATTTGATTGTGGTCTCATGCAAAGCACGTTGTCCAAACAACATTTGTGATGATGATATACATTTTTGTCTTTTTCAGTAAATTTCTGCACCCAATAAAATATGTTTGTTATATTTAACAGAAATAATTTAAATTAACATTTGAAAAAAAATATATAAGTTTACAAGTTTTTAGTTAAAAACTAGTAAATATATGAAGAAACATATCTTGTGAAATTTAATTTTTTCATTAAAAAACTTGTTCATTTTAGTTAATGTTATTTTGTCCCGTGATTTAAGAGTATTTCTATTAAATAACCGACACATAATTTTGGGTGTAGAATCTGTGCATTTCAAGTCCTTTTGTATTGTAATTTCAGACTTCTGCTGCTGTTTGTAGCATACGGTAGGAAGTTAAATTACTCAATCTATTTATCTGACACTCCCACGTTTGCCTGGTGATTTCCTTACCTACCTTGATCCTTTAAACCACCTTGTGAATTCTCCATATACAGAATATGCATGAGTGAGTTCATCTAAGTGTATGATGGCAATTATACACAGTGTTGATTGTCATCAAATGACATTACTAATGAGTATTTATTTGTGGTCCTGCTACTATAGTGTGGTAGAATTTTAAATCTCATTTGTATTTATTTTTTTTTTTTAATTTTTGCTTGATTTATGTAAAGTGACACAAGCAGGTGTTAAAAATACGGCATAAAAATAAATTTATTTATATTTATGAGGGATTTTTCTGAATTAATAAAAATGTATATGAATTATCCTTTTTTATTTTTAATGGTCACATACATTAATTTTAATTTAATTTGACATTTGTCAAGCAATAAAAAAATATAAATTATGTGACATTTTAAATGGAAAAGAAGATACGAAAATGGGAGTGTTGTTTATTTGTATTAGTTTTTAATAGTATGTTGGTTGGCAATATTTTATACGATGTTGCAATAAATATTTCATTATAAATACTGAAAACGTTTTTTTTTAACCAAAGAAAACTAACAACGAAATTTAACTTAATTTAAAATGGGTTCATAAGCAAATAAACCTTAAAGTTTGTAAATTGAAACGTTTGATATTGCACAGGATCTATGTAATTACGAAAATAAACGTATTTAAAAAAACTAGTATTTTGCATTAGGAGTTGTTAATTTGGAAAGTTTATAGGTACAGCGCACTCCCTTTAAAAAAATTTACAGCGGAAAAAGGTTTTAATTTGTTTAAAAAAAAGAATTCTTTTGTTTTTGACAACCAAAGCAAAAAACTAAAAATTTTTCCTTAACCCTACATTGTGCAATGATGCATATAAAATAGCCTTATTCTATAATTTCTGTTATTGTAGCGAACCAAAAACTTTAACATTAAAATTTAATATTCTGTAATATTTTTTTGTGCTAACATTTCTATAAAATGTAAAATATATGTTCATTATGTTATGCCTAATTAATTAAATTTTAACAATGCCAGATTGTAAAACAGGATATAATAAAAAAATATATATATTTTTTATAAGAAATCTTTAAGATCTTTTTCAAAACTAGCATTTCTCTTTAAAAAGTTAAAAAAACTGGGTATTCTGAAAATATTTCAAATTGACAATTTGAAGTAAACAAATCATAAATAGTTTTGTTTTTATATTTCAAAACAAAAAATTTTTCTTTTAATTATCATTGTGACTGTGATAAATATCAGTTATATTAATTACAATTAATGCAAATTTTTTAATTGATTCAAGTTAAATCTTGAAATATAGTCTTGGTGTTAAGCAACAGAAAATTGTAAAAAATAATGACAGTTCTCAAAATGTTTTTGCCATTTCAAAAAAAAAAACAATATAATATGTAAAACTTAACTAACAAAAACAATGAAAAATTCATTTTTTTCTCGAAATATTTTTGCTTGTCACGAATTTATATCAATTTCCGTAAACTTGACAGTTTTTTTTTGATAATATAATACTTTAGTTCTGTTATACACAAAATTCTGTTAAATAAAAGTTTTTAGAATACAACAGTGGTAAAAATTTATGTTATCGCCAATGTTAAAGATACATAATATGACCATAAATCAGACGTTGAGAATAATTTCAACAACTTTATTTTAAGTTTAAGTTTTTGGTTTATCGCTTGTAAAGACCGATTATTTCAATATTGATTCCTAAGAGCAAAAAGGTTGACGTTTGGTGGCAATATCTATACCAAAAAAGGGAGTTTATACTGTAGGAGGGGGTAATAGAAATATTTCAACCGCTGTCAATTAAAGAACGATATTTTAAAAATTTAATATTTTTAGTTTATTTTAGGCATGATAAGGGTCAGATTTTAAATTATTGATTTCTTTTTTAAAAAGTTTTCACACTAAAAATTAATTTCCCAAGAATTCAAAAAAAGCGCCACGATTAAAACTAGAGTTTTTATTTGGCTACAAAACAAAAAAAAAAAAAAACGGATCGAAATCGGCTGTTCTACACTGGCTAGAACACACTGAAAAAATGCAACTCCTTTATTTTTAAGAAATTTTTATATAAATTTTTCAGTTATAAATATAAAAAAACTGGCGCTCGATCAAAATAAAATATATATTTTTTTGCTTAAGTATAAACTCTCTTTAACTAGTACTTCAACAATAAATAAAAAAAACTGTATTAAAATGCTCAACGTGTCGATTTTTTTTAGCAGGTATGACCGTCTTAAGGATAAATTAAATAAAATTCAAATTTCGGTATAATTTTGAGGTCGTTAAAATAATCTTCAACATTGACCCAAATGATTTTATACTCAAATGAAAGGTTATTTTTATCTAGAATTCAAATTCGTAAAAGTAACATTGGTCAGCAGTTATTTTTTCTGCCCTTGATCTAATAAAATGTCACATGTCTCAAAATTAAGGATTTGAATGCTAAGCTATTTACAGTCCAGCCGTTTTATATTCAAAAGTCATCTGACTCGTAATAATGTCTCTTAATATTCATTCTTAAGCTCCTTTTTATTTCTTTAACAAAACATCAGTAGTCTTACAAAAGAAAAATAAAATCTGTTTGAGCATTAAACACTTGTCCTCAATACTTACCACATACAAAAGCTCTTTGTAATATTATTTCCATTATAATCCCTTCAATTTGAAATAAATTAAAAAATAAATCAATCAATAATGAAATAAGGGAACACAATATAAAAATAACACAAACTAAAGTGAAAATGAAATAAATATATATAAAATAATATAAATACAAGGAAAAGGAGGGGTAGCCAAACCTTTAAAGGATATTTTAACCTTTTGTTTTTTTTTCGTTTTGAGGGTTTAAATAAAACACAAGCAATAATTTTGTTTTTTTTTTGTGGTTCTTTTTTTTATAGAGGGGAGTTTTTTTTGTTTTAATCGAATCTCCACTAAAGTTTCAGACAAAGTTTTACTTTTTTTTTTATTGAAAGAAGTTAATTTAGATTAATGATAATCATATTCAATTTTAGTTGTATGCTTTAGTTTTTGCAATTGATACAGATGATGGTAAATCAAATTTGTTAATAAATTTTTTTGTTATCAATTTTTTAAAATCATTTTAAATATTTGGTTTAATTTTTGTTTTAATACTTAATATATAAATTTACTAAATACTTTTGTTTTTTTTTTGTATTTTTTATTATTTAATAATGAATTCTTTTTGAGTATGTAGTTTTAATGTTAAAAATCTTGTTTTTTTTTCTTTGTTTATAGTACTTAACTTGCTAATTAATTAAATAAAAAATTAATTCAATGCTCTGAATGATGGCAACTTAGAGCTTTTTCATTGAATTACATTTTTTCGTTATTTTTATTGGGCAACTTTTTGAATCATTTTTGTTTTCAATTAATATTCTTATATATAATATAGTAAACTTAAATTTGACACATTTATTTTTTTTTAGTTTTAATGCAATTAAAACTATATTTTAATATCTTAATTTTACATTTTAAAATGTTATAGTAAACTTTTTAAATTTTTTTCTATTAATAGTTAAAATTGTTTTAATGAATTTAACATGCTTAATGTTTTTCTTTTAATTTAACAACACCGACTTACAATACTAAAATAGATTTTTATAAATTATTTTTTTTTCAATAAATATAATTTGTTTATGACCCTCTCTTTAAAGAAAAAAATTGAGCTCAAACATTACCAGTTTTGTGGGATACTTTTCCAAAAAAAGCTTTTTTCCTGATGTCTGTCAACAGTTGGGATTTTGTTTTTGTTACCTTATGTAAGCCTTATACAAAAGCTTTTTTTCCAATGTATATTTTATTAAAAATATATATACTTCAAAGTTCGTTTCCACGTTCGTTTTAAGAAAACTTTAAGGTTAACCTATAAAGTCAAGGAAAACTTTACTTGTATAAACTTAAAGCTTAACCTAACAAAGTCTCAAAGCTTTAAACTTTTATTAAAGCTAAAAGCTTTGATTTACTCTTCTTTGCTTTTATTTCAGTTTTTATTTCTGTCCTTTTTCTATTGTTTTGAATTAAATTTAAAAATATTTTTGTTTTTTAATTTAATTTGTTTAATGTTTATATTGTTTTTGTTCTTTAAAACACTTCCATTTGTGTTAATTGATTTTTAAACACTTAAAGTAATTGTATGTATTTATTTTGCATATGTTATTATATGATCCCCCACGTCATAAAAAAATGATGGTTAAATATTCGAAATGGAGGGATCAATAAATGCTGAGAAATCATAACAATAACTTTATTAACTTTAAGACAAACTTAATAAAAGCTTTCAAATAATTAATAATTTTTAAAATTTTTAAAGTTCCGAAGTAAGCTTTTACTTATTAAAAAAGTTTTTTCTTTAATAAGTTTAAATAGCTTAAATTTTATTTAAATTACTCTGAAAAGCTTTTATACTTATTTATGACTTTTTTTAATTTTTTTCTTCATTACTACCGTGTGCGCCTTTCTTTAATAGGACTTTTTTTAAATATGCTTAATATCTATTAATTTTTGTTTATATTGTATTAATATCTTTTTTTTTTTAACTTAAACATTTAAATACAATCATTATATATCAATTAATTTGTTATAAGTAAAAAGCTTTTTAAAGCTTGTTAGCAATTTTTTTTTTTTAATTTTTCTTACCTTTTTTGATTTCATTCACTGTTTTACTCACGGAGCTTATGCTTTTTGATAATATTTCATCTCAACGAGCTTTTTTGATCTTTTACATTTTGTAAGTTTAATTTGTTAAATTGTGTGTAAAGACTTTCATACACTTATTTTATGTTATAATAATAAATAATTGTTATAATATTTGTTTTAACCACTTTTAAATACCATTTTTTGTTGTTGTTAACTGATTTATTTAAAGTATTTTATTATTAAGCTTTTTTTTCAAATTAAAGCTGCTGCTATTGAATACGCTTTAATCAAACTTTGAAAGAGAGAAAGATACAAATTTTAAACTTTAAAGCTTTTTAAATTAAGATGAAAACTTTTCAAAAAAAAATCTGATGATCCGAGCTTTATGTTGTTTTTTAAGCTTTTTCTTTTTTTTCATATCTTTGATTAATTTTAGATTTTTCAATTGTTCAAATTTTATGATTTTATTGGTTTGTTGTAAATAAAAGGTTAAGGTAGTAGGTTTTTTTTTATTATAAAGCTTTAGTTTTTGGCTATATGGCTTTCACAATTTTTTGCCTTTAAAAGTGTTTCATATATTTTTTGTATGGAAATTTTGGCAGCAATAAAGGTTAATACTTTATATATTTATTTTTTGGCTAATAAAAGTTTTCGCTTACAGTACGCTTTGTTGTTGGCCGATAAGCTCTATAGTTTAAAGCTCTTCACAAATTTTAATTCAGCTTCGTTGGTGGACACTTGCGTAATCTGTTAAGCTTTTACAATTTTAAAAATGTTAAAAGATTATTCACCGAATTTGTTAAAAATTAAAGCTTTTAAGACTTATTAGCTATTATAAAGCTCTTCACAGACCACTTTTCTTGTATATAAGGGCTGTATGCTAAATTAAAGCTTTCCATGCATACTTTTTGGTTTTGTGCAAAATTAAAGCTTCCTTATGTTAAAATAAGCTTTTCATGTGTATCTTATAAAGATACTCTTTTGTTAGAGCTTTTACTGAAGGTATTTTTGTTGAAGTCTCTTGATCAAAAAGCTTTTAATTTAGTTAACTATATCTTACCAATTTCAAAGTTTTATGAGAGCTTTTCTTTTAAATTGTTGTTGTTCTTGTTATTCCCTAGATCTTAATACTTTGTTATAAAGATTTTTGTTGTTGATGTCTTTGACTACTTCGTGTTATTTTTTTCCATTCAGGCTTTTGGGATTTTTCCTTTCAATATCGATGAATCTCATTAATTTATGTTGTTGTTGTTGTTTTTTTTTTGTAGTTGTTCCTTGTCCCTTTTTTAAATGACTTAACGATTAAATGTTTACTTAGTGCTTAAATTAAGTTTTACATTAATATTTTAATTGTTGTTTTGCTACTATTTAATTGAATGATGTTTGAATTCTCTTAAACTTTCAAATGCTACTTATTTTACCCAATATTTTTTTTTATTATTTTTTTTTCTTGAAAATTAATTGAACTTATATTTAAAAATTTGAAAACTACATGATTTTATTTTTAATTAATTTATATAATTTATCAAATAAAATTATAACTTAAATTATATATGTTTAAATTAAAATAATTTTTAATATAAAGAAAATTAAAACAAGTTGTATTTGTTCAAATTGTAAGCATTTTGTTGTTTTTAATTTTCTTTATCTTGTATGTTTTTCTTGTATATCTTGTATTTTTTTACGTTTTTTTTTGATGATTTATAAATATTTCACTACCTTTTTTTAAACATTTGATGACATAAACTAATATTGTTTATATATAATTTATATATATTTGTAATTTTTTTTTAAAACCAGAAGGTCAACGCCTTTAATATTTTTGTTTATCTTGAAGTTTATCAGCTTATTTTTTTATTTATTTTATTTATTCAAGTCCTTCTTTACTATATATAAAGTTTGTAAAGCTGATTTTTTGTTAATATTATATATATTTTTTTAATATAATTTTTGATATTATTAATATTTTTCTAATTTTTGTTTTTTGTTTTTAGTTTTATATTATAGTTTATTTTTAATTTAAAACTTCTACTAAAAAAATGTTTTATATTTATTTTTTATTTTATGGGTTTTGTTTGTCTGTAATATGTGTTTGTCTGTATTTTCTTTTGTATATAATAGAGTTTTATTCTATGCTTATGTGGTATATATATATATGTATATATATATTTATGTATGTATATTATTGTAGTGGTTGTGTTTTTATATTATAAATGTATTTTGTAGTATTTACCTCTATATTGTAGTCAGCTACATTGCGTTGTTGGTTTTATTTAATTTAATTTAAATTTAATTTTTATTTTTTTTTTGTATAATGTTAATAATAATTTAATAATAGCTAAAAAAAATAATGCTGCTACTTTCAATTTTAAATTGTTAATTTATTAAATTTTAAATTAAATTAACAAGATAATTGTCTCTACAATGAAAGCTACTATAGACTTATGGGTAATTCCAAAGCTTTCATTGTATTGATGGTCGTTTTTTTTTTGTTTCTAAACTTGAAGTTTGCTTCCAACAAAAAGACTTTTTCTGTCTTCGTAGATTTTTTTCTAACATTCATGCATCAAATTCTATTGTAGCAAATTTTTTTAATAAAATATTTATCAAATCAAATAAATAATTAAAAATAAACACATTTGAAGAAAATTAAATAAAAGTTTTATAGGTAAATAAATAAAAAATATTTTTGTTTAATTTTATGTATTGAACAAGAAATAAAAAAAAAATATATTTTTGTTCAATTTTATTTATTGAACAAAAATAAGAACATTTTCAAAATTTTTTTTAAAATAGAAAGATAAAAAATATATATTTTTTAATTGTTAAAAATATTTATCAGTAAACTTAAATTAAGTATAAAAAAAATAATTTTTATTTATGATTTTAATATATATTTTATTAAACAATATTGTAGTCAATAGAATTTGATTTTGTTTTAGTTTATTTAAAACATAGTTTTGAAATATATTAATATTTCTAAATAATTTAATTTAACTATAAAAAAAGAATTACTTTGAAATTAAGAAAAATATACAAATAATTAATTATTTTTCCTTTAATAAGCTTTTCTCTTAAAGTAATATCCGTTGAAGGTTAATGTTTTCTATTGAAAAAAAAGAACATTGTTATGCAAAAACTTTTGTAACTCAGAAAATTTTATACAGAAAAGCAATTTAATATAAAAAATAATTTATAATAACGGTTTTTTTTATTTAAATTTCTAGAATTTGTTGTTAGAAATTTGGTCTAGAAATTTTTTGTTTAAACAATTTTGCAAAAAATGTATTTAGCCACAATTTTAAACTTTTGAGCTAAACTTTAATTAAAAAAAAACTTTCCATAGAAATTTATATAAATTTTTGTAGGAATATTGTTGAAATATTTTTTTTTGGCTTAAAACCAAAAGTATAAAATTGGGGTTAAGAAGCAAAATATATATATTTAGTAAAGCTTATTAAGCAGGATAAATATAAATATAATGCGGTATTCACAATTCAATTTACCAGCTCCTCTAGTATTGTGGCAAATATGGAAATTTTAACTAAACACAAAAATCAAATAATTGTCGTAAATACTTTTAAACAATTTAAATTTATTTAACGACTGAACATACAGATTTTTTTTTAAATTAAACTAATTTTCTCTTATAAATGACAAAGTTTTGAAGCTTTAAATTTTAATCAAGCAGCTTTTTTGATAAAAGAGGTTTTTTTCTAAAAAAGCTCTCAAAAAATTATTAATTTTTTTCTGTGACAATGTTAAAGTTGTAAGAAAAATATATTTTCTCAAACACATCTGCCTTTATTCAGCTTTGAGGATCCACAATTTTTTTTTTAAACTGTGTAAACACAACCTTTTTTTGTAGAAAGCTTTTAGATTCTGTTGCAGATTTCCTTAAGAAATTTTTGTATTCATAAAAAAGAAAAATCTACAATTGTTGGAATGATTGTAATAAAACCATACATGGGACTAATTATAATTTCATACATTAGTGGCAATAGATTTTATTTCCCTTGCAATCGAGATTTTTTTACTTAAAAACAAAAGAATTTCAATTGACACAATAGCTTTTTCAACATCATTAAAATGGAGAAAAATGGCGGAATAGCAAAAAGTGTATTTAAAATCGGTTTATATTACTAAAATCTCTAATACTATACATTTCCCATTCCAATATTTTCCCGTTTTATTTCTAATTCGCTGTTAAGTGTTCCAATCACGCTCGCTTCTCCATTCCATTCCATATTATTACGATTTGAAACAATCTTTTATTCCACTTCGTTTCACTTTACTTGATTCGTGTCTATGGTTTAGCAGAAGATTAAATCACCAGGGTGTTTAAACGATTTTCCGATTTTAGAATATTATTTTTTTAGAAAAATTACCATATGATCAGTGTTGCCATAAATGTGTTTTTTAGCACATATCCACATTTTGTAAGTTAATATCCCCAAAACTCCCCATAATATATTTTGCAATACTCAATTTTGTGTTCAATAAATTTTTAAAATGTAGAAAAAAATTTTGCATCGCCCTGAAATTGTGATTTATAACTTCAAAATACACAGAAGGTTTTTTAGGCGAGAGTTGTTATTTTTGAGTCCAAAACGATCCAATTTACTTTTTTTTTAATATATTGTGGTTGTGTAAATTTCCAAATAAATTTTTTTTCCTTCAAAATTTTGTCAATATAATGAAATTTTAATCCAAAATTTTAGTTTTATTTAAAATTATAATTTATATTGTGTATCATCTAAATAGCTTTATGTTATACAGATTTCAAATTTTTAATCGTTTGTTTGTTGTTGTTTTTACTACATAGTAGTTAATTTTTGTTTGTTTTTTTTTTAATGTTTACACGTAGCATTTGTTTTAGTAGCTCATTTGTTGTTAATTTTAAGTAGTTGAGTTTTATTTTGTGAGGGGGTGTTGAGGGCGGTTTAAAACTAATTTAAAAATAATAACTTTGATCTATATTTAATAAAAATATATATTATAATAATCTATAGCTTTAGGGGGGAAACCTTTACTTCTTTTTCATAGTCGATGTTTGGAAATGATTTATAATAATTAGGAGGATTCATTGGTAGCAAAGGTTCAAATGTTGTTCATTTTATTAATAATTTATAAGTTTAAATTTTGTTAAAAAATAGTTTTACAATTTCTTTTATTTGGTTTTTGTAATTAATTATTATTTTTTTATAGAAAAAGGGTGGGTATTATTTTTGTTTTTGGTTTACGAAGTTGATGAGTTGCTGTGTTTTTTTTTAGGTTCTCTTCTAAAGAAATAGTGATGACAAAAGGTGTGGTAGAACTAAAGGAAGGAAAAGTATGACATAAAAAATGAAAACTAATAATAAGTAATGATGAAAAAAGTAGATAAATTATAGAGTAAAAGAAATAAAAAATGCCAAGTTTTTTTTTCAAGTTTTCATGAGTTGTTTTTTTGTAGTTAGATTAATTGGAATTTTTATTAAATAATATTTTTTTTTTGGAAATTTTGTCCAATATTTTTTTTTTGATTTTGTTATAATTAAATATTGTATTGGTATAAGTTAAGAAAAAAAAATTATACTTAATAAATAAACTTATGATTATGGAAAGTGAAAAATTTTGTTTAATTATTACTTAACATCATTGTTGGGTTTGGTGGTAAATGTTTGTCTTTTAAAAGGACTTTACTCTTAAGTTTTAAAAAAATGTCAAATTATTTAAAATCTATACTTATCCAGAGGCATCCTTGCAATGATGTCAAGCTTTGTTTTTGCATTCTTTAGCCTTTATGTCACTTAAACTCTTTTTTTTTTCTCTCTCTTTGTTTTGGAACTTCCGTTGTTTTCATCCTCAGCCCGTTTGTTTGATTTTTTTCTTTTTCAATTTGTTACTCTCATTATTATTTCATAATAAATTTGCCAAAATTTTGCCTGTAACCATATCATTAATATCAATAAATGTTGTAACATTGGCCTTTGTAATATTTCTCTTTGTGTTCGTCTTTTTAATTTTTTCAACAGTTGATTTGTTCTAGAGGGGCCTTCTTGTATATCGTGATAATTTAAATTATAATTATAGTAATAATAATTATTATTTTTATAAAACTCAGTGTGACAAAGAAAAGATGATTCATGCTCTTTCGATTCATCTTCATAAACATCATCAATATTGTTGTCGGTAGGATCTAGGGAATCATTATAAAGATATTCATCTAAAACGGCTTCTGGTGGTTCTAATGCAGAATTATGTTCATTATCATCTACTATTTGTTGGTTGTTGCAATTAATGTTAATATTGTTGTTATTGGAGTGGTTAGCATTTCTATTAAGTTGATTTAGTTGTTGTTGTTGCTGTTGTTGATATTGATAGTTATTATATTGTTGTTGTTCATCAAATTGTTTTTGTTTAATATTTGGGTATTTTTGTGGTTTACGATAATATTACATAATAACACATTTTCCCTTTTCAGCCCACGGATTATTCTTTTTATCCGGGGCATTTATTAAAGGATCATTTTTTTCATTCTCCTCAACAAATGAACGCATTCTGAAAAGAGAGTGTGTGAGAGAGAGAGAAAAACAATAATAAAATATATAAATTGTAAAGTTTTTATAACAGAATAATTTAAGAATTTTTTTATAATAAAGAAAAGCAAAATTAAGAAAATTCTCTTAAAATTTCCCTTTTTCTGTGTAGAAAATTTACTCGAACTGCCACAGGATCATTCAGTTAAATAATTAATCTGACATATTATTTATATTTTATAAAATAACGTTTAATTAATATCAATCATACGCCACCGATACTAAATATACAAATTTATGTTATAAAATTGAATAAAAAAATTATTTTAGTTTTCTTTGATCTTCTTGATTTGTGTGTTATTTTAAATTGAGCTTAAGATATTTTATTTATAAAAATTAATTATAAATATTTGTGTAGCTCAATATTTCGTCTTCGTGAATTCTTTCAATAAAAAAAACCAATTTCCCCTGAAGTAGTCACCCAATGTGGGGACGAAATATTGAGACAAATAAATATTTATAATTAATTTTTATAAATAAAAGATCTTAAGCTCAATTTAAAATAATACATAAAATTTAATATTTTGTAAAGAAAATATTGCAAATATCCTGGAAAAAATAAATCAAAAGACCTTCAATAAATTTAGAAAATTCCATCAATTTTTATTTTTTGCAAAATATGAAAAATAATTTGGGATAATTTTGAATTTTTCATTTCTTTAGTTTGATTTTTTTAGAAAAACTAGAATTTCTTCTAGAGTTTTAATTAATTTATTTTTAATTTCATTTAAATAACTCATGTAGTTTTTACAAACTAAGTAAATTGCTAAGAATTTTCTAAAAAATAGAACAATTTGTAATTAATATGAATCATAAGCCATACACAGAGAAAACAGAGTCATTGTGACAACCAATTTTTTGTTTTTTGCCAAGAAAATGGTTTGGTTCCTGCAACCGAATTATTTGTTTATATATCCACAGCGAAATTCTGTTGTAGCAATCGAATTTCTGTCGCCACAAACAAAAAATATTAAAGACCACAACCAAATTACAAAAATTCGGTTATCAAAATTAATATGTTTTCTCTGTGTAGGTGAACAATTAAAATATTCTTTTTAAGCCATGAATTCAAATAGTTTTTCAAAGAAAAAAATTGTAAATTTTGATTAATAATTTGTTTTTTTTTTCAAGTTTTCGACTTTCAAATTCCATATAAATTTTAAAAATTGAAAAACAAAAATATGTTTTTGGGATTCAGTATAAAAGCATATTAAAAAAGAATTTGAAGATTAATTTACGTTTTGTTTTTTTTATTGAAAAATATTTATTTTCAAAAACTTTTTCTCTCGAAAAAATCATAAATTTTAGGAACATTTTTTTTTACGACATTATTAAACAGTCGTCTTCTGAATCAAATACCTTTGCCTCCTTTATAAATTTTGCAAAGAATCCATTAGGTTGTTTTTACCTCTTTTCAGTTGCAACTATAAAAGTTGCCTATTAATCATTTAATATGAAAGACTTTACTGTTTTTAAGCTCTTTATATTCTCTAATCTTTTAAATGTTTATTCTAAAATTATTTTTAATTATCTACCATATTTTTGTTTTAGACATTTGTCGTTTTAGTAAATATGTTGTTTAATTAATATAAATCATACGCCACAGCTGCCAAAGTTCCTTTCAAAAACAAATTTTAAAATCTGAATATTTTTTAAGAAAAAACTCTGCATCCTTAATCAATTTATATCAATTTGTAAACCAAACAAACAACTATTGATATGATATAATACAGTCTTAAGAATGCCATTATATGCATTAAAAAATATCCTATTGAAAAAAAAATATAACCCAACTCAGTATAAAACTTAAACTTTCTTTGATATTTGTTAACAAGCTTGTCATGTTAAAACTTTGTTTTAAAGAAATCTATACAAAATAAAAATATATCAGAGTTTTTGTTAAACATTTTGTTTGTGCCCTTTAGAATAAATAAACTTTCACAACATGTCATATTTTTAGACATGTTTTTACTATTATAAATTATAGAACTAAAGTTCTAATACTGCTCATGTTTAGAAAAAACAAAAAAAAAAAAAAACCATAAAAACAAAATGTGGTCAAACTAAGTGGTTACACAGCATGCGACCACAACTTTTTCCAGTTTTTTTTTTTAAGCTAAAAATTATAAAAACACTGAACACAAAAAAGTTTATAAAGTTGAAAGCTTTATTTTTAACACAAAAAAATAAAAAATCTTTAAAAAAAATATAATGAAATATAAATAGATATACAAAGCACGTATTATGTTTAATAACATAAAAAGTTTTTAGATTTAATTTTTGTGATATCGTACTTTGTAAAAAAAAAAAAGTTAAAAGGGAAACCGGATATTTTGTCTATTGGTTTAAAGTGTAAAATTGTACAGAAATTTGAAATGCTACAAAAAAGTTTTTGAACAAAACTTGGAGCGACATTTTCTTTCTTAAAAATTTGTTAAAGTTTAAGTTTATTTTAATTGTTAATTACATTTTTTTTTGTATTTATATTAAAAAGTTTTATTACTAAAAGCTTTTAAACAACTTATAAAGCGGAATATTTTAAATTTTAATAAAGGTTTTTCTAATAAATGTTAATAACACTAATCGACAAGGTTTTTGCACAGACTTTTACTAACAATTTTATGAAGCAGTTTCGTCTTGTAAATTTGACTATTATTTTTAACTCTTAAAGGCTGAAAAAGGCTGATTTTTAAAAAAAAATCTATAGATTAATCAGAAAGGGTAATTGTATATAATTTTTGTAAAATATATATTTTTTTTTAATATTTTGTTTTACTGTTATAAATAAATCTGTAGGCTGTTGATTAATTAGACAGTGTAATTTTATATTTTTGTTCTACTATAATAAATATAAAATAAATAAATAATTATATTATTCCTTCAATTTTTTAAAAAATTGTATATATATAAATTTTAATTGTTGAAAAAATTATATAATTTCCCTGACGAAGTCACCCAATGTGGAGACGAAATATTGGAAGGAAATAATAAATAAACATTATTATTTTTTATAAAAAGATCTTGAACTCGATTTGAAGGAATAATATAATATAATATTGAAGATCGAATAAAGGAAGATAAATATAGATAAATAATTTATTTTTCAAATAAACCAAAACGTTTTTGATTTTCAAATAAACCAAATAATAAATATTAATTATTTTTTACTCTTTGCTTTAAAGCTTTATATATCTTATTCTTAAAAGCATTTGAATGATAGCGGAATATTTTAACAAGTTAAAAAGTATTTTCTTTTAAAAATTTCAATAAGTTACAAAGTATTATTTTTAAAAAGATTTCAATAATTAATATTTATCATACGCCTAGGATGACAAAGTTGAAAAACTTTTATAATTTAAGTAAATTTTAATACCAAAACTTGCATACTTTAAAAATTGAATAAAAAATATTACAACAAAAGTTAGATTTCTAAAAAAAAAAAATATTGTAATACAAATTTAATACAATCACCCTTATTCTAGTTGTCGTCATCGACACAAAACAATGTCGTCTTGGGATTTTTTTTTTGAAATTGGTATCGCCGTTGTCGTTATCGAAAATAATTGATAATTGACGACAAGTACTTGGTATTCTGTAAGAAAATGTGACGACGATATTGTCTTGAAACGACTCTGATTTTGTCGACACAATTTTTAGTAACGACTTGAGGAAAAGTAATGACTGAAAAAAAAAAACGGAAAAAATGGGAAGAAATATCAAATTTATTAAATGCACTTGGCCCACCAAGAATAATGTGAGATGGATGGCAGAAGGTAAAGAAAGCATGATCATATAAAGTGCATTATAAAAATATAACAAAATTTATTTATAGGTTTGGCGAGACTTAAAATTTAAAGTTAAAAAGAAAATGGTAGCCAACAACGCCGAGTGTAATGCTACAGGTGGCGAAAGATTCAAGCAATTTATATTGAGCCCGCTGGAGGAAGCTGTGGCAAATATTCTACAGTTTCAGAAATAGCTGAACCCTAAGTTAAAGTCGTTTCCAACACTGAGCTGGTATGACCCCTGGGCTAAAAATCTAAATGTAGCTGCCAACTTTATTGTTTTGATTCCGGTTTTCAAATTAGGTGCTATTGTTTCCAGCACATCTGTGAAGGCTGTTTTATTCAGCCGAAAGTAACTTTCAAACCTTTTAAAAAAAATTAGAAGATTAACATTCTTTAAAGTAACAGACTTTGATTTTGCTACTCACTTGTTATCCGGCAGATTAAAGATATTGGATTTCTGTATGAGAAGTCTTCTTTCCAATACTAGATTTTCTTTATTTTCTTCGCACAGGTATCAGAATTTTTTCCCAAAAATAATAAACAAAATAAATCTGCCGACTCAATTTTTAGAGATGTGTTTTTGTTTAAATCGATAAACTGTCGACGTCGTTACAACACTGTTTTAGAATACCAATTTGGTGTCGAAGTGATGTCGACGTCGAAGCAAAGTGATGTTGACTCAATACCATTTAACAATATCTTATTAATGCTTATAAAACATCCCTTGTGTTTACTTTTGTAATACTTTGTGTTTTCTTTGTTAAATTCTAATTAAACTTTTTAAAAATATCATAAATAGTTTTAATTTTAAGAAAATCTTTAAATTGTCTTGCTCTTCATCTCTTTGTAATCAAAACTTTATTTTCCACAAATTTATAGCTTTATTTCGTAAAATATTTGTTATATGTATACATAATAAATTTTTATTACTCTACTGTTTTTGATTGCATATGAACAGAACAATATTTTTGTCGTAAAAAGAATAAAAATCTTATGGTTTTTGTTAAACAATAAAACACATATAAGAAATTTTGTATTATAAAGGGGTAGGCCAATTTTATATGGCAAATGCAAAATGTACGTGCTTAAATTTATATTTTGCCAACGATTGACATTGACTATAACTTTACGTTATTATTTTTTTTTGTTGTTTTGACCATTTTCGTAATAAATAAGGCAGTTGTAAAGTTTGCTGTTAGTTAATTACATAATTCTTTAATCAGTTTTTTTTTTGAATTTAATTAAAATTTATTTTTAATTTACATAATATTATGAATGAGACTCTGAATAATGTAAAGTATGCCATGTAATGTATACAATGTAATGTATACAATGTAAGGCTTAAAATGTAAAAAATGTAAATTATGTATGAAATACATTTTTTAATTGTTATTTTTTATTTAACCTTTTTTTTTTTAAATAATTTTTTTTTTTGAACTAAAGGTTTGTTTTTTTTTTCTTTTTATATAAAAATATTATTTATTTTTATATAAAATTTTTATTTCACTTTTCGTTTTACTGTCTTAACCCAATGTTTACCCCGGTTGGTTAAAACTACCTTTAACTTTATTACTTTGTGTTGGTTGCTCTGCAATCAAAAGTTATGGGTTCGATTCTCATATGTAGATTTGTAGACTGTTACTAAATGAATATGTGAGCGCGAAAGCCCTGATTTGAATTGCGTTTTTATGTATTTTATTATTTGCTGAAGATGCTACACAATGGAGTTGCGAAATATTGAAAAATAATTAATATAATTTTGTTTTAAGCTCAAAAAATAAATTAGTTATTATATATTTTATTTATATAAATTTTATTATTCAAATTATTTTGTGTAACCGCCAATAACGTTTAAATATTTTCTTGTTTCTTTTTAGGTAAGTCCATTGCTATTCTTTAAAAAAAAACAATGCAGTAAGTTATATTTTAAGTTTAACATAAGTTTTACTCTACACTTCTGGGGAATTTTAATACTTTTCATATACCAGTGTGTGTCTAAGATAGAAATGTTACCCTACTATCATATTTGGGGCTACTAGAGATATATTAAATAATACATATCGATGGTAAAAAGTTGACACCACTTAACCAACAGTTAAATTCCAACTTGTATTAATGATGACACATGAATTCTTCATCATACTAACGTCATTTGGCATTTATAACACATCGGCTGGAAAGTCCAGCAATTTCCTTGTGGCAAATTTCAACTTTATTCATCAACATAGTCTCCTTCAAGAGCGAAACAATCACTTCAATGCCTTTCTAACATTTCGATACCTTTTTTTATAGAATGATTTATTTTTGATTTTATTTTTTTATTTTGGCAATCTTCGGACCAAATCATTCGAACCAAATCTCTTTCTAGCCAAATCTGGCGAATACGGTGGGTGTGGTAGCAACTGAAAGTGTAACCCGAGCAATTTGGCCAGCTCTCAGAATCATCGACACGTTGTTGTAAGCAACCGCAGCACCCATTTCGAAAACAGCTTTCTCATAGAAAAATTTTCATGAAAAATGAAGCCGACACGTTCTTTCGATATCTTTAAGGTATCAGATATCTCCAACAAATTTACTTTACGGTCTGCCAAAATGATTTTGTTAACTTTTTCCATGTTTTTTGTATCACCACCTCTTTTGGACGACCAGAGCGTTCGGCGTCATTTGTGTTAGTGCGACCATGTTTAAAGTCAGTAATCCAATTTTATTTTGACCATTTGCCTCGATGAAGCAGTAAGCAAATAACACTTATCAAGACAAGCTTTGGCCTGAATGGTGTTTTTTCTTCATTAAAGAGAAATGATAAATCAACACACGAAATTGCATTGAATGCATTTTTTGCAAAAGGAGCGTCACTAAATCTGATGTAACTTATTCATTAATGAACGATTTGTAATTAAATTTCGACAGTATAATCTGTATGTTGGTAGTTCAAAAAAGGCATTTGGATTTTTTATAAGTGGCGTCACCTATGTCTCATTCTACGAATTTTTCAGCCGATGTGCAAAAATTGTTTTTATAAATTTTTCTTTTTTTTTTAACAAAAAGATTCCTAAAAAGTCGAATCTATATTAAAATGTTTTTGGTACATTTTTCAGATAATAAAATAAATTGATATGTTTATTTTTTAAACTTTATTTAAATATTTTAACTATTTTATATTAAACTCCCCCGCCCCTTAAGAAATTTGTTTTTGATTGCTATCAAAAAAAAATAAATAAATAATAAATTAAAATGGAAAAATATATCATGTAATATATATAGGAGAGTGGGGTAAAATGGTTACCGATTTTCTTAAATCTGACTAATCATGATGATCAATAATTTAGATATACCCATTGAAGGAAGTCATAGTGGCTTATTTTGGTGGACGTTGTGGTGTAATGGTAAGCGCATTGGACTATTACACAGAAGTTGCGGGTTCGATACCCAGCTGGTTTTTATCTCTCATACATATCGCAGTCCTCTTTCAGTGTTCCCATAGCAAAGCTATTAACTAAAAAGATTCAACAATTCCGCCAACACTTCATCAGATGGCGGGCACCAATTGTTGTAAGAATTATCATCTCGCGCAGTTACCTTTCATCTTTTTTCCATCTCCTTTCCAAAAATAGCAACACATTGATTAGTAGGAACAATTTCCTGTGTTGCTTTTCTTATAAAAATATACTAAAATAAAAATAATAAAAATTCATGTTTATTTGCAAATAATTTGCAGTTGATGATATTTTATTCTTGATTCTTAAGCGTTATTTTTTGGATTTTTTCTCAATTGAGATCTAATTTCCGGAGATGGAATTTTGTTTTTTGGAATTTCTGAAACTGAATAAATATGAGATAAAGTTGCAGTTATCTACATAAGCCTACTTACTAATTTACCCTACTCTCCCTAGTAAAGCTTTTATTTTGTTTATCATAGAGGTTGCACAAATTATTGTGAAAAAATTGATTCTATATGGAATCTACTTACAAGGAGAGTCTATTGCGGGATTCCCTTATATTTCAATGAAATGCAGAAGTTAATAATTAGGAGATTAAATTAATTTCAGAATTGTTTGAAATATTTTATTTTTTCTTTGGAAAAAATGTGATAAAAACCGCTCTAAATAATTGTTTTAGAAAGCAAATGTTAGAGCGAATGAAGGATAACCCTGATCTTCCTTGTTAGTACAATTTCTATTTTAAAATCTGTGTTTAACAGACATAAATAATTTCTGTATTTGAATCGGCTAACCCCTGTGAATTTGTTCTACCCCACACCACTAAAATATATTTATGAAAACACATACAGATAGATGTTTGTGTTAAAGTATTTGCTTTGGCAGACAACTACGTCTGTGTATATATAATAGATTACCCAAGAAGTACATTTTAGAGCAATGTGCAAAAAGTTTATTATTCTGCTCCTGTGCATTATAAATCTGCCAAAAATGGTCCTCCCGCGTGTAAATAGGCCAGCCATCCTCGACTTATTTCGTCTTATTTTTTACTAATATTTTAAAATTAATTATAAATCTTATTGAAATAAATATGATTCTAATTAAAATAAACTTATTCATATTTAAATTAATATGCCAACATATTAGATTTTATATTTGTATCTAGTTTTAAAGTACTCGTGCATATGTTTTTTTTTAGAAGTTTTTAAATAAAAGTGAAAAAGCGCTTTCGTATGTCGAAAAAAAATTTTGCAGTAATAGCACTGAACTAATTTTAGTTCATTTTCAGTGGTAAAAGTCGAGAGTGGCTGGCCTGTTTTCGGGGATATTATTTTTTTTATGACCAATCTGCTGACAAAAAAAAAAACCCGGGGAGCGGTAAAAATAAAACTTTTGCACATATGGGTGCTCCGGTGTATAACCATAAACATGTCAAGTAGAATGCTGCATATTTTTACTATTACATACTACGATACGTGTTATAATCTTTAACAGTTTATTTTTACAAATTTATATTTCTTACACGATTTTTTAAGTAGTAGGAGATGTTTTTGTATTTTAGACCAAACGTTTGTTCTTTTTGAATTTAAAAATATTTAGTTTCATATGTTTTCATTGAAATTTTGTTTAATAAAGCAATCAAGTTTTTTTTTCTAGTTCAATTTTGTAGCATGAAATTTAAACGGAAAATGAAAAAAGTAAAAATCGGAATATATATGAACGCTAGAGTGGTCACACATGGTCTTGTATATGATAACACATAAGGCATACGTGATCATATATGAGCATATATTTACGGTTTCGAAATTTGACGGTATATGGTCATATATGGGCATACCTGATCATATATGCTCATATAAAATTCATGTATGATCCTATACAATCATTTATGGCCATATACGGCTGCACACCCTCAAATTTTGCATGCATGCATGCATGCATATACAAGATCATATACATTTTGATCATAACATGGGAACTTAAAACCTGCATAATATTCATTATGTTTCGTTCATTAGATCATAAAATTGATCTCAGTTCTTTAGCTTTTTTTTACTTAACGCTTTGACGACCAATGGTTAATATATGTCCCGTTTTTACAAAAATTAAAAATTAAAATTAAAATTGTTTAATGTTTTTGTTTTCAGTTTTTTAACTTTCAAAATTCAGTTTTAAATTTATGCTAAAATAGTTCTTATTTTGGAGTTAGGCATAGTTTATGAAAAAATAAAATTTTTTATAGAAATATTAACCCATTCAGGAGCTGTAGGAGCTGTGTCCATTAGCATTTTGGCTTTAGTACTATATTTATCCGATAGGAAAGCAGTAAAGCGCCAAAAACAACATAAATCCCTTTAAATAAGTTTAATATTGCCAAATCAGGCAAATATACTACGAGGTCTTAAAAAAGTTTCGTCAAAAATCCCCATTGGTTTAAGTTTGGTGGTCAAGGTAGTGAAATTTATTCAAAATTTCATTTTGTAAAATTAACCAAGCATTTAGTCAAATCCAAACAGTAAGTACAGGCAATTATCCTTTAATATTGAGGCACTTTAAATTGTTGAGGCAATATAATAAAGTGGGCGGTTTGAGTCCTGCTGGTACCATTTAACCCTAACAAGCCCTTACATGTCGTAAATAAATAATCTTTATACAAGAACTACTTGATAAACAAAATAAGTAGAAAAAAGGAGATATGGGAAGCCAATTTTTCGGAAAGTCCGATTCAACATTTAATTTTTTAAATTCGTATAGGTAAATAAATAAAGATTCCAGCATTTTCATTTTTTGTTTAAAGTCTTCTTCTAAATAATTGAACTCATTGTTTTAATGTTTTTGAATAAATGTTTTATTTTACCCTTCGTTTAACTCATGTTGACAAAATTGTTATTTTACTTTTAAAAATGTCATCTACAAAATCAATTTAAATTAATTTTTTAAAAAAGTTCGGCTTCGTTAGAATACTATAAAATATACTAATGTTCCAATTCATTTACTATTTATTATTTTCCTACAATTCTTTCCATACACAATATTATTTAAAATTTAATTAAATTGTTTTTATTTGTTGCGTATTAATTTCCAAAAAAAAAGAAAACAAAAACTTTTTACTCAATTATTAACATTATTTATGAAAGTTTTAAACAAAATAATTTATGCTGTGAACAAAAGTTCTTTTATTTTATTTAAATTAAATAAACATAATAAAATTGAGTTTTTTTTATTTTAATTTTAATTGTTAGTGTAGTTTATTATAGCATTTGTTAAAATAAAGTTTCATGGGTTCTTTTGTTTTTAAACAACTATATAATTTATTAACACGCGCTTTATTTAAGTGGAAACAAAAAGCTTTTATAATAAATTCAATTAAATTTATGTCAATCGATGAATGAAAAAAATTTAAAATTAAATTTAATGAATAAAATAAATTAAATCATTAACAGGAGCTAAAGAAATTTTAGCAAATTAATAAAAAAAAAAATTCATATTATATAATAATATTGAAGTAAAGAAGAAAATTTTAAGTTTTTCTCTAAAAAAATTAAAATTTTTCTCTAAAAAATTCAAAACACTTTTAATTTTAAAATCATATTAGGCTAGTTTCAGACTTTTTTGTTATATCTCATTAGAGATTTTCCATTAAATTTTATTAAAATTTTCAGATTTTTCTTTTAAATGATAATTTTTTCAACAATTTGTCGACTGTAGGAATCGAACCCACGTTTGCATATAAAACTATAGTGTTTGTAAATTAAAATTATTTTCCTTAAAATTACACAATTATCTTTAAAATGGTTTTGGTTTTGGTTTTAATTTTAATTCTTATTAAAATTATTTTATTCAGGATTTTGCTAATTGACTGAATTTTAAAATTTTCCTTAATTAAAATATTTGGAAAATAATGTAAACAAATTACAATAAATTAATATTAATCATACGTATGCGTGTTTTTATTGTCGTGTATTTTAAAATTTAAATGATTTCAATATAATGATTAATATTTTTATTAATTTTATATGTATATTAGAGTGATAGTATTTAAGTTTTTGTTAAATTTTAAAGTAAGTCAAATCAGAAACTTGGATTACGGGGTAGGACGATCGAACCCAAATTTTTGAAATTTTCGAAGCTCTTCCATAGCATTTCTACACTAAAAGATCTGGGAATCAAACAAAATTGCTTAAAATCTGAAGTATTTCCTTTAGAAAAAAGTTCATGTAATAGATTTCCTAAAAATATTAAAAAAAAAAGTTAGTAGAAAAATTTGTATAAGGCTTTCAATGCCACTTTACAATTTTTGTAAAAAAAATATTATTTAGCAAATTTTTTTTACACATTTTACAAATTACAAAGTTTTTACAGAGTATTTACAAATTTTTGTAGATAATTTCAGAAATCATTTTACAAAGTTTTGAAAACCGATTTGCTAAAATACGCAAAAAAAAAAATTACTAATTTAAAAAAAGCGGATATTGAGGAAATGTTATTTCTAATTAAAACTTACACCTAAAAACTTAAATTGCCTTAAAATGTTACATAGATTAAAAAATGGGATCAGAAGTGAATACACTGACTCATGTCTAAAAATAGAACATCAACTTAAAATAGCACTAAAAAGTTTTTTTAGTTCTAAACATCAGCATTAAAAACAATTAAAAGTTGACCCTAAAAGTAAAAAAAATATTGACTAAAATATTTTTCAAAAAAGAAATTAACAAATAAAAAACAAAATGTTTAATTCGTTTATGTTTTAACAATTTTTAAGATTTTTAAGCCTTTGATTTTTTTTTAATTTTATCTAAAATATTTTTGAAAAAAAAAATAAATAAAATAAAAAAAATTTGATGCTCGATAAAAAAAAAATAAATTTAAAATTTTGTACTATTTTTCCCAATATTTAGTAAATTTTTTTTGCTGATTTTAGCAAACCGGTTTAAAATTCCGCTTTACTAAAATAAGCAAAATTTCCCGTAATAACAGCAAAATTTTCAGTTGCCATTTCAGTTTTTTTTGTGAGTGCACAAAAACCATTTAAGCCCTTTTAAGCCATAAACACATTTTTAGACTTTTTAGGAAATTCCTCATTCGAAAGAGTTTTTAAATTAAAAAACAAATAGGCATTGAAATCAGTTATTGGATCAGCAAAAGTTTATTACATAGCTTAGCGATACGTATACTTAATATAAATTATTTTGAATTATATTCATCATACGCCTCATATCACTTATAGAGTTAATGCATAGAACATTCAATATACTTTTGTCAACACTTTTAAAATTTAAATAAAGGGTACGTTCGTAAATGCAGTAGTTGCGCATTACTGCAGCATAATAAAAGTAAAACGTTCAAAAAAGCATCACTCGGTAGCACTGATTTGCGTCAAACGTTTTTTTATGCAAAAAATTGACAGTGCTGCCGCAAATTTTTGCAACTATGGCATCATTAAAGTTTCTGATGCAATAGTGCCAAATCAGTTTTCTTTTTCGTTTTAATTGATTTTTAATAATCAAAAGACGTTTCATCTTTCTTCTAATTCTTTTTTACTTTAAGTTATTAGAAAGTTGTCAAGATTTTCAATAATATTAATTTTTTATTTTAGGAATCCGCCTTCTTTTTCATTTTAATTGATTTTTAATAATCATAAGTCGTTTCATCTTTCTTTTAATTCTTTTTTTATTATAAGTTAACAAAAAGCTGTCATTTTTACCATCAAGGTTTTCAATAACATTTGATTATATTATTGTGAACATGTTTTTCATCAAACGTTTTAAAAAGCAAACATTGTGCAGTTGCTGGGCAATATGAAAGCATCTGGAACAGCTGATCACGCATCAGCAACAAAACTTGGCATAACTGCCGCAGTGATGCACAAATTTACTGCATTTACGAACGTATCCAAACCTTTACAAATTTGTTCAAGCAGCTTTTAACATTTATTGCGACTTTTGCAAATTTTTAAAAAATTATTTAACTTAATGTATGCGCTGGATAAATACTGATTTTAGGAAATTCTTTTTCAAAAATATTTAAAAATATGAAAACCGTTTTAAGTTTTGAAAAACAATTTAATGTGGCTACTTATACAGCAGCTGATTTTAAAAGTATAGTTTGTACAATAAATTTATTGTTAAGTCTATATCATAAAAACTTTTCTATTTTTTTGTAACATTATAGCTTTTTTTTGAAACAATAGTTTTTTGTTAACTAGAATTATACAACATTAGGTAAACACTTAATTTATAAAATTTTCTGTTAAAACAACAACAATTATGTGTTTTTGATTTAAAATTCAAAATAATTGCCGCCCTATTTGCACATGTTTGTGTTTAATGCAGTATAAATGTAGCATAAAAACCAAAAACTAAATAACTATAAAACAATTACATTGCAGTCATATTATAAGTACTTAAAAAAAAAGTAAAGAAATAAGAAAAACCGAAGCTCTAATAAAATTGCTTACATATGACTTTGTAAGCGAATTCTATAGAGGAAAAAAAATAAATATAAAAAATTTAATGAAACTACTAACATCACAAGGAATGTAACAAAGTTGAAGGTGAAAACGTTTATAAAGAAAAAAAAAATGTATAAAAAAATACACATACACAAAATGAACCCCTCCAAAACTACAACATCACATGCGACACAATGTTCATATTAAAAAAAAAAAAAAAAATAACCAAGATGAAATGAAAAAAGTGGTTTATTTTGTAAAAGTGGTACTACACAGTAATTATGTAAAGTACTTATATGTTCACATACATAAGAAAGTGTTACAAATTTATTTTTTCTTTAACGAAATTTGTGTAGGATTAAAAGGTCAAAATTTATAGGCAGCATTTAAAAAAAATAATTTAAGTAAAGGAATTTAAATCGGTCAAAGTTAAAAGCATCAAAAGCATTTTTTTACTGCAAAAGTAGTATAATTATTGCATCCATAGCAGTATGGATTAAAATAAATTATTCTAAAAGCTTAACTTCTCTTCCATAATAAACTGGAAAGTTTTAGAAATGGCAAAATTTTTGCAAAAATCAGAAACTTTAAAAATATTTTATACACGATATAGTTATTTTTAATTCCTTGTGTTTCTTGTACTGTAATGTAATAAGATGGCACTGGTTAGAATATTATAAATGTCCAAATTCTTATTTGTAAGCACTCCATACACTCTCGATAGCAATCGACTCTCTCTCTCTATTTAAGGAGCTAATCTGCATGAATTTGTGTCACTTTTAGGCCGAGTGAGACGAAGATTATCTTTAAACTCGTTTTACTGAATACTGATTTTAAAATTTATTTTTATTTTAATGAAGACCAAAATTTTATCTAACGAAAAGTTGTTCCGACAAATTTATGTTAATAAACATGAAAATGGCAGACAGAATTCGTTTTCGGTTTAACTAAACCAAGTTAAATTAATTAACTTGGTTTTTACAATTAACGTATAAGTGATATTAATTACTTAAATTTATATTTATCATACGCCTTAACTAACTGTACTAAATAATATTTATATTTATGAAGAGAATATTTTAACTGTTAACCATTTTTAGTTATAAGAGTCAGCATTGATTAAAATTCTGGGATTGCTCTGTTTTGTTTAAATGGTACAAATTTTTTTAAAAGGTTTCATATTTTTTTAAAGGATTTAGAACTATTTTAAAGGGTTTCAGATTTTTTTTAAAGGGTTTCAAAAAAATGTTTTTTTTCAAGAAAACTTGTATTCTAGATTATTGCAATTTTATTGAAATTTTGACTTGACATCTTTTCCGGTGGTTAGTTCTTTTACTTTATTTATTATTACAAAAAAGTATAATTTTTTTTCACTTCAAATTTTAGTGTTATTGGTGAGGCGGTCACACCATGAGATGTTAATTTAATTTTTTTTGGTTCGTTTTACAATTTCTTCATAATAATTTAACTTAATTCTCATCGAGTTTTGGCAAGTCTAAAAAATTTATAATCTAAAATATTTTTGATAAATAATGAAATAAAAAAAAGGAATCTCTCATGGTGGCAATAAAAACTCATAAGAAATATTTGCACTTAACTATACGCACATTTGTCACATACTTTTTCTTTTTCATAAATATTACCACATATTTCTTTAATTAAATTATATTCATTTACTTTTCTATTTGTGACCCACTTTTTCTGTTATAAAATTTTCTCTTTGGCTAAATATTTATTTAAGCAAATTTGTATTTTCCAGAACTGTTTTATTTTTTTTATTTCAACATTTAATTAAAACTTACAACAATCTTTGCAAAATAACTACGTGCTCTTTTATTATTTTTAAAATATGGCAAATAAAAACAAGTCTTTACACACTGAGAAAATTTTTTTATTTCTCTGTAAATGTTTTATATTGGTCTGTTTTCTGTTTGTGTTGAAAACGTGTTTAAAGAAAAAAATTAAAAAGGGTGTTTTCATTTAACAAAATCTGTAGTAGCACGTACTGTCAATATGATTTATAGCATTTTATTTAGAAAAAGAAAGAAAAACTATTTTCAATAGGCCGGTTCTATATAAGTTGACTCTGATGTTACTAAACATACATTGTTGATATTAGCTAGAGATAAAGCTATAAATGTTAGCATTAAATTTAAACCTGTGTATTTAGATTGTGTTGGTTAACTCCAAAAACACAATAGGTTTTGCTAAAAAAAAACTATGGAATTAATATTACTCATACGCACCGATTGTCAATATACAAATATTTTTCATTAATGTAGACCTACACCACTACGTGGTCTATTTGTATTGCTGACCAAAAATACCGAACTAAGACCCATCTTATAGTAAAGCAATCGACTTATAGAATCGTTTTCTGAATCGTTTTAGCGATGTCCGTCCGTCCGTTAGAATCCGTTTGTACTTAGGGCAACCTTCAATAGGGGAAGGTCCAATCTGAAATGGTTTTGAAATAATAATTAAACCCACAAAACCGTAGTTATTATTTAGGTTGTGAATATAATATTGAACCGATAATCATGATTTTTTATTTTAAAAAATGGAGCCACTTTTGGACCTAGTCCCCATTTAAACCCACTTATTAGGTAAGTGGGTTCAAACTTAAATAAATTTTTTCATACACATTTATATCTATATTTCTAAAGGATTAGAGCTCTTCCCGAATTATGATCCAAATTATGAATCGGCTTGGCCGACTTTAATTTTTGAACTTGTTTAAATGAAATTATGCACACAGAGAAAACATATTTCATATTTCTTTCCAACTGTATCGTTCCACAATCGAATAAATATCTAGGACAATTTAAATTTTATTGAATATAATGTATTCTGGTCACAAATGAATTTATATAAGTTGACAAATAAATCTGTTGCCATAACGAATTTGTTGTTTTCTCTGTGAAAACTCAAGTTGAGTGTTTGTTTTTTTCTTGAAATATTTTTTTTTTTTTCAAATTACCAAATGTTTCTAAATAATATTTAGACCTGCTAAATTATCAAAAATAAACCCAAGTTTAATGCCTAACCGTGGTTATAAATACCAAATTTATGTGGAAATATTTGTGGTTAACGTTTTACTCTGCTTAATTATAGATAAGTTACACGCCCTAGATGTAATATTGTAACTTATCCTTTTATAAATTTTTCGTAATAGATTTATATAAAATCCATCTTAAAAAAAAATATTATTCACATTACGTATGATTAATATTATTTATGGAAAAATAAAATCACTCATACGCTATGATAAGCTTAAGAGCACTAATATTGTTTAGGGTGGCAGCTTATCAAAAAAAAAACATTAACTTTTATTAATTCCATACAAATTTGACATTTACAACTAATTTAGCAGCTCTAAATCATTTTAAAAATGAATAAAAGAAATTGCACAAATTTTCGTCATTTTCTTAAGTGTTTATTTCGAACAACTTTTCTTATTTTGATTTTGAAAAGTAGCTACTTATTATTACATAAGAAACAAAAAAATCGATATTTTTGTCATAACAATTGGCAAACAATATAAATATATTATAAATATTCAAATATTCTAACAAAACCGAAACAAAATTTCAAGTGTTATTTAAAAATCTTCCTAAGCTTTTTTTTTTTGTGTAAAAACACTACACAAAAAAAAAAATATTAATAATAACAATAAAAAGAAAATCCACTCATAAAACCACAGATAACAAAAAAAAAAAAAAAAAACAAAATCAGAAAAGTTACCATAATAACAATAAAAATTGTAATAAGTATAAGAACCAATCTACAAAAGAGCATTATACTTGAGTTTTCAAATTGAAAAGAACAGAAAAAAAAAATAATCTTGAAAATTTTATTGATGAAAAAAAAAATTCTTCCTTCTCCATTTTAGTACTTAAACAAATACAAAAAAAAAAGCCAATGTCAAAATATACATATTTACATATTTCCATATATTCATACATATTAATAAAATTTCTCATAGTACAAATTTTTAGTTACATAAAAATATAAATTTTGTCTTAAGATGATACAAAAAAATAAAAGAGAAAATTAATATTTATATCAAGGTCTTAATTCTTTTATTAAAATATATGAATTTTAAATTTTTATATTTTCTTAACAAAAAATCTTTATAGTAAATCAAGGTTTAATGTTGTTTTATATTTTAATTTGGCTCTTTTTAAATTTTTATTAAATAAAAAAAAATATTTATGATGCATACAAATTAAAAAAATATATATTTAATCACGCATGCATATTTTACGAGTCTATAAAAAATAAGAATTTTATATTATCACCGTCTTTATGACTTGAAAAGTTATGCTGTATTAACTTAATAAAGATTGAGCTATAAAAAAAGGGCAAAAGCAACCAGCAACTCAAATAGCTTTAATTTGATAAATCTTACTTTGGATAAACATTTATCTTTTTTTATATCCCTTATGCTAATAAACAGTTTGACTTTTCATTTGCAACTGTTAAATAGGATCTTATAAGCTACTAGCTGACCCGGCAAACGTTGTTCTGCCTAGGAATAGGATTACATTATTATCTAGGTAGCTCGCACAAAGTTTGAATATTCTCACAATAATAGTACCCCAGATATGCAATAATAAATTTGTACTTCGTATGGGAGGTGCCACGCCCATTGCTTGGATCCCCCATATTTTTTGGAAGATTATGAATATTATTATCAAAGAAGCTCACACAAAGTTTGAAGACTCCCACTTTAATAGTACCCCAGATATGCAATAATGAATGTTTTCTTCGTATGGGAGGTGCCACGCCCATTGCTTGGATGGCACTCATTTTTTTGGGAGATTATGAGTATTATTATAAAAAAAGCTCACACAAAGTTTGAAGACTCCCACTGTAACAGTACTCCAGATATACAAAAATACATTTTTACTTCGTATGGGAGGTGCCACGCCCATTGTACCCATATAGGTCAATTGTGAATCTAAACCATTCAGGGATCAAATAAAACAGACACAACAAATTTCATCGAAATCGGCCCAGCCGTTAAGGAGGAGTGCAGTCACTAACACACGTACAGGAGAATTATATATATAAAGATGATCCTTGTAAATTTTAGAGTTTATTAACTGAATTCAGTCTGTTTGTCCGTCTGTACAAGGCAAAAAACTTGCAGGAGGGAGAAAAGTTTGCTGGACTTTAGTTAAATTGTTGCCTGATATTTTGAGCAATTTGGTATTGAAATAGAGTAGAATTCCTAATTTGGCCATACCATGTATGTAATGCTTTGATTACAAAAGGGTGCCCACCCCTGGTATAGATAGTAGTTATGGAAAAAATAACAAAATTATTATTTTCTCTGGTGCGTATACGTAATATTAATTCAGGAGTAATCTATTAAAGCTTACAATAAATCATGATTTTATAAAACGGTTTTAAACATTTAAGTCAATATTAAAAGTTAATACTTATGATTGTATAAATATATTCATACACCTATCCCTCACTAAACGGTCCTACTTTTAAGGGTATTTGATTATAAAAACACTCACCAAACAAAGTCTGTAATGGCAACTTAAAATTTTGCTGTTATTACGGGAAATTGTGCTAATTTGAGCCCAGAGGTATTTTTTTGCTAATCTTATCTGCTGACGTGTAGTACAAGGAAGTTAGTAGAAAAATTAGTAGCCGCTACTAAATTTAAGTAAACTTTTTGTAAAGTGGAATTTAAAATCTGTTTGCTAAACACAGCAAAAAAAATTACTAAATATTATTAATATTAGTACAAAATTTTAAATTTATTTTTTTTTATCAAGCATCAAAATTTTTTTATTTTCTTTATTTTTTTTCAAAAATATTTTAGATAAAATTTAAAAAAAAATCAAAGGCTTTAGGGCTGATATTAAGAACTAAAAATACTTTTTAGTGTTATTTTATGTGGATGTCCTTTTTTTAGACATGAGTCGGTATATTCACTTCAGATCCCTTTTTTTAATCTATGTAACATTTTAAGGCAATTTAAATTTGTAGGTGTAAGTTTTATTTAAAAATAACATTTCCTTCAATATCTAATTTTTTTAAAATTAGTTTTTTTTTTTTTGCAAATTTAAGCAAATGTAAAATGATTTTTGAAATTAGCAACAAAAATTTGTAAATATTCTGTAATTTGTAAAATGTAAATAGCAAAAAGATTTGCTAAATAATAATTTGCTTACTAAAAATCAGTATAAAAATAGTCAAATGAAATTGAAAACAGCTAACAAATTTTTCTACAAACTTTTTTTTCTGAGTGTAGTTTAAATGTCATGCTAAAAAAAACATATTTAAAAAATATAATAAATTTTGAAATAAACCAAAATATCTCACTAAAATGAAGATCTCTCAAATTCATCTAAGTAAAAATTTTGTGTACACAGAGAAAACAGATTAGGGCTGATAACCGAATTTGTAACCAATCGAATGGTTCGGTTGTGGTAACCGAACTTTTCGCTTCTGTTAACTGAAAATCAATTGAGACATTAGAATTTGACTGTGATAACAGTATTTTGGTAGTCACAATCAAAAATTCGGTTGCTGCAATTGAACAATTCGCACGAATATGTTTTCTTTGTGTAATAACATGTAATATCCAATTAACTTTGTAATTGATTCAAGGTAAAAATTATCAGTGATACAGGTTGGTTGAAAAGTTCCTGCGCTCGAAATGAAAGAATACTGTTTTTGTTACGAAATATATTTTTTTATTCAATATAATCTCCTAGAAGCTCAATACACTTGTTCCAATGATCTTCAAATAATTTTATCCCATCCTTAAAGTGGTTTTCCGGAAGCTCTGCAAAATAACCGTCTACGGCTGCTATGGCCCCTTCATTCGACGAAAAATGCTTTCCACGAAGGAATTGTTTGAGATTTCTGAAGAGATAGTAGTCACTGGAATCCAAATCTGGTAAATACGGTGGATGTTCAAGCAATTCGTACTTTAATTCTTTGAACTTAGCCATCGTCAAAACACTTTTGTGATCAGGTGCATTGTCTTTAAACCAGGTCTTTCCTCAAGAATTTTTTCATCCAGCTGATCCAAAAGGCTGCAATAATATTCAGAGTTGATTGTTTTACCTTTCTAAAGATAATCAATCAACAAAATTCCTTTTGCATCCCAAAAAACTGATGCCATAACCTTCTTTGCTGATCGTTGTGACTTAACCTGCTTTGGAGCTGAACAACCAGCTTCAGTCTACTGTAAACGTTCTTGTATCAATTTAGGATCATGGTGGTAGATCCATGTCTCATCCATAGTTACAAACTACGCAAGAAGTCGGTTTTATTCGGCTTAAATCGCTCAAATTTTTTGGTTGAACGCTCCAAAGTTTTTGTTGAATTGTTAATGTTGCGGCACTAACTTTCCAAACAGTTTTTTTGTACGTAATTCATCATGTTAAATATGGAGTACTCGTTCGTTTGAGATGCCTATGGAATTAGCAATTTCACGCTTAGTCAAACTTGGATCTTAACTAACCATATTATGTACCTGCTCAATGATTTCTGCTGTGGTTGCAGTTTTTTGTCGTCCTTCGCGTGGATCGTCTTCAAGGCTGGTACGACCACGTTTAAATTCACCAGCCCAAAATTCAACGGTGCGTTTTGAAGGTGAGGACTCCTTATACACTTCTAACAATTGTTCATAAATTTCCTTTGCTTTTAAACCCTTCAAAACAAAGAATCTAAAGACTGCACGATATTCAATTTTTTCCATATTAAAAAATTCAATGATACGTCAACTTCAAATGGCTTGTAAACAAAGAAAGAATTGACAGTATGACTTGCAACTTTGCATGTGTTCTCAGGACAGTTTTACCAACTTAAGAAAAAAAAGTTTGGAGCTAGCAGTGCCATCTCTTGGTGAGCGCAGGAACTTTTCAACCAACCTGTAATTATCACTGATAATTTTTTACCTTGTGTAAAAATTTTAATATTGATAATTTTTTTTATCAAATAAATTTAATAAATTAGCCTTATTATGTAACAAAATGTTTAATTGAAGGAATTTAAGAGATAATTTTTTGGTGTTACTATTTGTGTAAATTTTTCGATCCCAGCTTTAAAATTACCATAGAAAAATTTATTTTAAAGCTCAAAGCTACGATCTATTCAAATAACCGATATTACCTTATGCAGGTACTTAATAATTTATTTGTTCTATTGTGACAAAATCTAATTTAGTTCATATAAATAGCAGTTTTGGAAAATACAAATAAAATTCAAATATTATTAGGTGTGTATACGTAATATTAATTATGATGCTTTTTCAAAAAAAAAAACTTAAAATTTTTTTTGTTTTTATAAGACAATATTAAACATTTAAGTCAATATTGAAAGTCCAAACTTCTGGTTGTATAAATATATTTATACACCTATCCCTTACCGTCTTAGAGTAGGGCCCTTTAATTGGAATATTTTAGGACACATTATTTTGTTTTAAAATTCAAAAAAATCCGTTAATGGGGGTATTTGTGTTATATATTAATTTAAATATATAACTATGAATTAATTAAAATAAATTATATTGTTAAAAAAAGACAATAAAGAAATCAGATAAAATATGATGAGTAATTAATAGTTAATTAAATACTATAATTAATATTATGTTGAAATAATAAATGAAATAAAATATGTAATCCCCAGCAATTAAATTTGATCACATAAACAACTTTATTTTTAATAATTTTGTTTACAAAACATATGAAATATTATGTAAATTTGTCTTGCTTTTTTTTTGTTTGTAAATTATAATATATGGTAATTTTTGAAATGCTTACAACTCATGGTTCTTGAATTCTATACAAAAGCATTTTTATTTTGTTTTGTGTTGTATTGTTCATTAATTATGCAATAATTACGGAACAATTGTATAACATTTACCAAAAGGATATGGAAACTTTTAAGCCTTTTTATGTAATAATATGCAGGCAGAAACCCCCAGAAAAAAAATAAACTAGTGATGCCATGTCATGTGTGGATATTAAAGCAATCATACAAATGCTGGGCAGGACAGGATATATATACATATATTGTAGTTTTATATATTTTTGAATTTTATAAAAAAAAATATATATATATAACATACAACGTGCGGATGTTAATGGCTGCCATAAGTTCCGCTTCAGTGCTTTTGAATTTTTGATGATGATTTTTCTCATATGATTGTAAGAAAGAATAACAAACAAAATGTATATAATGTAATACATTCACACTCATATACATATATTTAACAACATATTATAAATGCATGTAGTGTGTGTTAATATATTTTGTTTTTTCAGAGGAAATATTTTTGTTTTTACAGAAAAAAATTCACAACGATGCGTTATTAAAAAAGGGATTTTTTTTTAACTATCATCTTTAGTTTCAGTTTTTAATCCAATTTAAAGCCCCCTTTTTATATAACCGTTCCAAACATAATAATCTATTTAAATTATTTTACAACATGACAAGGTTTTTTTTTATATTGCCATAAATGTTTTCTTTTTTTTTTAGTAAAAATATAATCCTTTGTTTTCATGTCCATTATATTTATAGCTTTTATACCTTCCATATATTTTTTTACGGTGTTTTGCATTTTATATGAAATTTAACTTTGACATTTTTATTATAGCATATGAAAATTTAATTTTCCAGAAAATATTTAATGCATTTTTAACAAAATTAAATGAAAGGTTATTAAGACTTTAAACCAAATTAAATATTTATTTTTTTGGTTATAATATTGGAATTTTTGGTCTAAAACTATATAAACAAAAACTAAATTAGACTTAGATCCAGATCATACACACAAAAAACAGATTCGTGCCGACCACCGAATTTATAACCAATCGAATGGTTGGGTTGTGGTAACCGAATTTTGAGGTTGTGACAACAGAAAACTAATTTAGTTTTAAGTAATTTGATTGTGACAACATTATTATGGTTGCCTTAATTACAATTCGGTAGTCCCAACCAAAAAAAAAATCAGTTACCGCAACCAAACCATTCGATTTGCCACAAATTCGGTTGACAGCACAAATCTGTTTTCTGGGAGTCCGTCCATTCGTATGTCCATGTAAACCTTGAAATCAAAATAGAAATCGCAAAGATAAGAAAATTTGTTACATAAGTTTTTACTGGTCCGAATTCCCACTCCCACACACAGCGAAAATTTTTTTCAGTTTTTAACTAAAATTCTGAAATTTGGTTTCAACGCTTAAAATATTCAGTAACCATATTCGGATATGGTTTTGCAAAGCGTATTTACACTTTTCGATTTGCACATTATTTTTCTGTGTGCATAGAAAGGTCCTTTCTCCATTGGGCTTAAGTATAATTTAGACACATGTTGTATGGAATCGTAGGTCACGCCTGCAAATTTGAAGATTCAGATTATATTTAAAACTAGTCCCCCTATAAACAACCCACCTTCCCGGTATTTGCTTTAATAATTTCAAAGAATTTATTTCTATATTTTCCGCCCTGTTTGCTCATAAAAAAGGTCCAGAGCCCTTTCCGGAATTTGTACCACTTCCCAAAGTTTCACCTAAACACAATTTTTTATTTCATAAATATTAACATTCATTTTTATTTTAATTAAAGACATACATTATAGGTCATTCATTATTTTAAGTTGTCAAGTAATGCCAAAGATAATGTGACTTATTATTTTATGTTTTTAAATAATACATAAGGTAAGGTAGTATAATTTTTGGTGGTGCAACAAATAATTCTACCCCGTTACCGTTTCTACACTGCGAAGCTTTATTTGTTTAAGGCCGAGCTTTTAGGATTTAGATTATCTTTAAACTCAGTTTATTGTAGTTTGTAACTTGAATTGTAATTCTGAAATTTGTTTAAATTTATTTTTATTCAATGAAGAACAAAATTTTATGTAACGAAAAGTTATTCCGACAAATTTATATTAATAAACATAAAAATAACGGACAAAATTCGTTTTCAGTTTAACTAAACCAAGTTTAACTCACATCCCAAAAACTCGACCTAAAAGTTCTTAATAATTCCTTAAATATTTTTTTCCATTAAAATTACTCATACGCTCAATATGACTTTAAGCAAAATTAATATTAATCATACGTTCAGTAATCTTTAAAATAATCAATCACGAATTTCTGCGTTTTGTTTTTGTCTATAAAAACAAAATAAACATTTCAAACGGAAATTTGTTTTCGTAAATTACTTTTTAAAATCATTCTAATTTTTGTTTTCAGTTTTTTTATCCCCTGTAAATATCAAAACATTGTTAGCCATTCTATTAACCTAAAATCTTGATCTTCTTCATAAACCATTAGTTTTAACTTTCAATTCCTCCAAAACATACTAAACGGAAATTTCTTTTTGTGAATTACTTTTTAAAATCATTCTAATTTTTGTTTTCAGTTTTTTTATCCCCTGTAAACATCTAAATATTGTTAGCCATTCTTTTAACCTAAAATTATCTTGATCTTCTTCATAAACCATTAGTTTTAATTTTCAATTCCTCCAAATTATACATTAACCTATAATGTTTAATGTTTTCACAAGCCTTTTATTTTATTCTTCCATAAAACATTTAATGTAAACCATTACATACAGCACCATCATGGTATAACTGAAATCATTTGTTTTTTTGTTTTAAAACTCCTTGTACAATAATATCCATTCGACGTTATCCATTCGACTGTATAGAAAAAGGTGCAATTGTTAAACTTAATTCAGAAAGAAAAAGGCGACCAAGAGAATAAAAAATATTAAAAAAGATTAAATGTCTTTGTTGTAATTACTCAAAATAAAACTTTTTTTTTTTAAATTTCAAACAAATGAATTCAGAAATATTAGAAAAAATTTAAAATTTTTAAGAAATACGAGAATGAAAATTTAAATAAATTTCTGATTTAAAACAGTAAATATATAATTTGTTTATTTACTAGTTATTATGTTGTAATTTTATATAATCTTTTCTTAATTATTTTTTTTTTGTTAAACGATTTTTGATATTTCAAACAATGTTAAAATACAACTCTTTAGGCAAGAAAATTAATTCTCTTATTGCAATTTTTTGACTGCTCTTCAAGTAGGTTACTTTTTATTTTTGTTTTAGGTTCCCAATTTCTGTAAAATTTTTAATTATATTTTTGGTTGAATCTATTTTCAAATTTCTTTGTATCGATAGTTATTAATATAAAACCTCAAATCAATTTTAGATATAAAAAAAATTTAGAAAAGATATAAATGTCTGATTATTTTCAAACACCTGGTCACTTTATTGCAACGTGTGTCTAACCTATAACCTAGAGTAGTGTAATTGTAGTTGTATGAAAAAGTTAAATAGATGTTAAGTACATAAGATTACATTAAAAGTGTATACTTTAATTGCATTTTTATGGTAATATGTTACAACATGAAATATAATTTTATTTTGTTAAATAAAAAGAGTAAATTAAATACATAAATGACCTTAAGCATAGCCTTACTAAGATTCTGAACTATCTGATGTGATAAAATAATTTAAATATCTTTAGTAGTCTGTTATATTAAAATAAATGTTATATAACAAAATAAATATTACTCATACGCCACATGAACCTTAAATTTTTTATGAA
Source organism: Eustalomyia histrio (assembly GCA_949748255.1). NCBI lineage: Eukaryota > Metazoa > Arthropoda > Insecta > Diptera > Anthomyiidae > Eustalomyia > Eustalomyia histrio. Next base: position 152,040,716 of record OX456526.1, read on the forward strand.
ATCATTTTATTACATTCGCTACCTCATAAATCAAGGGTGCCTAACCCCTATGCGCTTGATGCTCATTTGTTTTTGTAAAAGCACTTAGCTATAGGCTGTGTGTTTTAATACACACATAGAGCAGTTCTGAGTGCTGCAATACGAAATACACAAACAACTTCGTCTTATTGGTTTTTTGTCTTTCTTCACATATACACGCAAGTGCAAAGCAAAAACACTTTCGTATGCTTTGCTGGTAAACATTGACTACAGCGATCATCAATGTAGATCTTGTTTTTGTTTAACGTGTATGAAATATTTTTTTCTTTGTATGGATTGGTTTTTATAATAACAAATATTGAATCAAAATTAGTTATTCTTTAAATGTATTGGTGTTTGCTCTTCTATAAGGAACTTTTGGGCACCCCTGACATAAATTGTACAACTGGTTCTAACATACTAGCCGATTCTCCATAGAAACATGAATCAGTTATGTAACTAGGTTTAGAACTATTTGTAGGGGAGCAGGTTATACTTTAGAGCTGTTGAAGTGTTTCTTTTTTTTGTGGAAAAATTTCATACAAAATTCATCGGTGTTAGAATCGATAGTAGAGTGGGTTATGAAGAAAAAGCAGTTCTTAAGAAGAGACAATTTTGCTGGTTTAAATTAAACATTTTTCTAACATTGCAATATTATATATGAACTTACATGATCATACATGAGCTGTCATATAATTATTTTTATTGGTAAAACATGACTTTATATGGTTCCATATGATCATGCATGAAAATATACGGCATTTACCCTCTAATTTCAGATCCGAAGACTTTGGGTCATATATAAGATCATATATAATCATATATATGATCATAAATAATCATATATATGATCATATATAATCAAATATATATATCATATATTTACGGACATAGATATTTATATAAAGTCCATGGATCATGTATCTTCATATATATTTCAATTTTTAAATGGAGTATTTTTAATTTTTTTTGTCTAACGCTCTTTAATCTTCTTTCATTATGTCATGTCTTTAAATATATTGCTCCTATAACTATAAAAATCTCACATTAAGTTGCACTATAATCATTATCATCTTAACTGTTCAACCACTTTTACATACAATGTCTCATCGTTACCAGCAATTGTGCCACATTTTCTACTTCAATTAATCAGCTACTTCATAGAAAAACACGAAAAACAACTCTTCTGAAAATACTTAGCCTACTTTTTGGAGTATGCAAGATCTGTTTACATCCAGTGTATAAACAAAAAATTACAAGCAGGAAAAATCATAAAAAAATACTTGAAATTTTATAATACCAGTAAAACAAAAGAAAAATACTACGATTTAACACGGAGGAATAAATTTTTCATTTTATAAACACACAAGTCGTTTTGGGATGCCAAAAAGTATGCTCTAAATTTTCATTTATTCTGTTTGGAACGTTTCACTAAAAGCTTTAAGAGTGTTTGTCTGTGAAGGTTGTATGTAGTATGCGATATACTGACATAAAATGCGTATGCTTGTGAAAAGATAAACATTACCAGCAGTTTTGTGTTTTATTTTGGAAAAACAAAAGATATTAGATTGCCAAGGTTTATTAAAGGCGCCAAAATGTATGCAATTTTCCGGTGGAAAGTAATGGTATTTTTTATTCATATTAAAAAAAGAGGAATAAAAAATTAACTTAGCGTAAATAATTTTTACAAAAATATTCTGATAAAGTATGTATAAATTAACTTGCAAGAAATTTTATTACAACATAAAAACAATCTGAGAAAAATAAAAAGAATTTAAGGCATATCTTAAGGCCATTAAACATAAATTAATTTTTCAGCAGTTTGTTTTAAAAGGAAGTAATAATTTTTGCATTGAGAGAAGAATATTTAAGATTTTTATAGGAAAATTTTAATGAATTTCACTAAAAGTTGACAAAAAAAAAACTTACTTTTATAACTAATTAGCTTTTTATCTGTATTTAATCAGAATTTTTGTGAATAATTCAATAAATAATTTTTATTTCATGGAAATATGTATAGGGTGTTCTGAACTTTTTTCTGTATCGAATTTCATGGCAGAAGAGCACTTACCACGATGGTTATTAAAAAATCATCTTTTCACGGGAAAATATAAAATTTCAAGGGTACCTTCTCTTAAAGTTGCTCAAATTGATGGTAAAATCTTGTATTCTCATGTAAAAATCGAAATATAAATGAACATATATGATTATACATGATCATATACGACCACGCGAGGTTCAATATATAAACATACATGACCTCATATATAGCCATATATCTTAGGACCCGAATTTTGAAGGGTATATGGCCATATATTTTTATATATGATCATATATGATTTATGTATGACCATATATGAACATATACTACCATATAGCCTAAAATTTCGGATCCGAAAATATATTAAAAATTTTGTATGAGATCATGTACAGTTAAATATTGAATTAATTATTGATCTATATGATCATGTATGTAAATTTATGTTCATATACCACTTAATGTATGATCATGTATGTTTATATATATATTTAGATTTTTTAGGTTTTTTTTTTTTTAATTTACTTCATAAGCATATTATGAGAAAAAAATTTATAAAATTTTAAAAATATGGCTTTGGTCTAAAATTCGTTATTAAGCTTACAAAAATCATATCTTTTAAACGCTTAAATATTTTCCGAAATTTTGTTAATGCCATGTAAAGAAAGTGCTCGAAAAGTTGTTGCATTATTTTTCCTTCCTCATCGCAAAATTCGGAAATGTAAAATGTTTAGGACACCTTAATATGTAGCTGTATTTAATTACGATTTATTATCTTTTGTTAAACATAACTCAGTCTTACAAAATGTATAACATTTTCCAAAGTCATGAAAAATTGAATTTTTTTGTTTTGTTTATAAATTACCGCTTCATTGTGTAGACATTTTAATTTTGTAACATTGTTTGTTTGTATTATTATGCTAATCATTTGTTAGGTTTTGTCTTTTGCAAGCTGTAACCGGAACACACAATCCAGCTCGTTTCTACATTATACCACATTTTCCGTTAACAACACAGAGAGAACAGATTCATTGTGACAATCGAATATCTTGCAAAATCGAATGGTTTGGTTGGAGCCACCTGAATGTGATGTTTGTGGCAACCGAAAATCGGTTAATACAAAAGAATTTCGATTGAAATCATTTATTTCAAACGGATCAGTTATACATTTGGTTGATATAACCGAATAATTTTGTTGCTGCAACCAAAGTTGGCAGTAAATTCACTTGTCACAATGAATCTGTTTTCAGTGTGTACAAACTGGGAATGGAATATATAAAGTTGTTGGTTGTTTAAGAATTTTTTTTTTTAATTTCCATTAAAAGAGGATTACAAGCATTTACAATTTTATCGAACACAGGGTGGCGTATAAGTGTTATTAATTTGTTTGTATTTTCAGATTTTGTTAATTAACTTTAAAAGTATGGGTATGATTAAAAGAAATTAAAAGTTAATAATTCGAATTTTATTGTGGCAAAATTTTATATTATACTTTAAAAATTGTATATTGCCATTTAATAATCGAAATATATATGAGCATACATGATAACACATTAGTTAGTATTTGAGCCATGGATGGAAAACATGGTACAATTGTAATTTTTTTTGGTACATTTTTACCTTGGTTGGTACCGTGGTACTACCTCGGCTCATTTAGTACAATTTGAAATTTTTAAAAATTTTCAATTTATAACTGTATTTATTTATTCAGCTACTATAGTAAAAAATAAAGTCAGTTTCAAGTTCAACCGGCTCTAAATTGGTGTCACATCAAATGTACCAAATGTTTCCATACATATTGTACTAAAATACACGGAAGAGGCAACGTTGAACAGCTGATTTTATATTACCTCTCAAAACAAAAAAAAAAAATTGTATTATTGTTAAAAAGCTATTAAATGCCTTTAAATTTTTTAATAGCAAATCCTGAAAAGTTTAAATTGCCCTCCAAGGGAGGCGGACAACCAGAAAAAAAAGGTTTATTTTGCAAAGTTTTGTAGGAATTATACGAGTACATAAAATTAATGATAAATTTTGTTTCACTCTTTCAAATTAAATTTTTTTAAATCTTTTTAGTGTCTAAGCAAATCTGACTCAATACGATAAAATTGTTAAAAAAAAGCGAAAAAATTTTGGTACCGTGAGGATCGAAAAAGTTCAATTTGTTTGTCTGGTTGGTATAATAACAGAAAACATATTTTCCATCCCTGATTTGAGCATAGAAGGGTCATATGAGGCCTTTTTCTATATTAACTATTTTTAATGTAGTGGGTGGGGTGGGGATAAAATTGCTTACTTTCGTTACATTAACTATTCTTTACCCGATGAAATTTTGTCATCTTTAACAATTGGCCAATTACAAGAGCTAAGCAATTTTTGAAAATATGACACGAATTTAAAATGAAATTTTAAATAAATATAATCTGGCTTCATATTCATCCATACAACGTATAAAAGCTAATACACGTTGCTAAAAACTAAATTTGTGAACATCAAAAATAATTCTCTGCATGTGTTTGCGTGTGTGAAACACATGTTCTTGAATTAGAGGTGTTTTTATGGCAAAATATACAACAATCAAAATTAGTTGTTGTAAGAAAAACAACCTTAAAAGTGCCAAATCACACTTTATTGTTACGTTACATGGGAATGGTTTAAAGTTGATTGTCAGTATTTTTTTTTCTTATTTTCTTGATTAGAGTTTATAAAATGATGGTCATTGAAAACTTTCATACATTTCAGAAAACTAGAAAATGAAAATTTTTATCATAAATTGTTTCAAAATTTATATATTTTAAAGACAATTTTGTGTGAATCCTTTTTCTTTTCTAGATCCTTTCACAAAATTAGTTTCTTGAGTATGAAATCCTTTTTTCATTTATATCTTTCACACATGTTTTTATAACAATACACAAAAGCCTAAAATATATTAACATTGTAGAAAAAAAAAACACATATGATTTTCTTACATTTTAGTTATATAATCTAAAACCCCTTCTTACATTCAAATACTCAACTATTGTTTCTATGTTTCTAAAAAGCAAAAAATATTTTTATACGTTTAAAAGGCGCTGTCCTTAAAAAGGAAATCCACTATATGTGTATGTACCCTACATAGGAAAAAAGAATATTGAGTTTGTTAACTCATTTGTGTTTCCCACACGACTCCATACAAAAAATTTTAAACAAATTTTCAGCCCCTAAATATAAAAAACGGGCAATTAAAATACGTGTTTATTAAATGCGTCTCTTTTATAATATATCAAAATTTTAGCAAATTTAAAGTGAACCACTTTGATGACCTCCTTTTTTAGACCCAAAGTTTGTTACTTTTTTTTGTAATAAAAGAAAGGAACCAATAGTTGAACAAAGCTCAAAAATCCGAACAAAATTGTTTTAAAATATCAACTATTTCCTTTTTTTGTACTACTCTGAAGTAGTACTAAAATTTGTTGCTGCTTCCATAAAACTTTCGTTATTTTTCATCACTAAAATGAACTTGTTTCAAAATCTTTTTTGTTGTTTGTAATATTTTTTTTTGCTTTTTTTTTTTTTTCTTCAACAAAGCTGTGAAATGCCAACTAAAGCAAAATGTTAATAAGGCGTCAGACAGCAAAGAATTTTGTTTATATATACAATTTTCTTCTTCTTATCTCTTGAATTTGGTGCAAAAATTATTGTGTGTGCCTGTTATATTATATATTGTCTTGTTCTAGAATGTAGGCATGTGTGTATGTGTGTGTGTGTCTGTATTTGAAATAGTAGTATTTTAGGTTAAATAGAAAAATTTAAAGCATAATTTAAAGGGGCTGTCAAAATCTTGACATGGCTTTTTATTTTAAATGTTTTATATTATATTTTTTAAGGTTGTTTACAAGGCGTGTGCTAAGTGTATTATAGTCCTATTAAAAATATAGTAGGCAACTGTTTAAAAAATACTACATGTTGTAAATTGGTTCAGGTGTGCTAATAAAAAAAAACCCAACGGAAAATTGTCGCTAAAGTAAAATAAAAATTTCCTTCTTTGATGTTCCCATAGCACTTAACCCCACTGAAGTAAAATAACATATCAAAAAACTATGAACTAAAAAATTTCAACCATTTCGCCAAGTCTCCACCAGATGGCGGGCAACAACTATTCTCAAACTTATTATTTCACCACCTTTCATCTCTCCTCTATCCTCCTTCCAAATAAATCAATACATTAAGTGTTGCTTCTCTTAAAAAAAAAATATTACCCTACTAGAATTAGTACACCTTGCTAACTCCTTTGTTTTAGTATTTCAAATAGTTTTTCATATTATATGATTTTAGGAATTCTTTAAAATATTATATTTTAGCTGTGGGGTATAAAGACTTTTTGTTAAATGTTTTTTGTTTATAAATTTTAAAGCATACCATTAGGTGTTGGTTAGGAAAATATTTTTAAAGTATACTTTGTTTGGGTTAAATACCTGAAGAGCATTTCACATTTAGTTAAATATATTTTTAAAGTGTTGAAATAAAACTATAACTTACCTAGAATGAAAAAAAGGAAAAAAATTTTTGTTAGAATTTGCATGTAGTAGGTTGGTTTTATTTTTTTTTTTTATCATAAAAAGACAAACAAATTTCAATATCTATATTTAGAAAAGGCAAATATTAAGCTAGATGTGGATTGCTGTTGGATTGCTGTTATGTGAGTCCCAAAATCTCTTACAATTATTAACCACTCAACTACTTAAGGCTAATGTCAGAGTGGCCGCTACAAGCGCTATTATAATACTGCGCTATAAACCACTATTAGTGTTTTTTTTTCAGAGTAAAACTGAAGCTGGAAGCGTGTATGTGCTATATAGCAGGTTGTGTAATGCTTTGTAGCATCTAATCACTTTTAGCTTAACTTCACTTGTAGCGGCCACTCTGACATGACCCTAAAACGAGTATTACCATACTTTCTGCATAAGAAGTACATAAATCTTTCTTCTTTGCCAAAAAATTCACACAAATAAAAACTAACGAACTAATGGAATGGAAACTATATGGAATGATACTGGGAACGCTATGGAACGGTGCTGGGAATGAGTGGAATTGGAATACTAAACATCACTTACAAAATGTAATGGAATGGGCAACAAAATGAAATGAAACGGGAACGATTGAGATTGGAACACTAAACACAGGGAAAAAAATGAAATGGATCGAGTTTGGATTTTTGTGATTTTTTTTTATTGATTTTAAATTTTTACCCCGATTTTAACAATTTTTTATTTTAGCAATTTGGTTCAGTTTAATGTTTTTCGAAAAGCTTAATTGTCAATTGTAATTATAAATTGCCAAGAAATGTTAAATGATTGTCATTGGTCAACCAACTGACTCTTAAAATCTTTATCATTAATTCAACAAATGGCAATGGAAATATTGCCATTTAATTATAATGAAGTTATAACTAATATCCCTTCAAATATATTTTGACCTCTTAAGTACAAGAAGTTTATAAAGGTATTATGTTAAACATGTGATATTATTTATTGCACATAACATACCTTGTCACTCAATTTGTAACTAAAGTAATGTATACTTAATAAATTCACTTAATGAACATAATGTGTAAGTTTCAATTCTACATATTGCAGTCAACACATTTTTTAACAATTTATTATCCAACGAATCTTATTATTTAAATTTATGTTGATAAATTTCAGTAGTTTAAGTAAATTTATAAATATGAATTCTTCAATACAGACCATTCCTCCTTTTATAGGAGCACAAGTATATCCATTTTTTTCTTTCTATTTGACACTCATATGTTTACTTTTGTTGATTAAAATAATTGTGTGTGTGTTTGTGTGTTTACCACAATTTTTATTTTATTTTTGCCGAAAATCGCCAAGAATTATAATAAGAAATAAACAAAATCGTTCGTCAAAGTAAGAAGTTATATTGTGTTCAAAAATGGAATAGTTGGAATTCTGTGAAAAACCTTGTCGACTAGTGTAATTTATATTTGATTTAAGTATTTTTTTTTCACCAACTAAAAAGTTTTGCAGCTTCAAAATTTGTTTCACCTCAGAAATTTGTTTTCATCTTAAAATGTTTGTTACCCTTAACAATTCATTTCAACTCCAAAGTATTTTTTTTTATTATTTTTTTTTTTTATATTTGTAAAAAACAACGTGTGCATACTTTTTCTTGTTTAAAATGTTTTTATTTGAAATTTAAAATTTCTGTTAAAAGTTTATATTTCTGTTAAAATTTGTTGAAAATTCACTTATTTCACAAAATTATTAAAATTTAATTTTTAAACAAAAAATCGTAGAAACTGTAAAAAATCGTCATATCTGGTAGCTCTGACTGAATAATTTATGTGTGTGCGTGTGGGGGTAAACTTTTATCTGTCATTATTTTATATGTAAATAGTTTGTATATGTCATTCTTTGTTTGTGTTTTAGTATTTCACTTTTTTTTGCCATGTCTGTCGTTTTTATTATGAGTGCCTGGGTATAACGAAACATAAAACAAAAAAAAATAAAAACAAACAATAACAAAGATAGACAACAAATACACTCAAACAACAAAACAGATACACCCAAATACACTCTCACAAAGAATTACATACATACAAACAAAGGACATTGACAAGGACAACAAAGAATTATACAACACCAATCCCTTTTTTAGCTGTCTATCGTTTAAAAAATACGTCCAAGATAATTCCACAATAACGGGTTTGATTTACAGACAAATTTATAAAAACTTAAATGGTCCCTTTAGGAGGGATTGGTGTACTTTTAGTGTAGAGTCAATATAAAAAATACGAGTACAGGAAAATTGATGTTAAATACAGCGGCTGGTCAAATTATTGTGGATTATGTCAAATATATTTTGAAAATGGAATGTTGAATAAACAACACTACTCCACAGGGTTTTTTTTTTGTACATACTTCTACTAAAATTTATTTTAAGTATTTTGGTATCTTATTTTAAGGTTTAAGATACCAAAATCAAGTCAAAAAAGTTCTATTGTATCACCTCTCAGTATTGTGAAACTTTTTAATTTTTAACCCCTGCCCGAGAGAAATATTTCTTTGAAATCATTTTCATTTTTTTTATGGATTGGGATTGTACATAAAATTGCTTTTAATTTGAGTTTTGAAGATCCCAAAAGGATTTCAGAAATTGTTTTTTTTTTGGAATTGTCATTGTAGCTGTAAAATTTGCATTAAAGATATATTCATACAGAAACTTCCATAAAAAAAACTTGACTTAAAAGTTGGCGCTACATTCATTAGTATTAAAAACTATTTCAAAAATATTACAAAATTTCATATCAAATATTTTTTAAATAAATAAAAGTACAAAGATCTTCTCTGAAAACCAATCCATATCAATTATTTATTGTGGGCTTTATTGCCAACAATTGTCATGTTCCACAATTTTTTAAACTCTCCCTGTTTTTGTATAAAATTTATTTACATTTTTTATTTATTTCCTGGTATTTTATATAACTTATTTCACTATTCATCCATCTATTCATCATAATGTCCTACCGATGACACTTTTTCAGACCGAAGTCGAGTATTTTTTTTTTATTAAATTTGTAAAAGAAAAATAAACAATATTTGTCTTTTGAGGTCATTTATTTATTGAAATCGAAAAGAAATTATTAAAAAATTTAAATTATGTGCGTTTCCGTACTTTATCGCGGTAACCCAAAATAAGACAAACAACTTTGAATACGGAACCAGATATATTTTTAGCAAACGCCTTCCCATACTGAAAATTGTATGAAACTTTATGTTTTAGGAAATAATCAGTAATCAGTTAGTTTAAGGCCGATTGTCTATTACTGGCCGAAGTCAATTAATCGGTCGGATACTAATAATAAAATAAATCAATTCTCTATCTTTATATATTTTTTTTGTTGGGGGTGAGACAGTAAAATTTCTCTTTAAATTTATCATTAAAACAAAATAGAACTCATACAATTGTTGAAATATTTTTTATTTTGATTCATGATAAATGAAACATACATTATTTAATAGTAATAAAAATTAAGAAGGCAGAAATCGAATAAATTTTCCGTTTTGTTTTTATGATGAGTACTTTATGTCGGTTTGAATTTTATATGTTTTTAATAGGCTTTTAATAGTTTCCTAGAAATAGGCAATAAATATTTTGTATCAATTGTTAACATTTGTTATAATCAAATCAGCAATTTTCATGCATTTAATAATTAAATCTAAACCCCAAAAACTATACAACCCCATTTTATGAATATTTGATATTTATATGCTAGGAAGTGAATATTGAAAATTTCTTGTGGCATATCTTTAGGCTTTACATTTTATAGACGAATTAATTTAAAATGCTCTGATGATTAGCAGGAATATATCATATATAAATTAAATATGCATGCTTAATATATGCAGCAAATATTTTCAAATATGCATTTAATGTATTATTCAAATTTAAATTTTGAATTTGTATTTAAAAAGAATAAGTGCAAAAAAAAAAATATGATTTAGATTTAAATAAATGTAGACTTCTTTAGGCCTCTAAATATTTCCCAAAAGTATGCTATGATTTTTATATTATAGAAAAGTCAAATATTAACTGTCCAAAAAAATTAACTTTATCATACTCATAAATAAATATTTTAGAAATTATACAGTTATTTGTAGCATTTATTTTAGCCTAAATTGGCTTGAACAAAAAAAAAAAAACTGATTATTTTCCACATTAATTAGTCTATATTTTACGAAAAGTTTTATAGCATACTTTTGGGTAATGTAGCACATAACACACTTTAGGGTGTTTTTTCTATGGGGGTTGTTATATGTTTTTCCCAAACTACTTATATCACTTCAGCTTGTGGGTAATTAGTTTGTATTAACTTGATGTTTTACAAATGATAAAAATTAAGAAATAATTTATAGCCTGCTCTTAGGTTTTTGACATTAGCTTTTTGTTTAGGTGATAGATACATACAAAGTATACAACTGATAAAAAAAACAAATGAAAATGTATAGAAATAAATCTTATTTAAATGAATGATTTTCCTAAAAATAAGGGGCATGTTTATATTAAAGGAATTGTTATATTTAATAGCATACTACAGGGCGTAAAAATATTTGTTTTGTGGTTTTATCTTATTGGAACCTAACTTTTTTATTGATTTTCCCTGTAATATCACCTTGCCATTGATTTTTTTTCACCCCTAAGATGATTAATAATCTTGTTATGCCTAAAAGCAGACTTTGTAGATTCATACCAAATGACGTAGTAAATATGGATCATTGCTTTTCTGTATTTGTTTTTTTAATAAATTTAGCAAATCTTTGTTTTCAATGTCTCTGGAGTAAAGACGTATAAAAAATACTACAGGAAAAAACAAACATAAAAACAACTGCCAAAAAAGTATGCTTTACGAAAGACAATAACAATCGTAATTTGAAATTGGAATACATTTTTATAATAAAAAGCAATTGTTGACATTTGGGAGTAACCATTTGATGAATTATATTATTAAAACAAGCAGGGATAAGAAAAATAATATCATAAGTGACAAAAACGTAAAAATAAAGTAAAGCATACATTTTGGCATGAAATATATTCCGCATTAAGTGTAGTATATCTTTAGGCAAATAAATATTTGAGATAGCAAACAATTTATTTGAAACGGAAATAATAAAAAAAAATCATATTACTAAATTACAAAAATTATTTATATATTCATTTGGAAAATATTGTTATTCAATTTTTAAGAGATTTCAAATTGCAGACATTTTAACAACAGCTGTTGAAGTTGTGTATGTAGTGAAACTAAATTCTTATCCGTTTTTATGTGATATGCAAATCTTTCCAACCATTTAAATTTTAGTAGTGTTAATAGCAGTTTAACAACAACAAAAAATACTTTTTTCAAAAATAGTATAAAAATTTACTCTGGTGTAACATAATCATTAGATACACTCTAATATTTTTTTCCTATTTGCTGTGAAGCGTAAAATAGTACCTTTGACACGTTCAAAATACTAAAGTGTATTTTTTTTTTTTGATTTTTTTTTTCTGTTTTTGCTACATGAACTTTTTGATTCATTTAACAAAATCGTTGCTAAAAATATATTTATGTGTAGAGCATACATTTTGGGGCAGATTCATAAATGTAAATTTTATGATGCGTAAAAATTACTTTAACAAACATTTTTCCAATTTAAAATTTGTTTATCCATGCCTAATAATTATACTACAAAAATTACTCTAAGTTCTCTTAATAAAATTAAAATTCAAAACACGTTTTAAGTAAACATTTGCATACTTTAAGGGGTTAAAAGTAAAATCTTAAAATTATTTTAACTTTATTATATAGTTATTGCATATTTAGCATATGTTTTTATTAAATTGCCTACTTTTAGGAGTATACAGAAATAATAAGTTTGAAAAAGAAATATTTAATTAGATAAGAGTAGTTTTTTAAACAATTTTTAAATTCCTAAAAATATTGTTTTAATTCTGGAACTTTTACTGTACCATTGTCTACATTTAGAAAACTATATTATTGAATAAAATTTTTAAATATTCCTTTACATTATTATTTAATATTTTTAACACTCTAAATTTAATAAACATAAATAAAAATACATAAAAGTCGTTGCCCTGATAATGCGTTAATTTAAGATAAAAGTTTTGCCTACTTTAAGGGTTTGTCACGCTGTATTGCCCTCTTTTAAGAGTTTTCCTTTTTTAATGGAAACATCTTATATATGAAGTAAATCTTAACTTTTGTCTTATATTTAATTGGCCTTCTCAACATTTCTTTCGCATTTAAAACAAATCTTATCATGTCATGAAAATAAATTATTATTCATAAAGTATGGCATACATCTGGGTGCTGTCAAATAATCATCACACACACACACATATTTATGTATGAACTCAAATATATGCCTCGAAACTTAATTAATTCTTTATATATGTGTTTTAAGTACAATAAAGTAAGTTTGAAGATGTTTATAAAGAACGAAATAAAATAAAAAGAAGGTTTTATCAAAAAGTTTATTAAAGCTGCTGCGATAAAATGGCAGTCAAACATACTTTTGGGGAGGTTAAAATAAAATTGGAAAAAAGGGAGGAAACACTTAAATCGTATTTAGTTTTCATCAAGAAAAATCATTAAATTCGGCTTTAACGATTTATTTTTTTTATGGCCACCTTTTGTACTTTTTTTTACAGATAAAAAAAAATTAAATTGACAAAACATACCAATCGACCCATAAACACTTTATCCGCATAAAATTTGTAATTAAATTATAGCTCGCCAATATAAATATATTTGGACAGAATTTGGTATATAAGTTTCTATTGAGCCAAGAATGAACCCTTTTGAGAATTGGGGAGAATTAGTTCATACCAGATAGGTCTGAATAGAGCTTAAATGGTATAAGACACACAAAACCGTGTCCATGTTCCATCTTCTCATTACTTATTTAAATAAACTTTTTATCTCTATATTTTCTGCCCCCTTTTCATAAAATTTTAAATAGATCTTGAGTACTAACAGAAAAAATATTTTAAAATCAAGTAGAAACAACATTAAATTATATACACTATCGGATAAAATAAAGTGTAAAATTTAAAAAAAAAAAAATCGTAGCATAATTTTAACTGTTCAAAATTGATTAAATTGGTCTAAAAGGACGTAAATAGCACCATTCATTAATAATAGAAACCTACAAATTAAAAATGTAACGTTCGTTTTACTATACCGCTCCTTTTTTTCTAGTGGGCGTGACATTTAAAATAAAAACTACCAAAATTGACTTCAAATGGAAATTTGTCTGCAGAAAAGGAAAATATTTATCAGATTTAAAAATGATGTATACACAAGATCAATCTTATAAAATTGTTTATCAGATACTCTCTCTTGAGTTGAGTCGTAGGACTCAAAACTATCGACAATTAAATTGAGCAATACAATAATAAGATAAAACGAAGATTTATATCATGAATTTATTCTTAGACTTTTTAAATTTACAAAAATATAAAAAATGTTAAATTTAAAGTAAACCAGATTTTATCATAAAATTGTGATATTTTATGATAAAATATTACAATTTTTTGCTCAGATTAAAAACCGATAGTTGTGAAATTCGCGACCTAGGAAATTTAATTAGCTTTTTTGTTATCTATATATTACTGAAAGATCTGATAAATATTTTCTAATATGTAGACGAATTTTTAAAACAGTCATTACTGACAGTTTCTATTTGATAGTACTAAATGTGCAACACTGTGTTTTGCTATATAGATTTTTTACGAGACTGAGAAATACAGAAATTCAGTATGCTTTCACATAAAATAATATCTGTCGAAAATTTCTTTGTTCAATTTATTGGTGAATCGTTATTGGCGCCATCTTATTTTTCCTATTATGCTATAGTGTCGGCCTGGTAATTTAAACTGACAAATTTAAACTTTTAACTGTCAAAAAAGCTAACGATGAAGTTTAAATTATTAGATTTAATTTAATCAAGTATGTTCATTCAGCTGCCTAAATGTGGTTTTTATATTATTTTTCTAAAAAAAAAAACAAAATATAAGGTATACATTTGAGGGATTGTATTAAAACTTTTTAAATGAAACATATGTTTATGGTTTCTATTGTTAAATTAAATTTGTTTTTTTTTTAAGAAAAGTAAAGCATACTTTTATGATTACATGCAAATTTGAAGCATACTTTTATGTATTTACATTTCAATTTGCAGTCTTAAAGTTGAGAATAAATTGTATATTCAAAAGTTTCTCAGTATTTTTGTAACTTTTTTTTTTTTTGTTATTTTCTTTTTTTAATTAAGTCCTATTTAAATTTCATTTTAACTTTATTTCCCCTGCCATTTTTTTTTTAAAGTAATCTTTTTTTACAATTCTGTATTTTTTATTCTTATTTCACACCCTTAGCACTTTGAATTTATTTCTTGTATTTAACTTTAAAATTTAATACATTTTAATATTGTTGTATTGAGTAAAAACTTTTGCATTTTATTTAATTTCGGAAAACCTAAGTAGTTTTTTTTTTTTGCATATTAAAATATTCTATAGAAAATAAAAAATTCACACAATACGAATATATTACTCCTATACATACATACAATTGTCGATGACATACATACAATGCTATAGAAATGGTAGGAAAAGTGTCTGTACTAGAAAATAATGTAAAAAAATAGTGTCATTTACTATTACCACACTTGAAATAATATGTCAGTTAATCAGTCAAATTAACAAAGATTTTATATATCTTCTGTTAAAATAAAATATAAAAATCTAGTATTAACCAGTAGATATCGCTAACAGTCTGGGTGAAGTTTCATATATAACACTTTTTTTTTGTCCCCTCCCGATTTTTTATAATGACTCATATGTGGATAAATATGAGAGATACAGCAAAATGGATGAACATTTCGACTGCCTCAAGCTTCATCTCTCCCATGTTAACAGGTCATCTCTCTCCAAAACTTAACCTTAGAGGGTATTGGATCCTTGAAAATTCTTTAACCAAAAGTTCTATTTTGTCATATCTTGAAAACTAAGAAATCGCGAAAGGTACTGCCTATCTATAAGTTGAACAAATTTTACACCTGCGTATAATTACAAATAAAACTGTAATTTAACTAATATAGTATATGCCTTTTGTATATCAATTTAGATTTCTTATCTGGCGCTAAGCCACAAAAAGCATAAATAAATTTTGTTAAATTAATAAATTTTTTCAGCTCAGCCAACAGATATATTATTTTGAGTGTACTCATCGCTGGTGTAGCTATGCTAGATTATATTCTTCATACATATATGTATGAATGAATGAATGAATGAACATTTTCCATATGCACTCCATTTCTATTCATTCATTTTCTCAATGTTGTTTGTACGTGTAAAATACAAAAGACCTCAAATGCAGTTTTATTTTCATAGTGCAAATGACATACGTTGTCATTTTCACACCACCTGTGGCAATGGAATGTTGTATGGAAACAAATATTGCATGTAGTGTAGAATAGATATTTTAAATGAAAACATATAGTGTATGTATATGCCTCAAAGTATGCAGCAAGATTGTAGTAGTATTAATGTGTTAGCATAAACATTGCTTAGCACATGAGTGAGGAGGGGAAGATAGAGAGAAAGAGAGATAGGAAATAAAATGAAATATTATATTATGTATAACTAAAACTAACGCTCGAATTCAAGTAAATCTTTCCAATTTTAATTATTTTTCCAACACACTGTGCTTTAAATGAAATATAAAATGTAAATATTTTCATTTTAACTGTGAATATTTGATATTCTCGTTATACAACTGGACAACAGTGTTTGAAAACAAATATGACTTTAATAATCGGAAATAATTATAATTGTTAATGTTTCATTATCAATTTATACCATTAAATACTGCTTATGAAAATGAAATCATAAAAATAGAACAAAACTTTTATAATTTACTCTTATCTAATGACAATTTTCTTTTGCAGGCCTTAATGTAAACTACAAATTATTATAATTGTTTAAAAAAAACTTTTCTCATTTAAATTTTTATTTTATTTTTGCACTATAATTTTTTGTTTTTAAGCTTTTTAGTTCATTTGTTCTATTTTATGTTTATTAATAGTACTTATTGAAGTGTAAACATTTTGTTATACTTTTACGTGCGCCACAAAGTATGCAACATTTGAAAAAAAAAATTGTGTTAAAAAATAGTTTTCTAAAGGAATTATAGAATAAACAAAGCTACAAAAGATTATAATTTACATAATATATTTAAGCTATTTAACATTAACAATGTGCTACACAAAACGACTGTTTAACCCTTTCGCTACTTGGGTGCACTGCAGTGTACAGAGAAAAAAAATATATAAAATATGACAACATAAGTATTGTTCATCATATGATAAAACTGTTCATCAGGACAATGTAGTCGTAATATTTGTTAGCAAATTTCTTTTTTTTTTCTTTTTAATCTGTGATGAGAGATTTCCAAAATTCGTCTTTCGAACGCTGGTAGTAGGAAAAGGGGACACACATGTAATTTTTTCTTTCTCTTATTTGAGGGCCCTTAACACGAATCGCATGTCAAAATAGTTAAATATCTACAAACAAAAAGTCTGCAGTGAAAGGGTTAATACAGCATTAAAGTTTTGTTTAAGGTAATTAAAATATACTTTTAAGTGTTGTAGTTTTAGTAATGAGAATAGTTTTGAAAGATGATTCATAATAAAAACAAATAAATAATGAGTGCAGAGAAAAGAAAAAATATCTCAAAACCTTGGGGTTTTCTAAGGCAAATAGTCTTTTAAGTCTGAAATTTTTCTTGGTACTATTCCTTCAAATATTTTGATCTGATTGTTTTCTTTAGATCCAAGATATTCAAGTATTTTAAAACTCTACATTTTTCAAAAATATATTTAATTTGGAAAGGCTTGATTTTTATTTTTTCCCCAAAAAAGCATTTTATTACCTTGAAAATTGTTCGTGTTTTTATAAATTTACCTGCAATAATTTGCTATGTTATTCTCAATTTTACCTTGTTACAGTTTCTTGTTTTTTTTTTGGCTTTGACAAAAAATAACATTTTTCTTCTTTTCCTATCCCCCAAAAGCATGCAATATTTTTTTGACAATTTAATTATTAAAAGTAGTTTATATTTCAACATCAATTTTTTAATATTCTGGCTTCTACAATTTTGTGTTTTTATATTTTACAAGTCTCTGTGGCAAAAGTTAATCATTTTTTATTTATCCACAAGGTTATAATTTAAAAAAAAAAGCAAATACCGGATATAATATTTTTACTTATTCGTTTGTTGGATTTTCTCTCCATATGACGATATTTCATAATTATATTTGAGTAGTGCATTCATGTTTGTTTCATGTATGTGTAATTGTATTTGTGTTGTAGTATAGTCGTCGTCGTCGTTGATGGCGTTTTTTTTCGTTTTATTTTTATCGCTTTATATGTATTGTATATTATATGTTTATGACATATTGACAGGCGCCATAATGCTATCATTTGCTTTTTTTTCCATTTAATATGTCAATTTTCTGTAAGTGTCTGAATGTAGGTAGCTACAGATATTTATATGTATTGAGTTTGTTTTTTGTGTGTTGTTTTGCACGTGTTTGCACTTAGAAAAATGCATGAACTAATATTAAGTTTACTCCTTGCTAAAATAAAATGTATGAGGTTTTCCTTCAATTTTAATAAAAAATGCTTGAACATAATAAAAATTTCTTTGATTTTAAATTTTTAAATTTAAATTTTCATTAACTTAAAAATAGGTATACATAAGTACAAGCATCTTAAAATTTAAGAAAATTTTAAATTTAGAAACATATTTATACTAAATTTAAGTAAAAAAATATACTAAATTTTAGTAAAATTCTAAAAAAAAAATTCAAAAGAAATTTCCTTACTTTAAGAAAAAATTTACTTAATTTAAGTAAATTGTTTGTACTTGTTTAGAAGAAAAGAATGTTTTTTTTTTTTAAGTAAAAATATTTTTTGAGCCAAATTGGTCCCGATTTTTTTTATTTTATTTTATTTATTTATTTATTTAATTTATTTATTTATTTATTTATTTATTTATTTATTTATTTATTTATTTATTTATTTATTTATTTATTTTATTATTGTACCAGCAACGAAGGCTATCTGCTCGTTGTAGCGAAAACAGACCAGAGCCTCTGGTGGGAATCGAACCCACGACCCCCGCACTAATAAGCTGGCACGCGACCAACTAGCCTACCGGGTCCACAATTTTTTTTTAAATTTGGTTAAATTACTTAATATTTGATAAATATTTTTTTTTTTTGAGTGTGCTGTAAAACGGTAGTTCATATTATAATCGTATATATCGTATGTGTGCTGATTGTGCATGTTTGCTTTTGATTTATGTACTACATACCTGTGTTTTAATTTTCAAGTATATGTTTGTGTGTGTGTGTGTGTGTGTGTGTTTATGTGTGTATTTTAATACAATTAGTGTTAATTCGATTAGTACGCTGTTTGCCGCAGGAGATATATATTTAACATTCTTGGTATGGAATTTTGAGTATGTTTGGTTTTGTTTTTACTTGTTTGCTTTTAATGTTTTGTTTCTCTCTCGTACAGTAAAAAATCAATTTTAATAAAATTAATTGCAAGCGCTTATATTTCCATAAAGGCTAATTTTATTGAATATTATTAGCATGGGAGGAAACCAAAAATAAGCATTTTAGAAATAAGCGGAATAGAACACCATGATAAGTGTAACGAGTGAAATTGAAACAATATGCAAGGGGAACAAAATGAATTGGAATACTCACAAAGATACCGAAATTCTAGTGTGTTTAATAATTTCCGAATATTATTCCGATTTTAATTATTTTTCTTTAGATCTTAGTGATTTAATTTCCGATATCATTAAGAACTGATTCTTAATTATTGCAATGGGGTTCGTCATGGGACCAATTGAAAACCCATATACAATATTTAATCGAAATATCTAAAAACAGAAATCTCTAAATATACTCAAAAAGTGATTCTAATTTGGAGCTGATTGGTATACTATAGGAGGAAGGTCTGCTTTGCAGTTTACACCGATTTGGATATGTGATGATAGAGAACAGAAAAAATAATCAAAAGAGACATAAAATTTAAGCGTTTTTATTGGCCCAATATCTCATTTAATGATTAAAAAGTGGGTTCAAATAACAAATTTTTTCCTTTCTTCTTTTTTCTATTTTGTCCTTTTTTATTTTTTTTTTTTATTTTGTCCTTTCTTCTTTTTTTATTTTTTCATGTTTATTCTAAAGAAATATATACAAATCGGGTATCAAATGAAGTGTACTTTTAATATCTATTTAACAAAGTATTAAAAATATCAAAAAGTTTTCAAAAAAATATCAAAAGTTTTGAAGAACTTTTTAACAAATTTTTACCTCTTTTATATCAACTTGGGCTAATATGCTTATTGCTGGGAGTTTTATTATTTTATCCACTCTATCACATATGCAAATTTCATCGAAGCCTTAGGGAACCCATAAAATCTCCTTGTTAGTCCTGTATTTCAGTTGGAAAAAAAAATTATTCTCTCTATGTATGTATTGACATAAATGCAATGCTAATGAAATCATCACTCAAATTAATTTACTTAACTACTTTGTTTTATTATTTATATTACAATTGTTATCAATGTAATGGTAATGAAATCATCACTTAATTAGTCCAAATTTATTTATTCTTTCATTTAGTATCTATTAATTTATTTTTAAAACATAAAAAATGGTGCTTCTTCATTTCGTAGTCTCAATAAAAATCTAAATTGTTTAAAAAAAAATATTCCTAATAACCAACCTTCCTTTTTATTTTTCGATTAATAATAAACTTATTAGGAAACAAAAACTCTCTTGTCTTTTGTGGTTTAGGGCAGGTAAATTATCAAAAAAAAAAAATAATTGAGCCAAACAATTATTCGCTAACCTCTGTGTAATTTGAAGCAAGTTACAAGACCTTGAACAGATTTTGAATAGCTATTTAAATAGTGCTACAAACTTTTCTGCACATCTTTACATACATCTAATCAAACTTACCGCATAACTTGTCTCAAGAGTTTTTATGCCTTGACTATATGCTTTGATTTTTTTTTTTGTTTAAAAGAAAAGTTTTATTCAATCCCCCAACAACAAAAACAGCTACACAGATATTAACAAAAGTTTATTTTAAGGAAGAAAAAAAAGGCACGTACAAAAAAGCCTTTATTTGATACAATAGAAAAAAATGTAAATCTGATAAAATATTTCAAAACAAAAATATTATTTCAGTATTAAAATTAAGCCTGTAAGTATGTTTTGAAAGAAAATAGAATTAAAATTATTTTAGTTAAAAAAAAAATTGTTCAAATTTTTAGTGTAAGTAGAAATGAGAATTAGAATTTTATTTGTGCTTACAAACTTTTTTGATTAAAAAGTCTTTTAGTATTTTCCGTTGATATTTGAAAGTTTAGTTTGTTTTCTGTTATCTAAAAATTGTTTCATCTCACCAGAAAATCCCCCAAAGTATGAAATTTATTGCTTTTAATTTCATATTGTTTTTTTTTTTTGAAAATATACAAAAACACACAAAATGAAAATTTCAATCTTGTATCATACTGTCTTTTACTCATTTTTCTGAACTGACATTTTCATTTAAAGGCATTAACCAGGGCAAGAACACATGTACTGCATGAAGATTATGTATAGTAGCACTCTTATTGACACTTGTATATTTGTATATTATCGGCAACAAAATTATTTTAAATATTATATACAAACATACAATTTTGTTATTTGTAAGATAGTAAAGCAATATTTGGCAATAACAGAACATTATATTCAATTTCCCCAAAGAGCAAAGAGTTGTAACAATTACAGACAGCAATAAACATAGAGATGAACAGAATTAAAGGAATTGGTTAAGGAAATTGTAAATATTGTAAACATTTATATTAGATAGTAAACCAAGTATAAATTTGGGCATAGACATTTTAATAAAATGTAGTATATTTTTGGGAGATTAAAAAAAATTAATATAAATATTCAAAGTTTGGCCAATTGGTCAAATATTAAACCAATTGATATTAAAGATATTGATGGCTTAATTTTTTGATGCCAGGAATTTAATTCAATTTACATTTTCAAAAATTTCACAGCATACTTTAAGTTTTAAAGCATTTTTTAGTATAAATCATAAGCTAACCCAGAAGTATTAAAATGTATTTTAGGCTTGAATATTTAAGCTTAAGTTTACCTTTATATAAATCTTATTTGAAAAATTGTAATTTTAATTCCTTAAAATTGGTTTTAATTTAAATTTAAAAATTATATCATTGCATACTTTTAGCTGTTTCAAAGTTTAATTTTTCATAAGCTTTCTAAAAGAGTTGCAGTTATTTTTCTAACCCTTTTTTGCAATTATATAAATATACCAAAAATAAAACTGCTTTTTTTAATAAAGTTTTTGTATATTTATTTCCTTTAAAAAACTTTTTGCAAACATTTTTTATTGAAAAGAAAAAAAATTAAAATTATAAATTCTTTTACCTTCTACGTTCTAACATTGAAAATTATTGCAGCAAGCAATTTTTAGCAACGGAAAAAAAAAAGAGCAAGAAACTTTTCAAACATAAACCTTTTTTTATACAATTGTTTATAAACCCCAAAAACTTTTCTGTGCCAGCCAAAGAGTATGCTTTTAAAGTATGTTTTTATATACATGATATTAGTAGCAGTTATATCATAAATGGGAATTTCACATTAGCATTGAAATTTAATAATCATTACTTGAAATCAATGCCAAAAAAAATTTCATAACCTTTCAATGCCAAAACAATTTTTTGTAATTTTTAAAGCATATTGTGGAGGTAATAAAGAATATTTAAATTTAATTATTAATCTAAACTTAAGATATTCAATTAATTACTCCCATATATAAAATGTAAGTAGTACATTTATGCCTTCTTTTGAAAATAATAAAAAAAAAGTTAAAAAATATAACTCACTGACCATTTAGTTTCAACGTAAAGTAAAACTAATTTTCAAATATTTGTTGTTAACAGAACATGACCTTTTATAAAACTCCTCCCAAAAAATGTAAGAAAGAATAGAAAACAGAAGTTAACACTCTTGTAAGACTTTTACATCCTTGAGTGTTGGAAAACAGTCAACATTTGTTTTTATTTTCCTAAGAAATCATTACAAAAAATATTTTGTTCATTTTTTTTTTCCCTAGCAAAGCAAGTATGAAATATACACTCATTGAAATTTAAACTTACTTGCAACATTAGCCTGATGTTAGGCAATTAAAATTGAATGAAAAGACTTAAAAAAAAAGAAAAAATATGAAGCATATTTTTGAACAGAAAACAAAAATAATATACATATGTTTGTAATCAGGGTTGGCAAACCCAAAATTTAGTCTATTTTATTTAAAAAGCTCGAATCCAATATAAAATAAACTACTTTCACCATAAGCTGGCTCACTAGCAACATCTCACGTAATTTCGGTAGAGATTAACAATAAATTTCAATATAAAACCACACGCACGGTACGGTGCAGAATCGTTTAATATATTTACATTGCCAACAAAAAATGTTAGAGTTAAACGAAAAGAATTAAAATGAAAGGATATGTAAACAACTTGCTTTTGCAAAAAGGGAAATAGAAAACAAACACGTGTCTTTCAATATCAGCCGATAGCTGATTTGACATGGGTTAATAATGAAGATTACTAAACATAGCTGGTGTACCTAAGAAAATTTTATCTATCTCAATAAATCAACGTGGCTTAGCTTTCATTGGCCTGTTCCATAATAATGAAATTAAGATGCTTATTGTTTTGGTAGCACATTTAAAAATTCGTCGTTTAGTTTATGTTTTTATTATCATAATCATAATTTAATTTAAAAAAAAATTTAATGCTAAAAAAATGCAAAAGAAATATGCATTAAAAATCATTAAATATGCAAAAATATGCACTTAATAGCAAAATATGCATTTATATGAAAATATGCAACATCAAATCGATGTAATTTCTCCCTTTCGAGAAAGTACTGGCTACAAACATGAATTTGCAGGAAAGTCCCTTCCTTTCTGATAATATTTTCCGTATATTCTCCGTTATTTCAAAAATTATAATATTTTTTTATTGATTTCGAAAGGAATATTTTTCATGACCTTAGGTTCAAGTTGAAGAACATCTTATATAATATTTTATACAGATTAACAATAAACTTCTATTTGCAAGATATGCAAAAGAATATGCATTAAAACTAAGTAAATATGCAAAAATATGCACTTTAAAGCCAAATATGCATTTATAAGAAAATATGCAACAATAAATCGATGTAATTTATTTGATTTGGAAATGTACTGGCTACAAATATGTACTTGCATGAAAGCCCCTGCCTTCCTACTAACATTTTCTCCGTTATTACAAAAATTTAAATATTTTCTATTCATTTGGAAAGTAACATTTTTCGTGATCTTAAACATTTTATGCATATCAACAATAAACTTCTGTTTGATTTTCATGTTTAATAAATACTAGAATACCATAACACATATCCCGTTCCCTCTGTTAAGTGTTTCAATTCCTTTCATTTCCTGTTCCATTCCATATCGTTTCAATTAAGTCAATATTCCATTTAATTATCGGATTTCAATCACTCTGGCTCTTTTATGAAAATTATACTTTCAAGGCTCAGCCAGAAATTATGGATTAATTTTCCAATCCGTTTTGCTCTATCCCGCTTAGTTTTTAAGGGATACTGGCCATTTAAAAAAATTTCATTATAAAATTGACGAATGCTGATGATTTGTACTTTTTTTGGGTAATCTTAGAACTTTTAATAAGTCTAAAATTTGAGTTCTAATCAAGGAAATGTCAGAATACATTTCAAGGTTATTTTTATATAAAAGTCAGCAGCACATTCCTTTTTTTTTTTTTGTTAATTTTAAAAATTAAAAAAAAAAATTGCTTAAGCTAAAAAATCCATATTTTCAATTTATAACTAAAACTTAATAAAATCTCATTTGCTTTGTAAATCAATTTAATTTTAGCTGTATTAAAAATAAAATAATTAAATTATAAAAATTACCTTGAATATGTTATACTAATATAAAATACAAACTCAATTAATATAAATTGTATTTAGTTTTTACATAAACTGCGTAATATAATTTTTCATTTAACAAAACCCCAAGTAAAGTATATAGTATTACATTGTAGCTTAACAAAAATGTGTTAAGCATGTCAAAATATGACGACCCTTTAACTTACACTCATATACGTGCAAACACTCTGAACTATGTATATAACTATGGCTTAATGTAAAAAGGTCCTAACTTAATTTTTTATTTCATTGAATGTGGAATACTTTGACAATACAAAATGAAAAATTGCATTCAAGAATATTTTATATTTAAAGTTTTTAATATTTTTTAAAACCAATTTTTTGATTTTATTAACTTTATTCCTTCATCTCTTAAGAAATTAAAAGCGAGATCGAGTTAGTTCATTTTAATATTAAGCCATCGATATGTATGAGAAAACATATTTCAATGAATATAACGCATACAATTGTATAAACTGACTCTCGCTCATACTAAACACAATGCTATTTCAAAACATATAGTAGACATAGATATTTAAGCCTAAAAGTATACTTTAATAAACCTTTATGTAAGCAGTAAAGTAATAGCAGCAGTAGCAGCAACAAGCATAAGTATAATGTAGTAGAAAAAAACACATTCTCATATGTATAGTTACTACTACTACCACAAAAAAAAAAATGTACATAATTTTGCTACAGATGAGAATGCATAAAAAATTAAATGCAAATATGTTTGTGGTTTGTTCACATTTACAATTTAAGCTTCTTCTCGGTTGCTAGTTCTATGAAAGAGCTTGCCCTCATTTTTATGTTAAATGATGTCAACGTTAGTTTAGTATGCGAAGTATACTATAATATATATATTTTTTTTTTGTATTTTAAATACACATATCAAAATTCAACTCTTTTCAAAATATAATCTTTGCCACCTCCTCCTTACTGGTGCATCTTAAGTATTTTTTTGTTTGTTATATTTTGCTACTGAATAGATAAAAAGTGCTATTCTTCCTCCTTCAGCTGTATTTAGTTTCAAGTCATTTTTTATATTATTTTATTTCTTGCAGTTTTTGTTAAGTTTTTTTTTATTTCTTTTTGTATTAAATCTTTTGTACATATTTTTTGCCAGCTCTGGCTGCTTTTGGCAAGTTGTTATATTTGACAAAAAGTCAAGTTGTTTTTTACAGTTTTTTTTTATATTTTTGAACAAAAAACTACACAAATCTTTAGAATTGCATGGAATTAAATAAGTTCATGCAGAAAAAAAGGCGGATTAATATTTTGTTCATTTTTGTTAAAATCTTTATTTTACAGAATTTATGCATATATTCAATAGATTTCAAAAATGTCATTTATAACAAAGTACCAAATTTAGTCAATATATTTAAAATATTTTTTATAACCCCAAAAGAGACTTTAAAATATATATTTATTTAACTCCCTAAAATATGATTTAAATAACAAAAAAAAAATTAACTCCCTAAAGTATATCATTAATTTTAAATTTTAAATTCCCAGTTATGCTTTCACTGAAATGCTATAATAATGTTTTTCTCTTCAAAATCATCAATAAATGTTCAAATTTCAGCCATAAATTAGTATTACATGATATGTCAATAATAATACAAAAATATGATGACCCTTAAAAATATAACATCATTACCTAAAGTCATAAATATCATCATACACTTTTAGCTCTAAGCACAATATTGAAACAGCTTTTAATATAATTAAAAAACGAAACGAAATGACAGCAATAAGTTCGAATATATAATGTACACAACTGTTGAAAATTAAATCATTATACAAACAAATTGCATACCTTTAGGAACTGAACTGTATGAGTAGCCAAACCACAAATAGGAAATAATATATTAAATTTATCCCCTTAAAATATGCATACTTAAATATTCACTATGGCGTAAATTATTTAAGGAATGTCAACATTTCACTTCTGATTGCATATATTTTCTTTTAAGAATTCGTTGCATATCTTTAGGATCTTCAGAAAGTTAAAATCTGTTTCAAAATAGAGATAAATTCTAAAACTATGTTGTAAGTTATTATTTTCATTACTATCTGACTTCAAAAATTACTTGTAATAATTAAACATAATGCTTTATTTTGCAATTGTTTATTCTCTTTTGCTCTCTTCATTTACATATAATTAATTGTAACGCCTGAAAAGTATGCTTTAATTATGTAATAATTATTATTTAATGGGCCAAACAACAAATTACCTTGAGTCATCTACCACTACTTCTACGGATATAGCTGACGGCTGCATGTTGCCTCGTTGGTTGATTATTGTAATGTTTATATAAATTATAACAATTAGGCTAAAAACAACCTTCATTGTATAATTTATAGTCTTAAATATATTTTTTATCATGTACATTAAGAGAAAAAAAAACTCTATACATATACGCCTAATAGGCAAAATCATCAATTATACGGCTTTATGCTATGTTGTGGTAGATGATACTGTCTGTCAGCTAAGTTAGTTTAGTTTATCAATTTAAATATCATGAATTTTATTTAAGCTAATTTGTACAATACAGTGTGGATGTGTGTGTGTGTGTTTTTTTTTTTTTTTTGGAAATTTTATATTTTTTTTTGTTTTCTATGTGTTGGCCCAGAATACAAACGCGAAGTACAACGATTGTTGCTGTAAGACAAAACTCGCCCAAAATAACGACGTACGACGGTGACTGCAAAAGCAGTCATGTATTTTTTTTAGCGTAAAAAAAGTACCTTAGAGATTCTTTTCTCTGCAGTGTCTCTTTCCCTTACTAACGACGAATTTTTATTTTTTTTATTTTATAACTTATAAAAAAGAATTATTTTGATAAAAGTTAGAAACAAACGTACTCAATTGGTTTATAATATGTTGTTCCTTCGCTGGTATGCAAAGAGAAAACATGGAGCCATTGAGCTAGAACAGACAAGACTAATATTTAAGCCTCACAATTTTTGTTCTTTCAAAACACACGAGAATGGTTCATCTGGCATAAAATGTATACGTGTACAATATCTTTGTGTGTGTTAGGATGCATTTAACATTAAGCGTTTTTTTTTTAATGTGCATGGATAGGTTTTGTGCTGCTAATGTGGGGTAGAAGCTGGTAGAAACTTTACGCCACCAAAAAACCATTCTCTTCACCCCGCTTGCCTACAAGCTGGCATGTTATGCCAGCATAATTGTTTTCGTGTGTTCTAGCTCATTGAACATAGAAGTTTTTAAATTCTTTAGAATTTGTTTAAATACGGCAACTCTGTAAAGAGAATTAGAAACATAAAACAAGAGAATAAGAAAAAACATTTTGAAAATAAAATAGATTTTATTTCACAACTCCAACGCTGCACGCCTCTTTTACTACCAATTTGTATAGAAAAATACTTCACGTTGCTGTTCTGGGCCGTCTTTATGGCTGCCGCTCAAAAGTATACTTTGCTTTTTGTAATACAATGTTGATACACAGATGTATTTGAATTTGTTTATGTGTGTGTGTATGGGTATAATGACATTGTATAAAATTTTGTTAAAGTTTCATAAAAATTGCCAATTATACACCATTTTTTTCGTTGTTTGTTTTTAATTTAATGAAATATGCATGAGTTTGTTATTTGGCTTTTTTCCTATTGTTTGTGTGGATTATGTGTTCAACTTTTTTTGTTATAAATTTAATGTGTAAATTTTTAGGCTCAGGTTTAGTATATTAAGTGGTTTATGAATTTTAAAAAAATTATGGATTTTTTACACAAAGTTAAATTTAAATTTATGCAATAATTTATATACCATCTAATTTAAATTAAATGGATGTGTAGAAAGAATTAAAAAATGGGAAATAAAATATTTTACTAAATTTAAGAAATTTACTTGTATATAAATTGAAATATTTTACGGTTTTTAAAATTTTCATTATTCTTTGTTGTGAAACTGAGACCTGGTTTATGTATTATGAAAATAGTATAAACGAAAGGAAAGTAGTAATGTTTTTTTTTTGTTTGCCATGTATTTTTATTAGAAATCAATTTCTATAGTTTAGACTATTTTAGTAATCAACCGGCCTTTAATTTTATAAGAACTTTCAAAAAACTAATGAGCTATAAAAACTAATATTTATTTCTGGTAAAAAATACTCAAATTATTCAAATTGGTTTCAATCGTATTAGAAGTCAAGCGCTTTTAATTGTTGCCTACATTTAGGGTAGGAAAATGCTCTGCATAACTTTAGGAGCTACAAAAAGGGTTCAGTATACTGAGATAGTTCATTTGGTTTATGAACTGGTTCAATATAAACCAATCTTTTCTGATTTTCGTTAAAAAAACATTAACCAATATAATCTTATGAATACTTGAAAACTCAAATAAACGATTAAATTTAAAGAACAAACTAGGAAATGAACCAAATGCGCGGTAAACTATAAGGCTCAAATTCAAATTATTTAAATTCTTTGTATATAAAATATAAAAAAAAAATGTTTTTTTATATAGATTAAATGAAATGAAGAATTTAATAAAAAATTATTATGCTAAACCATTCAGGTTAGTGAGTTTCATGACTTACAACCGGTAGTTGTCATGGTTTAATTTCCTTTTTCTATTAAGTTATTTTATTACATTTTTTTTCATTTTTTATATTTTTTGCTATATTTGTTTCTAATTGTGCTATTAAGCTAAATAAATATATTTTTTTTTATTCAGTTATAATTTAAGAATTGTTATATGGTCAGTAAACAGGACGCCACTTTTTACAAAAATATATTTTATTTTATAATTTAACAATCTGTGTTAGTAAATTTTTTGGTCAATATTAAATAAGATAATGAAACATAATACGGGAAAATATGAAAAATAATATTTCAATATAACATTTTTAATTAAAAAAATATTATTTTCTATTGAAAATAAAATGTTTCCCCGAAGATCATCTATCAAAACTTTAATCATTTAATTATGCTTCTATAAAGAGTTTAGAATTTTTGCTTAAAACTCAAGAAATATTACAAATAATTTTTCACAAATATAAAGCCATTGAATGCATGATTAGATGAAAAATGTATGTTATTTCCTAAAAGTATACATTATATACACACGTAACTTTATACGAGTAAAAACTACAAAATTAGTTTGCATACACTTAAGCATACTTCTAAGGTTACTTAAATTATCATGCATACTTTTTGGGAGATTTTTTATTTTTTAAAAAAATTTTTTAAATCAAAATATGCAGAAAATGTAAAATCAAGTAAGTTTAATGCAGTTTTAAACTCAAACCTTTCTAAACCCATTAAAATTTTTGCACAATTTTACTTTGAATTTTTTTTTAAACTGGCTGCACTCAATATACACAATTAAACATTTTTTTTCAAATTTCTGTTTTTGTGTATTTATTTTAAGTTAAGAATTAATTTAGCCACCTTGCAAAGCACCCAACTTATTTTTTTGACTGTAATAAATTTTAACGCTATAAAAAATCAAATATAATAAAAAATGAAAATAAATGTCCAATATATTCTTGAGTAAATAAATTCGCATGTCATTTAAATTAAAATTGTTCTCCTTCCTCTTTTACAAAAATAAATCTTGTGCAGGCTGTTCAGCTGGTTGACAATGTCCATTATTAGGGGTGGGATTTTTATATTATTAAACATCAAAAATATGCATTTAAAATCCAAAAAATTTGCATAAATATAAATTTTAAAAATAAGAAAAATTATTTGAAAATTGTCAAGAAAAATCTTAAATATGCTTGCAAGTTTGCTAGTGTAAAGATTTAAAATTTAAAATATGCGAATAAGAAATGCATCAAAATTAAGTTTTTTTTTTTTTTTTTTTGTAAAAAATTGGTACCAAAACTTATTAACGATATATAACCGTTATTACCAGAACATAGAAAGTATTTGCTTGGAAATCCCAGCCCTAGTCATCATCATTGTAATATATGTATATATATATTTTATACTTTTGAGTTATTTTTATATACATTTAAATGCGAAATTGCACAACTGTTGTTAATTTCCGTTTTCCAGTTGAATAAAAAAATAATGTATAAAAAATCTATAAATTGCAGACTATCATAAGAAAAAGAAAATGCCAGGCAACTGTTGGGAGTTTGTTTTTTTTTTATTTAATGAATATAGATATGATTTAGTAGTAAAACAGGAACAGAAGTATCCATAAAATAAGCGGCGTTTTTTTGAAAGTAATTTATATCCTTAAAATATATATATATAGGATGTATTTAGTTTATATAAATTAAATCGTTAATAATATATTTATTTTTTTATTATAAGAACACTTGAAAAGATACAAAAATATTTTTTACACATTCCAAAAATATGCCATATTAATTATTTTTATTATATCTGCCTAAAATATGCAACGTTGCAATAATGAAAATTCCATAATTTAAATTAACCATTTTAAACTCTATTTACCAACTGATAATAAGAATGCATTTAGCTTATAATTATAATTTATAATTTACTGCCTGTACATATGCAACACATGTTACATATTTGTGGCCTCCATAAAGTATGCAAATGACTTACATTATGTAGTGTTTTTATTTTTTTCTTTGCTTACAAAGTTTTTTGTAACTGCTTTACTATCAAAATAAACCCATGTACATTGTTTGCATTGCAAGCACCACATACACACACAAAATAATCTCTTTCTGAATTATATGCATATTCATCAATCACTTATGAATTTTTACAACTGATGCTTCTAATTCTAAACATAAAAATTTAAAGTGTTTTCCATTGCACAAAAACAACCAATAAACCACTAACACAAATTTGGTCAAAAGCACACAAAAATGTAAATTCAAAAACCAAATTCTAATAGTATTTTATCTAAATCTACATTTTATTTAACACACATCCACACCAAAAAAAAAAAACTAATACCAAAATGCACTTAATGGTTAAAAAGAAAATGGAAAAGTTTTTATAACACAACTGCACTCTAAATTTTAAAATTCACTTAAATTTCTATCAAGAGTGTTAGAGAAATTCTAGTTTAAACAAATGTTGAAAAATATTAGAAAAAAAGTATTACTATCGAGACATTATCGCCAAAAATATCAGCGGCAAAAAACAAAATTTTATAGGATAATGTTTTTTGAATTATTTCTACAATTTTGTTGGGTTATTTCAATTACAATGAATTTTTTTATAATGCTACGTAGTCCTTTGTAAGAACTTTTTACTTAGAAAAACCTCTCAGGATCTTTCAATCACAATATTTATTTTCTGAAAAAGTATAATCTTTTCAGAATAGTTTACCACATTTCAATAATTCGTCTTGGTACCAACATTTGGAAATATTAGTTCAGAAAATCGCAGATTTTTGAAAATATTTCTCTAAAATCATAAAAATGAATCTCGGAAATTGTATGCCTCATGTGAACTTTACTGCTATAAACGGATTGAAATACCGAGTTAATAATGGTAATTTCATTAAAGTGACTATGACATTTGTAGGTACACACAATTCATACACATCAGTGAATCAGTTAAATTACACGCACAAACTCAACTCAAATCAGTCAACTCAACTCTTTTTTGTTTTTGCAATGTAAAACATTCAGTGTTATGGGTCGTCATTTGTAAACGATTTATTTTGTAATGGTTTTTTTTTTTTTGTACATGGCTAATGTGATTGATAGGACCACAGGGACACCACATAGTCAACTTTTGTAAAATACAATATAAAAGTGTGGCTGAACAAAAAGGTGGGGCAGAAATAAACAACAAGAGACTTTTAACTACATCTACTAACTACGCATTGTTGATGATAGTAGTTATAATGCCTGTAAGCGGTCTACATTTGAAACTGCGAAATGAAAACCAAAACAAAAAAAAAAAAACTGGAACTGATTGGTGACACATTTGCCTGACACAAACACACTAAAACCTCTATTATAGGTTCAATATTAAATGGTTTTGCAGAGTATGGCGAAGTTAAGGTTTTGTCAGCCAAACAAGTTGATAAATACCAGATTAAAAAAAAAACAATTTGCCATACAAGTAGTTCGGCGGTATTAGTTTTCCAGTGTTAATGTGTTTAAATACAAAGATAATAATTTAACTGTTAATTGCGGTTTACTACTAGATGCAATTTATAATAGCATACTTTAAGGAAAAAACAAACTTTATATATTAAATATTTTCAAGAACTCTTAACAGAGTTTTATATTTAAATGCAATTATTGTAGACGACACAAGTGACTTGCACAATATTCTGATATTGTGCGTAAATTTTAAGTCTTTGTATACTACAACTTTTCCAATTGTATTTCAGAAATAGTCAATTAAATTTCAGAAATAGTGAATTGTATTTCAGAATAGTCAATTGTATTTCAGAAATAACCAATTGTATTTCAGAATAGTCAATTGTATTTCAGAAATAGTCGATTGAATTTCAGAAATATTCAATTGTATTTCAGAAATTGTCAATTGTATTTCAGAATAGTCAATTGTATTTCAGAAATAGTCAATTGTATTTCAGAATAGTCAATTTTATTTCAGAAATTGTTAATTGTATTTCTGAATAGTCAATTGTATTTCAGATATAGTCAATTTTATTTCAGAATAGTCAATTGTATTTCAGAAATTGTTAGTTGTATTTCAGAAATAGTCAATTGTATTTCAGAAATAGTCAATTGTATTTCAGAATAGTCAATTGTATATCAGAAATAGTCAATTGTATTTTAGAAATAGTCAATTGTATTTTAGAAATTGTCAATTGTATATCAGAAATAGTCAATTGTATTTCAGAAATTGTTAGTTGTATTTCAGAAATAGTCAATTGTATTTCAGAAATAGTCAATTGTATTTCAGAATAGTCAATTGTATTTCAGAAATAATCAATTGTATTTCAGAATAGTCAATTGTATTTCAGATATAGTCAATTTTATTTCAGAATAGTCGATTGTATTTCAGAATAGTCAATTGTATTTCAGAATAGTCAATTGAATTACAGAAATTGTCAATTGTATTTCAGAAAAGTCAATTGTATTTCAGATATAGTCAACTGTATTTCAGAATAGTCAATTGTATTTCAGAAATAGTCAATGTTATTTCAGAATAGTCAATTGTATTTCAGAAATAGTCAATTGTATTTCAGAAATAGTCAATTGTATTTCAGAATAGTCAATTGTTTTTCTGAAATATAATTGACAATTTCTAACATACAATTTGATAAGGTGTAGTTTCGCAGGTGACTTGTGAGCGGTATATTTGCCGCATAAACAAAAAAACGTACAAAAGTATTATTTTTTTTTTACTATATCATACTTTTCGGAGACAATACATTGAGAAACCATTCTTTTTATTTAATTTCCTATAAATTTATTATTCAAATGTAGTTTAAAACAATGGCTTAATATATGTTATCTATATTGCTTTAATTTTTATTTATATATTTTATATTTATATATAAATAATATTCAAACATGACTTTTTAATTTAATAAGTTCTTTATTAATTTATTCATATATTTTCAATTTATTGCTTAAATATTAATAAACATGTCACATATACTGTTTTTTTTATTATTATTAATATTTTTCGCTTTTTCGAGTATCAACCATAATCAAATATTTGCTATACAAAAACACTTGCATACTTGCAGGAGTTATACATTGTGTTATACATGTTGTAGTTTGTAGTCTACTTTTTTTTTTTTGAAAAATAAAAGTTTTTCCGATAGTTTTTCATTGATGCTATAATATTTTATAGATTGAAAATACAAATGTTTACACAATAAGTTTTGAACAAAAAGAAAATATATTATTATTTAAAGTTCATAAACTATATACAATAGCAATTAAATATTTACAATGCATATTGTTGTACTCACTTTGAGTAAGTAAGAAGTATTGAAATTGTATTGCATAAAGTACAATGTAACGATGGTCATTAGTTGATGATTCTCTGCCAATAAAAGGATTGAGGTATTGTTTTCCAAATTATTTTTTTATAGAATAGTGTTGTAAAAATATTACTAGTTACCAGGTATCATATTATGACCATCAATAACATTGAATATAATACAACTTTTAACAAAAGTTTAGTAATTTTGTTTAATTTAATGCTTGATTTATATATAATTTTGTGTAATTATAAAAATAGTAGCATAAATTTTAAAGTTTGTTTTTTCAATTTGTTTAGCAAATTTAAAAGGATTCCTTATTTTTTTTTTAATCTATACCCTACACCCAACTATCTAGTCATAATTACTATGTGCTAATGTTTGGTGCAACAAAAAATATCTGATATATTATGGTTTATCGCTCGAATCTGAATAAGTTTCCGACAACGAAGGTTTGCTATGTGATATGGATATGTGAATGAAGATATAGAAAAAATTTAAATATATCTTTGAAAAGTTAAACCATGTTGGCAGACTCTTCTTGTGAGTCAATTTCAAAAAAAAAAAAAAAATGTCTAATTTTACTAAAATTTAAATACAAAAATTTTCTATATCTATGTATAATTTCTAAAAATTTCTTTTTTCTAAAAATATCCTTGTTATTGTAAAAACATTTATTTACTACAATCTACATTTATAATTTTTGTTTTACATTTCATACACAAAATATGTAAATATTTTATATTTTTATGGCGCCCAAAAGAATGCTAAATTTTGTATTAAGTAGTTTACTACTCTTGACTGCATAAATTTAGTGGCACAAAGCGAATTGTTTAAGTCTTCTCTGCTATTATTAACGTTTCTTGGAAATAGTCGACGGAATGTGTTAATAAAAATAATAAACATAAAAGAAAATTATAGGACGTTTAAATATACACATTAACCTTAATATTGACGTTTAGAATTTACGGTTTGTTGCTGGAATATGGTTACAAGATAATGGTTGATTGTGGAGGATAAAAGATTTTACACTATAATTAGAAATTTTCTTAGAACTAAGGGTATAAATTGTTGGATAAAACTTTTTACTTTTTTTTTTGCTTGAAATTTCTAAGGATATAAAGGAATTAATTATTTATTGGTAATAAATATATAAATATAATTATTAATGCTTAGTTTTAGTTTTTGTAATGGAAACAATTAACAGAACTAAAGTTTTTTCTTATAGAAAATTAGTCGCCAGAATATATAGAATTTAAACAGTAGTGGATGACTTTAAGTGTATTGCATTCCTAGGATTTAATTTGTTTTAGGACAATTTGTAACTATTTAATCAGTCAATTCAATTTATCCACTAGATATAAATATATTACATTTTAACAATTTTCTTATAATGTCAATTTGAAGGTAGATACAGGAGTAGCTTAAGTGATAAAAAATTAAAAATTTATTTTTTAAATTTCGTTTCATATCAAAAAAAAAAAAATAAGTCACTTAAGCCAATTA
Organism: Eustalomyia histrio; assembly: GCA_949748255.1. Classification (NCBI taxonomy): domain Eukaryota; kingdom Metazoa; phylum Arthropoda; class Insecta; order Diptera; family Anthomyiidae; genus Eustalomyia; species Eustalomyia histrio. The sequence goes on from OX456526.1 coordinate 152,076,825, forward strand.
TGTTTGAGTCTTTATGGTTAGATTTTAAATTGAAGCTGATATGGTAAACTTTAATGATTTCTTTAAAAATTAATTAAACAAGAGTTTACCATCTAAAAATCGAAATATATGTATATGAACATACATAATCATAAATTGGATACATCGTAATGGGTATACATTACCGTATAGGTCCATGAATTGGTCATAATATTATCATACATGCTCTCATATATTTCTATATATCTTCGGCTCCGAGATTTAAGGGAATATACCATTTAGTACATATGATCATATATGAGCATTATATGGTTATATATAAAAATATACGACTATATACCCTCAAATTTCGGATTCGAAGTTGTATGGAAATTTATGAGATCATGTATGGTAATATATTAAACTATGGTCATGTATGCTCATGTATGATAATGTATGTTCATATTCCACATGGATAGTAAAATTAATATATTGATAACCATATTTGTTACATTTGAATCCAAGATTCCTAGCACTTTTTAATATAAAAATAATTTAAAAAATAAAGCAGAAAATACAAACTATAAATTCGCCTATTTTTTTCTATATGACACTTTAAAATTTGTAATTTGTCGAGTTCTCCTTAAATCTCGGGCATGTATCGTAGAATTCGCCTTCTGTTGAAGTGATTTGGATTTTTAAATTTAAATTTAACTGTTAAAAAAATGTAGGTATTACACAAATTTTAATTGCTGATTTAGATTTGGGAACCAGGAGACGTTAATTATCATTATATAAAAAGTGGTTCCCTAGAGTGACATAATAAGTGGTTCCCTAGAGTGACATAATAAGTGGTTACCTTCAAGTGCAAAGTCTTAAATTTTTTTATAATATCTCATAATTATAATTATAATTTTTTTTATAATTTTAAGTTATTTTAATTACTCAGCAATTTTTTTCAAATTCTCTTTTGGTATTTCGAAATTACATAAATTGAATAAAACTTTTTAGCAAACAAAAAATATTTTCTTTCGGAATGAACAACTCAGCAGACCCTCATTTTAGTGCTGACTAAAACAGTGGGCCGTACTTAGCTAAAATTTTCTTATTTAGAAAAATTTGTATTTTCAAAACAAATTAATAAATATCATCAAAAAAATATAAATATGATATAAATACTTATTTAAGCAATTGCCAGTAATTACATTTAAGTACTTTTACACCTAAGTAATTATTTTGCAAAATTTTGTTCACTTTGTGCAAAAAAGTTTTTTTTTTATTAATTTACTGAAAATTACATTAATTTTATTGTTAAGCTTAACGGACGTTGACAGAATGAACGACAACTTCCTAATTACTTTACAACTGTTTTTTGCGATTTATTTAAAAATCAGTTTATGAATACATTGAAAGCTTTTAAAGTGTTATTGATGAGAATGTGATTAAAAGTGTTTCATGGTAATTAATAAAAAGTTGTTTTCATTTTTTCCAAGAAAAATGTTCAGATTGTTTTTATAACTGGTCTGTGTGTAATATTATTCCAAAGAAATTTTTCAATTGACCAACAGATATGTTCATGTTATTTATTAATTAAAATTCATAAAGATTATGTCCTCGATTTCTATTTATACAGTTCAAGAAGTCAACAATGTTTTTAGTTGTTTGTTTCACAAATTCTTTGTTTTATTTTTCTCTTTTATTTATGGTTTTCATTTAAATAATATTTATTTTTATTTTCTTTTCTTTTCAGGCATGAATATTCATTTGTCGGTAAGCTTCATTTATTTTTATAACATATATATGTATATATTTTTGTATTTGTTTTATTTTATTGACACATGCTAAACTTGGAATACTCTAAAAGTAAAGGAAGCAAAAAAATAGACACCCTTCTTTATTTACCCCCCTCAAAAAATGTTGTTTATATTTGTTTTGTTGTTTAAGGTCTTATAACATAGGCCAACAACACAACAGCAACAACAAAAATAATAAAAACGTACTCCATCTAAAATTTATAACGCACACTTTAACACATAACACATAGATAAATAATAGATTTACAAATACACTGAAGTAAATTTCTTTTAAATGGTTTTCTTTTGTACCCAAAGTATTTGTTTTATGGGGTTGGAGACAAATAAAACCTAAAATCTTAATGAGGACACCCTTCTGTAAGTGTTCTTAATGGGGTTTGTCACTTTTTTTTTTTTTTTTTTGGTCCAGACAGCTTCAATTCACACACACTCATTATACTTAACAATTTCTAAAGCCTATTTTTTTGGCTTATTGTTTAAAATGTTTGTACACTTTTTCGTTATTTATGGAAAATTGTTTGTCTTTTTAATTTTCTTAAT